>VXBI01008499.1:456830-716384 GCA_013397375.1 Toxostoma redivivum | reverse complement strand
AGCTGTCATTTCCCCCTTTTTTTTCCCTCTCTTTTTGTTTTGTTTTATTTGTTGTATTCCTTCAACAGTATCACTGGCTTAACTAAACAGAGGAAACATGAATGAATTAAAAGAGTGAAATCTTTAATGAGCACCTTGCTTTTGGTCCTGCCTGGTATTTTTAGGGATAGCAGATGTTAAATAGCTTGTGAATGAGATGAGAATGAGGGCAGGGGCTCTGAATATTTTGAACAGAACATTATTCTGCCTGGAGTAGAAGAAAAAAATCTTTTCTGCTCATTTCTAAATGCTGGGAGTTATCAGCACTGGCAAGAGGTCTGACAGGCACAAAATAGTACTGTTGTTTGGAGGGCTCTATAATACATGATACACTCTCCATCTGCAATATGCAGTCAGCACTGAAAGCCTAAGCAGGAGTTGGTACATATATGTGACATGCCATGGTACTGCCATATAATATCCCTACTTCAATGCTTATCTGTGCCTGGAAGTTCTTGGGTAGATGTATTTAGGTTTGGGGTTAATCAAACAATGCCTGAAAAATGCTTTGAATGTGAAAAGTGTTACATGTCATCTGGCCAAATCATACTTGCTTCTGACTCAGGCAAATCCCTCATTGATGCCAATAATAATTCTGTCTGAGTGAAGGCTGAGTAAGATCTTCTACATTTGGCCCATTGTTATTAGAAGGCACTTATTACTTCATTCATTTAAATCACAGAGAACAATCATAATATTAGAATAAGACATTGGAAATTAAAAGGAATCTAAAGCACTACAAGAAGCAGGAGTTTCAACCAGTGTTGGTAGCCCCTTGTCAGTTTATGCCTGGGAGGGCTTTGCTCTGCAGTGAAAAGACATTCCCTCTGCCACTGCCATGGCTTGAGGTTGCCTTTACATTCTGTATCCTCTCCATTCCGTTCTTTACCCAGCAAAGTTGAAGTTTGCAAACTTGCTTACATTTGATTTGGTAACGGAAAAATTATAGATATCACTATAACTTTTGAGATTCTTCCCTTTCAGGCATTATCTTGTGCAGATTTTCTTAGAGCAGCTATTCATTTTAGCGTTTACCCTCTTTTTTCATTCCTTTCATTCTCGCTCTCACACACCTCTGTCTTCTCAGATGGGCTTACCTCCTACCCAGCAAACATTCTACTCTCAGTATATTTCTGTCAGCCATTGTATTTCACAGTGGAAAGGAGTAATTTATAAATAAAAGCATTGAAAGGTCTCTAATTTCCATGAGATGACTACAGGCACATGGACTAAGAGACAGGCAAAGAATTATAGGTAGAGTAAATGAAACGTACAGAAGTAATTGAACAATCAACCAAAGTCTTACAAATGTTATATATTGCTAGTCCTTTTCAATTAAGATCTTTTATAAGTCTTTTACTGTTATAAGGCATCCACAGTACCCCCTCATCTGTGTTTTACTGACCTCAGTTGCTATACTGTTATATACTGTTACACTCACAGGTCTGTCAGCATTATAAACCCTGCAGCCATTCTTATAAACACATCTTTGTAACACAAACCTCACTATAATACATCGAATTTTCTTGGATCTTGTGAACAGCCCAAAGTCTGTTGTAATTATATGAAGTCTGAAAGTCAGCTTGAAATAGAACTAAAAGTTTAATTGGATGAAAAAATAATTTCAGATGAAAATATGCATTCATGATTAGATGTACTAACAGATGACATAATTAAAGGAGTTATATATAGTTCTAATATAGCACCTATCCTAACAGTGTCTGAGGAAAAGTAAGGGAGAGGCATAAATCAAAATAAAATACAGATAAGTATGTCTGGGTTCTTGCTGTGGGGTATATGTTGCTTGCATATTCTACAGGTACAGTTATTGCATACAATCTCTATTACATAGAAGTATAGCATATTTTACTTGCATGCCATGATGACGACAGATTTAATGTTAAAGCATAACTTTTTAAAAAACACTGTTTTCTAAAAGCGAATCTTCCAATACTGCAGATACATGGCTTATTTGTACTTACATGTATATACATATATGTACAAAAATACATACAGAAATGTGTTTGAATACATACAGAAATGATGGTTCAGACTCTTTCTACAAATTACCTGAGCTGCAAAGTTCTATATATGCATTCATTCAATATAACTCTAAGCGTATGCAACAGCATGCACAGGAATTTAAAGTTTCAGTTTTAAAGGAAAAAAACTGAATGAAAGTTTTACCTCTCTAGTCCTGACTCTCAGGAGGAGACTGCTGTATTGTGCTTTAAGAACTGCTGAAGTTCCTCTTTGTGGTACTCATAATGTGAAGCTTTATACTTCTCGTGTGTACACTCACATATAATGTCTGTCAAAAGTGGGCTGGATCACTGTGCTGGATTGGTTAATCCTGTTACATCAGCAATTGACTGTTTTTCCTGTATGAGACATACTTCTGGTAATTATCTAATGGAAACTCCTAATTCTCTAGTATGACAAAATATCGTGGATCAACTCATAGAGGTGATTTCTGTATCCATTTAAAGACTAGAACTTAAAATCAGACAAAGCAAACATTATGAGTCAGGAAGATACACTCTAACTTGTTGTATTGCATAGCTAGATATAGATAATATTAGATGTAGATAACACTGTTCTAGTTCATATAGAGTATTTGCCAGATAGTTAATTACTACTTTGCAAACTGTTTTCTTCTTGCACACTTAAGGATATACCAGATAATCTTTTTGCGAATTTGGATTCTTTTCAAATTCAGGAAAATGCATCCTTTTGCTTTGGATGATTTTTTTAAAATTCAATCTCTGAATAAATATGTCCTTATGTTTAATTTAGGGATCCCTTTAAAGCTCTTTAAAAAATGAATCATATTGCTCCTGTCCAAGTCTCCTGGCTCCTTGACGTGCAGATTGCATCACACTATTAAAAACTGTTTAGACATCTAAAAATAAATTACAATGAATGACAGGTCATATTTTTTGCAAGTGTAGTATTAACACTTGTGGAATAAAATAAAAAGAAATTTTCATTTCAATTTACATTAATGAAAATCAGAAATAACTATGCCAATTAAGCAACACAGAAGTAATACATAAAAGGTCAAAAGTAAATCCAAAATCAATCTCCTTTCTTAAACACATATAATAACTGGCTTTATGTGGTACCATTTATGACAAATGGCATGATCATGCAGTCTTTACTCATTCATAACACCCACTGATTACCAGAAAATCCCCATCCCTCAGATTTTTTTTTCTTTTTTGGCCTGAATCGTACTTATAATTATATTTTTATGTCCTGTTGGTAATGTAACTTTAATCTGTTTCAGAATATGGCTGATCTGGATCAGAGAAAGATTTCAGACTTTCAATTTACAGTTATACCAGGGAGTCCTTATAGCAGTGTTGATCCCAACTGGTGCGTGTGCTGTATTCACACATCAGCTTTGGTAGAATGAGAAAAAATAAGAAGTTAATGCGAAACATATGACCAGATAGGTTGTTTGTTTCCCATTTTTAATATGCATATAATAAGTGAAACAGGTTGCAGTAGCAGTAGCTTTTCTGCAATGAGTTTGGTAGTTCTAGTTGCAACAAAGAACAGTNGGATCAGAGAAAGATTTCAGACTTTCAATTTACAGTTATACCAGGGAGTCCTTATAGCAGTGTTGATCCCAACTGGTGCGTGTGCTGTATTCACACATCAGCTTTGGTAGAATGAGAAAAAATAAGAAGTTAATGCGAAACATATGACCAGATAGGTTGTTTGTTTCCCATTTTTAATATGCATATAATAAGTGAAACAGGTTGCAGTAGCAGTAGCTTTTCTGCAATGAGTTTGGTAGTTCTAGTTGCAACAAAGAACANTTTTTAGGGATAGCAGATGTTAAATAGCTTGTGAATGAGATGAGAATGAGGGCAGGGGCTCTGAATATTTTGAACAGAACATTATTCTGCCTGGAGTAGAAGAAAAAAATCTTTTCTGCTCATTTCTAAATGCTGGGAGTTATCAGCACTGGCAAGAGGTCTGACAGGCACAAAATAGTACTGTTGTTTGGAGGGCTCTATAATACATGATACACTCTCCATCTGCAATATGCAGTCAGCACTGAAAGCCTAAGCAGGAGTTGGTACATATATGTGACATGCCATGGTACTGCCATATAATATCCCTACTTCAATGCTTATCTGTGCCTGGAAGTTCTTGGGTAGATGTATTTAGGTTTGGGGTTAATCAAACAATGCCTGAAAAATGCTTTGAATGTGAAAAGTGTTACATGTCATCTGGCCAAATCATACTTGCTTCTGACTCAGGCAAATCCCTCATTGATGCCAATAATAATTCTGTCTGAGTGAAGGCTGAGTAAGATCTTCTACATTTGGCCCATTGTTATTAGAAGGCACTTATTACTTCATTCATTTAAATCACAGAGAACAATCATAATATTAGAATAAGACATTGGAAATTAAAAGGAATCTAAAGCACTACAAGAAGCAGGAGTTTCAACCAGTGTTGGTAGCCCCTTGTCAGTTTATGCCTGGGAGGGCTTTGCTCTGCAGTGAAAAGACATTCCCTCTGCCACTGCCATGGCTTGAGGTTGCCTTTACATTCTGTATCCTCTCCATTCCGTTCTTTACCCAGCAAAGTTGAAGTTTGCAAACTTGCTTACATTTGATTTGGTAACGGAAAAATTATAGATATCACTATAACTTTTGAGATTCTTCCCTTTCAGGCATTATCTTGTGCAGATTTTCTTAGAGCAGCTATTCATTTTAGCGTTTACCCTCTTTTTTCATTCCTTTCATTCTCGCTCTCACACACCTCTGTCTTCTCAGATGGGCTTACCTCCTACCCAGCAAACATTCTACTCTCAGTATATTTCTGTCAGCCATTGTATTTCACAGTGGAAAGGAGTAATTTATAAATAAAAGCATTGAAAGGTCTCTAATTTCCATGAGATGACTACAGGCACATGGACTAAGAGACAGGCAAAGAATTATAGGTAGAGTAAATGAAACGTACAGAAGTAATTGAACAATCAACCAAAGTCTTACAAATGTTATATATTGCTAGTCCTTTTCAATTAAGATCTTTTATAAGTCTTTTACTGTTATAAGGCATCCACAGTACCCCCTCATCTGTGTTTTACTGACCTCAGTTGCTATACTGTTATATACTGTTACACTCACAGGTCTGTCAGCATTATAAACCCTGCAGCCATTCTTATAAACACATCTTTGTAACACAAACCTCACTATAATACATCGAATTTTCTTGGATCTTGTGAACAGCCCAAAGTCTGTTGTAATTATATGAAGTCTGAAAGTCAGCTTGAAATAGAACTAAAAGTTTAATTGGATGAAAAAATAATTTCAGATGAAAATATGCATTCATGATTAGATGTACTAACAGATGACATAATTAAAGGAGTTATATATAGTTCTAATATAGCACCTATCCTAACAGTGTCTGAGGAAAAGTAAGGGAGAGGCATAAATCAAAATAAAATACAGATAAGTATGTCTGGGTTCTTGCTGTGGGGTATATGTTGCTTGCATATTCTACAGGTACAGTTATTGCATACAATCTCTATTACATAGAAGTATAGCATATTTTACTTGCATGCCATGATGACGACAGATTTAATGTTAAAGCATAACTTTTTAAAAAACACTGTTTTCTAAAAGCGAATCTTCCAATACTGCAGATACATGGCTTATTTGTACTTACATGTATATACATATATGTACAAAAATACATACAGAAATGTGTTTGAATACATACAGAAATGATGGTTCAGACTCTTTCTACAAATTACCTGAGCTGCAAAGTTCTATATATGCATTCATTCAATATAACTCTAAGCGTATGCAACAGCATGCACAGGAATTTAAAGTTTCAGTTTTAAAGGAAAAAAACTGAATGAAAGTTTTACCTCTCTAGTCCTGACTCTCAGGAGGAGACTGCTGTATTGTGCTTTAAGAACTGCTGAAGTTCCTCTTTGTGGTACTCATAATGTGAAGCTTTATACTTCTCGTGTGTACACTCACATATAATGTCTGTCAAAAGTGGGCTGGATCACTGTGCTGGATTGGTTAATCCTGTTACATCAGCAATTGACTGTTTTTCCTGTATGAGACATACTTCTGGTAATTATCTAATGGAAACTCCTAATTCTCTAGTATGACAAAATATCGTGGATCAACTCATAGAGGTGATTTCTGTATCCATTTAAAGACTAGAACTTAAAATCAGACAAAGCAAACATTATGAGTCAGGAAGATACACTCTAACTTGTTGTATTGCATAGCTAGATATAGATAATATTAGATGTAGATAACACTGTTCTAGTTCATATAGAGTATTTGCCAGATAGTTAATTACTACTTTGCAAACTGTTTTCTTCTTGCACACTTAAGGATATACCAGATAATCTTTTTGCGAATTTGGATTCTTTTCAAATTCAGGAAAATGCATCCTTTTGCTTTGGATGATTTTTTTAAAATTCAATCTCTGAATAAATATGTCCTTATGTTTAATTTAGGGATCCCTTTAAAGCTCTTTAAAAAATGAATCATATTGCTCCTGTCCAAGTCTCCTGGCTCCTTGACGTGCAGATTGCATCACACTATTAAAAACTGTTTAGACATCTAAAAATAAATTACAATGAATGACAGGTCATATTTTTTGCAAGTGTAGTATTAACACTTGTGGAATAAAATAAAAAGAAATTTTCATTTCAATTTACATTAATGAAAATCAGAAATAACTATGCCAATTAAGCAACACAGAAGTAATACATAAAAGGTCAAAAGTAAATCCAAAATCAATCTCCTTTCTTAAACACATATAATAACTGGCTTTATGTGGTACCATTTATGACAAATGGCATGATCATGCAGTCTTTACTCATTCATAACACCCACTGATTACCAGAAAATCCCCATCCCTCAGATTTTTTTTTCTTTTTTGGCCTGAATCGTACTTATAATTATATTTTTATGTCCTGTTGGTAATGTAACTTTAATCTGTTTCAGAATATGGCTGATCTGGATCAGAGAAAGATTTCAGACTTTCAATTTACAGTTATACCAGGGAGTCCTTATAGCAGTGTTGATCCCAACTGGTGCGTGTGCTGTATTCACACATCAGCTTTGGTAGAATGAGAAAAAATAAGAAGTTAATGCGAAACATATGACCAGATAGGTTGTTTGTTTCCCATTTTTAATATGCATATAATAAGTGAAACAGGTTGCAGTAGCAGTAGCTTTTCTGCAATGAGTTTGGTAGTTCTAGTTGCAACAAAGAACAGTGCATTCCCTCCCCCCCCCCCTTTCTCTTTTTTTTTTTTTTTNTTTTTTTTTTTTCTTTTTTGCCTCTCCTGTTTTTTTTTTCTTCAGGGACAGTGAGCCACATGCTTCAAGAACCAGATAATGAGCATGTATATACCTAGTTAGTCGCAGGACTCTATTTTTAGTGGGGATCCTAAACCCAAGTTTTGCCAAATGACTTTTCTACCTTGAAAATCTGGTTTTCTCAGGACCAGGCTGAGTTTGGTTAACTGACATCCTAAAACTCTTTGCAATTGGTTGCGTACTGGTAGTGCAGTGCCTGTTGCAATTTGGCAGCAGACATATTCTCAGCAAGAGACCTTACATTGCATTGGTTTTACGAAGAGTAGAAAACTTGCTCTGTGGGAGTAACGTAGCTATCTTCTTCCCCTTGGAGTCAGAGCGGTGCGGCGCCGGCTGTGACCGTCATACTCCTCCTGGGGCAGCCCCTCGCAGGGGCAGACCTGCTCCCACTGCGGCGGAGGGGCAGAGGATTCCCAGTGAGAAAGTGTGTGGTCTGTGACAAAGCGAGAAAGCTACCGAGTGAAGCACAGCAAGCATGTATGTGATTTATAGCGCAGGATAACTTCTGAAAGGAGTTTAGGAGAAGTGAAAAGCATTATTCATTTCAGACCATGCTCCTTATTGCCTCGGGGAGTTTGTGTATAGCTTTACCAAAGGCCTAATGAAAGCTTTATTCGGTGACTAATTTTTTTTCACACCTATTTCTCTCTTTATAAATATTTTTCTCCCCATCCCCCCCGCACTCCTTTTCATTTTGTTGAACACAGCAACACCTGCTGGCAGCGGTCCGGGAGTACTGCTGGAAAGACCCACTGATCTGACTCTTCAGACCAGCTGCCATTAAGCACTGCCAAGCCATATTAATGAGCTGCCTCTATTTTTACCCTTTCCTGCCAGAAAGGGCAATTGCTCTTGGGAAAGACTGTAGCTGGGTTTGGTTTTTTCCTTTCTTTCTGATTTTTTTTTTCTTTTTTCTGTCAGCTTCAGAGTCCAGATAATCATTGTTCAATTGGGATTTCAAATTTAAATTCTGATACCACTCACTGAGACCACATAAAACATTGGAGTGATGCTGAGCCTATCTTGCTGGCTCACAGGCATATTTAAATTCCCTTCTGGATCAGAAATAACTAAAGGTATGGGACTGAGAAAAAAAAGGTTAGTACTCCAGCAAACTCTCTCTCTCTTTTTTTTTAATTCTTTTCCTAACTGTGGATTTTGTCTTACAAACCATTTTAAAACATGGCCCAATGCCACTTCATTGTTCACCTCCTGGATATTGTGTGATTTACTGGCTACTTTGGAATCCTGAATTGTATACAACAATATCTGTCCATCTCCATCCCTGCTTTGAAGAGCAGCCACTAGAAAACACATTGGCACAGATTTCTGTGCAAATCAGCAGGAATTTCACTCTGTTTTACCTTATTTTCCTGTAATAATAAGAAAAGATATGCCAGAAACTTATATTTAGAAGTTTTATGTTTCTACTTTTATGTGAGTGGACCAATTAAGGCTGTTCTTCCTGTTGCTACTAACTCAAATGCTTATGTGCTTCTTCAGAGGGGTCAGTGATTTCAATAATAATTAGTGAGCTGGTCAAAAAATAAAGTTCATCTGAGGATAAGAACTCAGCCTAGAGGGTAGGGTAAATAAGAGCTTTCTTGCCTTTCTTTTTAATATCGATGGATGACACTTTTTACAGGGGGGCAGGATAAGTGTAAGGTCTGTTTTACGAGAAACTTATATAAAGTCAATCTGACAAATAGAAGCAAGTATGTTAATTTTCTTTCTAAACTATACCTATGTTTTCTGACATGTCACTCATTGATATTTTTTTCTTGCCAGCTCATGAAACAGTGAGCTTTAACAAAGATATTTAATGTTCATGTTATTTTAGCATATGTGTTGCCTTCTTACATGTAAAAATAAAAACCAAGGCATGTGAATACATAAGCCAGGTGATACAGATGATGTTATTAGTGTGATGCAATATGACAAAAATATGTGTTATAATCAGAGCTTGTTCAAAACTTTTTATTTTGGTAAAAACTTATTTACAAAGAGAATTTTCTTGAATTTGTAGAGAGAGTATGGACATAACTTTTAACTGGAGAGAGTTGTGCACAAAACTAAAGTTGTTCATACAGCTTGTTCATTTGACAGGTGACTTTTCAGTACAGTACTGCAAAAGTAATTCTTTTTCTTGAGAAACTGTTCTGTAATGTGTAAAATATCTTGTGTGATGCTGTCTTCAAAGATGTTTTGAGATTATGATTAGAGTCACATCAATAATGATTTAAACCCCAAAGGGAAGGACCACCAGATGACAGTTCTCATTTGGCTCCAAGTAGGGTGAAATCATTCATAGGTGAATTAAAGCTATTATTGAAAATCATTTCCATGCTGTTTAAAACTTTGAGTGTTGGTCAAAGCATACATCAAAATAATTTCTTATGTAATTGTATTTCTGTCAGTGGAGTTTTATCAAGGATAGCTTTGCACCAACTTCACAATAATGGGAAATGGTCTTATTTCTCCAACAAGCCCTGAATTCTCTGTTCTGTGTTCCTTTTACTACAGTTAATCAAATCACAGCACACACAACCATTTAAGTTACAGACTCCTATTAACTTTTAGGGCCAATTCCTGATGCCACAGAAGTTAATGCTGACTGTGGGAGCAGAAGTCGGTTGAATCAAGCTTTGACTTTGAGGATAAGTATAAACCATTGATGGACGGAAAGAGAAACAAAAAGTCGTATCTTAGATAAAGGCTGTTCAGATTATTATTCACTGACGTACTTCCCAAAGTAATATTGCCTGTGGATTTTAGAAAGATTTACGACTGTGTTTGCAAGAGGAATGTTGGACCCTTAGTTAATATGAATTGGGGTAGCTCTTCTGACTTCAGAGATAGAGTTACATCAGTAAGTCTGATGTAAAGTCAATTTGCTTAATTTAACTTC
Source organism: Toxostoma redivivum (assembly GCA_013397375.1). Classification (NCBI taxonomy): domain Eukaryota; kingdom Metazoa; phylum Chordata; class Aves; order Passeriformes; family Mimidae; genus Toxostoma; species Toxostoma redivivum. The sequence continues at coordinate 706,061 of VXBI01008499.1, read as the reverse complement.
TACATATTGATGCTTAGGTTTTGGCTTCTCCTTTTAGAAACAGATCCCAGGTTTTATTTTGTTTGAAAGGTCAAATTTCATCTTGGTTTATCTCCTCCATGATGGGGATACATTTTGCGTATTAAGTTTTGATTATCTATAAATCTGCTGATGTGTGGGAGGGAATTGAGTGAAGCTCATAAGCTTTCTCTGTTTACTGAGCTGAACTCAACAAGAGATTACACTGGCAAATCTTCCAAGGTAGTCATCATGTACAGGCCATTGGGAAAAGTTGCAGTGTCACACATCAGCAAATATTCCCATCTATGAGAGCAACCAGCAGAGAGTTAACATAAGTGACATACAGAGGACACCAACAAGTCAACTTTAAAAAGTATATGTTGATCTTCTGTATGGCTGCTGCTTTGTCACTGTGAATCCTCTGTGGAGCAAATCACTGTGGATGAAGTAAATACATTCTGCCGTGAAAATTTTAAGAGGAAGCCTGACTACTTCCAACTGTTTACTGAATAGAATGCTATTGATGAGGACCCAGGAAATCTGTATACTATGGCTCTACCATCAACTGCTGAGGATAAGTACCTCATGTCCCCATCTATAAAATTAAAAGAATCACTTTCTCTTCTGAGATGTGTGGGTCAATAATGACAAACAAGCCCTTGCTTCTGATTTGTTTCTCATGGTCACTGATTTTCATGTGGGTTATTTAAAATAGTGTTTGGATGCATTTCCAAGATAGACACGGGTTAAATCTGAGGGATCGGTTAGGCTTCAATTATTATTTTAAGGAGAGCACAAGAAATTACTGAGAGCATTTCACATGTGGGGAAGTGAGGGGAGTACCACAGACAATCATAATTTATTGACATAATGAAGCTGCTCCCCTTCTCTATGCACATACCCCTGCCCCAACATTGTTTTAACAAGCACTGGAGATTACCCTGAGATTCCAGGTTCAAATGTAAACCTACCTATGTTTTGAGAATTATCTCAGATTTTTTACTCAAATCTGGGTTTACAGCACTTGAGATTTTACTTGGTAGCCTGAAATTGAACTTTTGGAATGGGTATGAGATCCTCAAATCTGTATTTAATTTCAATTCTGTTAACTTTTCTAATTTGACTTTACATTTTATGGTTAAAATTTTATACTTGTAGTTCAGTGCAGGTGGGACATGTAACATGTAGACAGTTAAATACCTACTTGCCTGGTGTCTGCTTACAGACTACAATGTGCATGAACAACTAGGCTTAAACCTCTTTATCAGTAAGGACAAAATAATACCTGCCAAGCTCACAGGTCTTGGAGAAGTGCTTTTAAAATGAGCTTTATAATACCCAATAACAGTTGGGGGAATAGAGGGTTGATAGGCAGCAGTGATGGCCACTTGCCTAGAATATCAGTTCCTCTTCAATAACTTTTGTATGCCAACTATGAACTTATAAACAGTTATTTTCTTTATTCATTGTCTGCTTATTGGTGTCATGCCCTCATGGTGACTCCTCTAAAAGGGGTGACATAAGGTAGCTCAGAATAAAGTTTTTGTGTGCAAACAGGGCTCAACTGTGTGTCTGTGCACACATTTTTAATTGCTCCTTTGAAGCTGCCCATTCAGAGACAGTAACCAAGCATCTAGGAAGTATAAAAACAACAAAGAAGTGTTCAGATGTTTCTCATAAAGCAGATTCTTTTTTGAGAGGTTAGTTCTGGTTCTTTTTTTGCTCCTTAAACTGAATTTATCTCACGTGATCAGAGTCAAATTGACAGCTTTGAACAATAATTTAATCTGCTCGCTCACAGACGAGAACAGCAGGGACAGCCACAGGACAATCTTCCCCACCCACGTTCTTGGGTACACAAAGACTTGCTCATGCCCTTGGTTCAACAAGTTCTGGAGACATTAAGCAGAGCTGCCTGCTGTAGTGTCTTGCTTTGAGTGGGAGATGAGCTGAAAGAAGTGAATCCTTTCATACAAATCAGCAAATAGCCAATGTAGAAGTGACATTCAGGTAAGCATTCATGAGGGGTATCTGCAGACTAGGGAGAGATGAGTTTTGAATGTATGATTTAGAGGTCTCCAAACTTAAAAATGTAATGTGCAGTGACAGTTCAAAAAGCCAACAAAAATTGGATATTGTTAGGAATAGTGTGAGAGCAAGACAGAGGGCATCATGTTGCCTCTATATACATATTGCATCTACAAAGTGGATGTTGTCTGCAGTTCTGGTCTCCACATCTCAAGCAGGACACAGAAGAGTTAGAGAAGACACACTAAAACTATTAAGGTTTTGAAGCAGCTGCTTAATCAAAAAACTGAAAATCAGCTTGGAGAAGGGAAGACTGAAAAAACATGTTCTTGGGGATTAGAAAACCATGAAGATGGTAGATAAGGTAAGGTGTATGCCGAATGGTTATCCACCAAATCCTGCAGTTTGAGAGGGAATGCATGGAAACTAGTAGGAGATTTAAAACAGATACAGAGTTTACACAATGGAGACTGAGCTTCTGGGATTTGTTGCCACAGAAGACTGTGGAGGCAGACAGTATCAGAAGAATCAAGAAGATCCATTAAAAACTACCAGAGGGAATAGGCAGGGACATATCCTTTAACATCCTTAATACAACAATTGCAGATTCAGGGGATCTTGAAGGGATAGCCCTGCGGAGAGCAGCCAGGCTCACGTTGTCTCTCCAAACAGCATCTATTTTTGCCAATGCTGGAATGAGAAAAAGGACCACCAGGGGAACTATTGAGGAAGTCCTTACGTGGTAGTGAGGTACTCCTGTCTCTATGCTGTGGAAAGAATAAGAGAGTTCCTGAAGGTGAATCAGAGCAAAATGTAACTGTTCCTGCCTTGAGTCACCTTCAGAAAAGCCCATCTTTTGCCACCAATTTCAAAGGAAATTTACCATAGACAAAAGCAAGTCTTGTGAGTAACCACGTTTAATCACAACTGACACAGGTTGGATTTGAACTGCTGTTGTAGAACAGAGAAAAGTGTCATATATAAAAACTTAATCCAGACACCTCACAGTCATTTTGGTGAGTGCTTTTAAGACCAAAAACACTATCAGATTATTACTTAACTTTGATCACAGGCGGTTGGAAACATTTCCTCAGGCAGTGATGTTGAAGGATCATGTCAAGGTCTGGTTAAGATGAAAAGTTAAGAAAACATCTTCTGTATACATTAGACTGCTCTCTCATAGTCTTGAAGCTGAATCACTGGGAAAGACTGCCTCTGCTGTCTAGTTGCAAAGCTGGTCTGAATTGCCCAGGTATGGCCGGATATCCTAACATTTATGGGAAGTCTGCTGCATGTCAGCATCTGGAAACAAAAACAGGCTGTTAGGCTGGAATTACAGGGTGACATCTGACTCAGAAAGAGAGGTGAAAGTCAGGAGGTGATTCTTTTATGTAAAAGCCACCCCACTAGGTTCATTTGAGCTCTCCAGGTCATAGACGTGAAATAACTGCTTAAGGGACAGTTAGGTGTTTCAATACCTCATCTCTACATACAGTAAGCTATTTTGACATGCAAATATAGACATATTTGGACATAAATTTCCAGAGTTACAGATGTAAGACATTTTTAGGCATGTGCTGAAAATCTGGTTGTCCCAGAATAAAAAGTTAGCTGTTCCCAAGCATATTCTGAGATTCAGTAATAAGCTAACATGCAGTAAGAGCTGCACAGAATCTAAACTTGTCTTTTAAATGTGTTCTAAATAAAAAGTGAAGCTAAGTATAATATATTTAGTATTATATATATATATATACACATTTAAGAAATCAGCTGAATAATCACTAAATCCTTTGAAATAGGTATGTCACTTTTTTTTAACTTTGAAGGTATGAAGTGGGAGTTTGCTGTTCAGGGCTACCAAAGAAGTCTGCAGTCAGGATGCAAATGGGAATCTATGGTGGTTCCCAAACTTTTCTTCCTACTTGATAAAATATGTTGCTACCTACACATGAACTGTAAAAAAACAGCAAGATGCAAAGCCTCAGACAGAAAATGTTTAGAATACAGTTAACTGGTCTGTGGTTGACCATTTCAGTATCTGTAGTACTTCTCAGCTCATCTTCTGCATGAATTCCCAGATACTACCACTGGGACCATTATTTACTGCTTTGGTTTAGAAAATTATGTTTCTTTCCCTTGCAAGAAGTCTTTGTGAAAATGAGAAGTACAACATTATTAGTGTTTGGACAAGAAAATGGTTAGCTTTCACACTCTATCTTTTGTTTAATAATGTTCAGAAAAGGCAATTGAATTGTCCTAGCTTGGGGAACATTTTGATAATGTAATGTCCAGCCTCTGCAACTCCCCCTTGGAACTGTTGTCTTAGTGCCTGTAGGACAGAGAAGCTGAAAGTAATGTCATACGCTCTTTATATTACCAGTGCAAAACCTGTACACCTCACACAAAAAAGTTAGTTTGAGGGAAAGAGCTCAAAATATCTGACCTTCTCTCAGAGCACCCTGTAGTTCTATCCTGGGCTGTACAATGTAAGTGCTGTTACTCTGTAGGGTTAAGAATTCAATTTACACTGGAAGTCTTTTCTCATAAGCATTTCAGTTCAGTTGGTAAATATTTCCAGGTGGCCCAGTATAATTTTAGGGAGGGAAAATTTGCAGAGGATAAATAGCAAACAGGATTTTTATAAGTCTCTATCAGTTTGAAAAAAAAAATGTAATTAAACACAGCATTCTCTCACAGATAAACAAGAAGCTTAGGATCCTCCATAATATGTCTAACTTTTTTGTGTTGTTGCTAGTAAAATCCATGTTCCAAAGATAATAAGGTGCTTTTGTAAAGATATCTGTAATTTGCAATGAAATAAAAAGTTACCACAAAACTAGTAGATGAGGCAGAAAATGTGGATCATGCAGCTTTGTGTTGGAAAGACCGTTGGGATAGCTTTTGACCAGTTTTGAGTCTGAGTGTATATGCATTAACAGACAGAGGGAAGAGCTTGCTGCAGGCCAAAAGAAACATCTTGCAACCCTATAATGAAGCAGAAGAGTTAAAATGGTGGCTCCTATTCAGAAGTTCCACTAGAAATGTCCTTCATTTCAAGTGCCCTTTGTGCTGTCAGACACTGTTAAGCCCCTTGTTAGTCACTGCTAGAGGAAAAAATCCTCAGGAACACACAACGAAGTTTGGTCAGTTTGCTCAGCTGCTGTTGATGTCACCCCTTGCCCACTAAGAGTAAGTTACTGTAATAATCCTCCCCTTTTATTAATCATAACTTTATAGAAAGCAAGAACAGAGTGACATCATTGTTGAAGAAGACTGGCTAAATCATGCTCAGCTTTAGTCAGCTTTGCTATAACATCTCTTGTGTGTCGCATGAAAATAATTACCAGCTCTCACTTTCCATGTCGGACCAATCATCCCTCTTTTTCCCCTTTATGAGGTTACAAGTCTCTGCCTATTTCAAACACCTGCTGAAGGTGTAATCTATTTAGAGATGAAAGAGAAAATCTTTAACTGGAAGTTGGGACATTCCAGGGTATCCATATAAGATGAAGTCACTTGCCATATAAAACATTAGTGGTATTTATTATAGCAAAACATCATCATCATCCATAGTATAATATATTGAAGTGTTTCAGATAGAGGCTGTTTCATACTCCTCATATGATTCCAGCATTGGTAAGTTACAGCATACATTTTCAGCTCATTTTTGTTTTGGATAACATAAAATGTTTGTCTGCTTGTACATCCATCTGTATAAAAAAAGAAATAAGCTAAATTTCAAGGACATTTTTTTAATTGTTGATTTTTTGAAGGATGCATGATTAGTTGTTTGCTAAGAGGTCAGTGTTTGCTGACCTATTGCCTAAGACCAAGGAAGAGACAAATTCTACCCTTCACATTTGCCTCCATTTTTCAGTCATTTTCAAGCCAAAAATACCTTCAAGAGACGTGCAGTTGAGAAGAGTAATTTAGACAGTAAGCAAGGGTTATAGCGTTAGGGCAAGTAATTCTTTCCCACCGGAGAAGGAAACACACCAGGACCTAGTTTGACAGCATGTCATGTTTGTCTGCTAGTTAGAGTTATTTTTACTATCTAACACTTTCTCTTACTGTAGAGACTTAGAAAACATCATAAAATTACATATTAGCATTCTCTTTGGAAGGTTAATCATTTGAGCTTCATATGTTCTTCACCAATGGACAGTCCTGTAGGTTAAATTATTCTTGTATTTTTCCCAAAACCTTTATGACTTTGTGTTCCTGTTTAAACACCTTCCAAAAAAACTCCCAAGCCCAAAAAACAACTTCTCCCCACAACAAATGAACAAGCAAACAAACAAAAAAGGATAGTTCGAGAGACAGAAAAAGCACCAGTTTGTTACACATATGCAATACAGACAGCTTTGCAATACAAAGAGCTTTGTTTCTTTTGTTAATTAATGTGACCTCTTAGTTTTTTCTCCTGGGTAAAAATGCCCCATACTGTGAGTATGACAGGTATTCTCTGTTGAAAGGTGTATTGTGTTGGTCTTCATGCTGCTAAGACACCTGTAATGCACTTGAGCAGAACTTACAAAGTTCGATCAGCAATTAAGACAGGCCACTTACACAGATCATTGTAAATTGAGTGCTCTGCATAAGTGGTTTATATTATTACTATTGCTGCTATGACACCAAATTTTCACTGCCTTTAGCAGTTACCAGTACTGATGAAAAATTTTATTCCTCATAATGTATTCAGGTTGCAATACTGAGACACTGGAAGGTTTGGTGAAATTAAAAGGATTTGCAGTTCTAAGCAGTTCCCAATGTGGAAAAAATTCTTATCTTTTGTACCTGTTTTAAACTTTGGAAAGGTTGTTTGGCATAATTGAATCTTTAGGAATCAGAGAGAGTGTAACAAAACTAAGTAGGTTTTTTCTAATAATCTGAACTTTCTCTTTATTTTATAAATATTAAAAAACAGCACTTGAGTGATTGAGCATTGAAGTCAGCTACTTTAAAATGCTTGAAAAAAAATGCATTTGACCTGGATTTTGATAGCATGAGTACATTATGGCAAACAACATCTGTAGTTATTGCTAAACTTGAAAGTAATCCATTATAAAGCATGTGTGCAATCTCCAATTTTCTTTTTTACAGAAAAAAATACTGAACAGAAGTAGTTATAATTCATGTTTTCTCTTTTTCTTTCATTATTGCTGACATAAAAATTCCAAATAGAATTTGACCTGGTGTATTGCTGGTGTTCCTTTTATACCTGATTATAAGCTAATTGGGACAAGAAGTATTTACTTCTGCAATTAACACCTATTGGTCATGGAATTTCGTTAATACTTTTTGCTTTCCTTACCAATTATTTGCACTCCTCTGCATCTAATTTATATTCATTGAAATAGCATGCTGTTCAATATTTCAGCAGAATCTCAAATTTTAATAGGTACTAAGGGCTTTAGGAAAAATGCAAAATCATATCACTAAAGAACACCTATAAAATAAAATGATTTGGAGAAATACATATTACTGTAGATAAGGGCCAGTTAACCTCATGTCAACTGATCATGCTTAATCTACCAGTCCACTTAGCTTAACCATAAGTTGCCATAATGTTTAAAATATCCATCTTTCTCAAAGGTATTTGATTTATATTTAATATCATAATATTTGTCATACATACCATTGTTCCTGATTCACTCCAGTCTGTCTTGAAATGATTCTGTGTGATTCTATGAAATATGCTATAACCCTTAAAAAACAATTGACCATGTTTGAACAGTGTTACCAGAAGAATGAAGAGAACTTGCACTGCTTCTGCTTGTAACCTGCTATGTTCTGTGCGTAAAGGGGATTTTGGTCTCCAGGCCACTAATCTGGCATCTTTCATGAACAGCCAAAAAGGTTTAGCATAGGAAATAAAGAACTCTGTATCCTTTTCAAATCTCAAGGAAAATATAGGCAGTTGGTGGAGAATTACCCAGCTTAAATTTGGCTGGAATTACTTCATGTGCTTATTCATAAAATTCAGTGTGCCTAGTTATGATAACTTGCTCTATATGATCTCACTTCAGTATTTGCATTTTCACATTATAATATACTTGAATGTGCATTAGCATCATGCTGAAAAACGTAATGCATTACCCAGCAACATTATAAGTTATAAGAAATTTTATGTTCTCTAGTATTTGATTCAGTTTCTGTATGTTCATTTATGAGTACATCTGCATACACACACACATATATATATATATCTAAATCAATAGGTGAGTATGATTTTTTTATGTGTGTGAATCTAAGTGCGTCACTAGCCAATTGTTAGGAAGTAACAGAAAGGAGGTGGACTTTTGAAGCATGTCTGTATGGATTGTCCTGTCAGTTTACACTTTTTAAGCACAATTTCTTTGTCCTGTATATGCATCATAGACATCTCATTCCATTCTCATATCATCACAGATATCACATTCCCTCCAACCAAACAGCAGGGGCAAATTTACAGAGATAGCATCTTCCTAATGGTTGTGACAGTAGAGCAAAGCAGTAAGAAACATTGCATTATAGCATTCAAGTATTCAAGTTGATGAGGCACACTGTTGATGTCTTAACTTCCTTTAGTTATCTTACAGAGTTAATAGATGACTGAGGCTGACTTTTTTCACATTATGGTCTGGCCAGTCTAGCAGTCCTCAGCTCATAGGGTGCCTTGCTAAATGTTTTCTTGTCGCTTTTCTTGCAAAAGCTTCTTTGTCAAGGGCTTTGGATCTTATTTAGGTTTCAGACTGACATTCATTTATTATTTTTGAGCCCTGGTGAAATCTTCTCTCCAGAAATTCTTGTTCAAAAACAGGTTTCTGCTCTTCTTGAAACTAGTCTCTCTTTTTGTGCTACAAGGCAGATTGCACAGTAGGAATATCATGCTTCTTAGAGCTCACAGGGTGACCCAGGCTGTTGCAGCTCCTGAGACCTTAGGGAGGAAAGTGCACAGACCACTGGGAAGACTTGGATGCTTATCACCATCCCCCATGCCAGTCAAAAATGGGTCAGGGGACTTCTGAGTTTGTCAGAAGCATTGGCACTGTCGCCACAGGTCTGTGAGATCCACCAGTTGTGGTCACAATTCACATATTTGCATTTCAGTGATTGCGTGCTTAGTGCCATCAGGCATGCTTGGTACTGTACAATAGATAGAGAACTCCTCCACCTGTTAAGCTTATCTTTCAGGACAGAGTTTTTTAATTCTGGTGCATTGGTAATGTTTGCCAAGCTGCGTATTGCTCCTGATTGACATCCTTTTTATTCAGTATTTCTTCATTGTATTCAGGATTTAAAGTCTCTTCTGATGATAGCTTAGATTGCCAGCAATATAAATATCAGTGCAACCATCATCTCTGGCCTTTGTAGCTATCTTTCAAAGTTTTTCTTCTCAAAGTTATGTTAGTCCTAACTAATCACAGGCCCCATTTTCAACCATCACTGCACTATATTCTCTTGGAGTTCATGAAGACTTTAATTAAAATATCCAGATTTTGTTCCTGAGAAAACCACTGGGAAAGAAGTCCTACTCACCATACAGGAGAAGATTTGAAAATATCAGAAGTTTCCTATACTCTGTTCTGGGACATGACTGAGCTTTAGAGTATGATTCCTCTTAAAGTTCCTGATAATTTCTGTTGTGGCATCATAACAAATGTTTTCTTGAATCCAAACTGTCTTACTTTTCTTACTTTTTTGTCAAAATCAAAGAAAGATTTGTGGATGTTCTGTCACACAGTACCTCTGAAGAAACTCTGTTCACTTTTTATTACTCAGCTGCATGTAGCTGCATGCCCTCAATTACTCTTTCCTTTAAAGTCCTCATGAGATCACTCAAATGTCCTTTTTTTGCCTGGATCACACTCCCCCCTGTTATCTCTGGCAGCCACATTCAAACTTTGCCAGTAATTCAGTGCTCCCACAGCTTGACAGATTGATTAACAGATTGTTACCAGGCTTACTGTTTAACAGGCCAATTTTTAAAAAAAAAAAGTAAAAATTGGGGTGGCAATTACCTTGTGATTTGAGCATGCTTATCTATTTCAGTTTTGGTTTTGCCTCAGAGCAGTCCATTACAAAATCTCATTTGCATTCACTCTATAACCTTGCCTTTTGGGCTCAACATCTGCATCTTGAAAACAGAAGTAACACATTCAGATCATTGTTGAATCCACGTCTTGAGTCCAGTCCCACCCTTTCTCCACAGCTGTAAATCTTGTTATTTTATTATTTGTATTGAACAAAGGACCTTTTGCTGTTTTCTTCAAAAAGAGTCAGGAAATTCATGAGGTCTGTGTGACTCAGTATAACTTCACACTTCTTTATCTCCAAAAGGCAATCTTGTTCATGCATACATATTTCCTTTTTTATAAAAGCTTCTCTACATAATCCTAGTTTTCTCTTTGTATCAGTGTCTGCCCAGTTAGATCTGGAGCCTTTTTCAAATTATTTTTTGTCTTTTATGGAATACAAATCCCCAGTAAAAGAAAAGTAACGTTTGGGTCTATGGAAGTCCTCAGGACTAGTAGAAAAAAATAAGGCATGAAAGCTGCCAGCATATTTTAAATTTTCCCAAGCTGCAACAGAAGAAAAAAAATCAACATGAAAATCTAAGTTAAAGAAAAAAAAACACAAACCTGGATAAAACATTCATGAAATATATATGAAATTTTCTATTATTTCAACATTTTTATTTTTTCTAAATATTCATACTGTCATTATGAATGCAATTTGAAAATTGCATTCAAACCCCCTTTGTCAGTTTCTGAATATCTGGCACTTCTACTGGGACAGAAATTGCAGGTAACTTTTTCTGTCTTAATTTCCTAGGGAAGATATAAAGGAAAACTGTCCTTTTCTACTAAGTTTCAGCCCAGCCAAGTCAATATTTTTTTCTGGAAAAGAAAACTTGCATATGATCGAACATTTTCTATCCAAATAATTTCAATTGAATTTTATTCTCCAGAACTGCATTATAATGCAGTGTCATATTAAGCCACTGCCTTCTGTCACTTGGCTGTCCCTTTCATTTGACAAGATGCAAGTTCATTATATGCTGTAGTATTCTGATTCTGAGAGATTTAATCATACAAGCTAAGCTATAAAAGTGTAGCAATTTGCCTTCTGGTGGTGCTGCCATTCTTTACGGCATCCAGTTAAAGTGATATGGATGGTTCAGCATTAGATGAAAGGTGTCTCTGTGAATGGGGGTGGCTGATGGAAAAGAGGTTCTTTCTCTTGACAGAACATGTACCAGTATGTCAGAAGCTGAAATTATTAATACTGGGATAGGTATATGGCTTTGGGAGAATAAGCAAGGCCAAATTTCTGCCCAGTTGCAGTCACGGTTCCCAGCCTAAGCATACTTGCAACAAACTATTTTCTTCAATCTTGCCTCTTTGATCAGTTCTCACTTGACAGTTACATCCTGGTGATCTAACTTTCCGTCACTGTTCTACCTGCATGGTATTCTTCACAAAGTCTTTCTGCACATCTGAGGTGTGATGTTTAGAAGTTGTCACCCTTCATTTCTGAGCTATTTGTGCTCAACTAGAAAAGGGGAAAATATCAGAGAGTCCAACTCCTGATGCATCCCAGGATGCTGTTGGCTCTCCTGGCTGCCAGGGCACTGCTGACTCATTTTCAGCTCTCTGCCAAGCAGTATTCTCAGATTCCAGCATCTCATTCCCTAGTCTGTCCATACATCCAGGTTTGCCCTGTCCAAGGTGTAGGATCTGGCACTTGTCATTGTTCAACTTCATATAGTTGCTGCTTCCCAGCCCTCTGATTTGTTCAGGTCTCTCTTTGAGGCCTCTCTGCCTTAGAGGGAGTCAACAGCTTCTCCCAATTTTGTGTCATTGGCAGACTTGTTTGGTATCCCTTCCAGTCCTGTGTCCGAGTAATTTATGAAGATGTTGAAGAGCACAGGGCCAAGGATGGAGCCCTCTATCTTTGAGTGACAGCTCACCAGTCTGAAGTCACTCCCTTCACTGTAACCCTTTGTGCCTGACCCATGAGCCAGTTGCTCACCCACTGCATGATGTATTTGTCCAGCTGTGGACTGGACATTTTGTCCAGAAGGATCCTGTGAAAGACAGTATCAAAAGTTTTACTGAGATCCAGAAAGATTACAAGTGGCTTCTCTGGTCAGCTCAATGGATAACCTTGTCGTAAAACAAAATTGATTGACAAGCAAGACTTTCCCTTCATGAAGCCATGCTGAATATGACCAATTACTCAAGTGTTTTTCAATAACTTCCAGAAATAATTTTCTCCATAACTTTACAAGGCACTGAAGTGAGACTAACAGGCCTATAGTTACCAGGATCATCCCTCTTAGTCTTCTTGAAAATTGGGGCACTTACCAGGTTCCAGTTGACTGAGACTTCTCCAGATCGCCAAGACCACTGAAAAACCAGAGAGGTTTTGCAATGACATCAGACAGCTCTTTGAGTACTCTAGGATAAATACCATCAGGCTGATAAAGGATCAGGTTAGTGAAGTGCATAATGCTAGGTTTAATTTGTGACTGTAAAAGGATCACACAGCTTCAAAACTGTCTCAGTAAGTTCCACAAATTTAAGTTGATTTCTACAACTTTTGTATGCTTAGTTTTACCTTTTCTCTATAGACCAAAAGTGAAACTTCAGTGAAAAATAAAATGTGTCTGCTCTTTGCATGCTCCACAGATCAGTGATCAATTCAAGCAAAAGTTCTAATAGAGTGTGGAGTCAATATAACTAGGTTCTTCCTTTCCAGACCTTCTCAATTGGAACTGTAAGTCTCTTGAGAACAGTGGCATAGCAGATAGAGTATCCTTTTTTTTTACCATAATTGAACTCCAAATAAAATTCATTTATAGCTCTTGCTTCCTAACAGACAGTAATTTGTATCTTGAAACCTGAACGCTAAATTGTAATTTGCAGAACTTAACCATTTCTGGTCAGGGAAGTCTCAAGTGTGAAGTCACAGAGACGCTGAATTATCTCTGGCCTCACAAGAAATAGTCCTTCAAGTCATGGTTTAGGTCATTATTAGAGTGTTTTCTAAAGGCATGGAAGACTTAACCCTACAAAATGCTGAGCACTTCTGATAGATACTGAGCACCATCAGCTTTCATTTGGATTAAGATAAAACTGAGGACACTCAATCTGTCTTGAAAATGTTTAGTGTTTTGTAAGATTGAACTTTGACCATTTTTTTTCTCTTTACAGTCCCTAAAGAATCTTAAATTTAATTACAAAAACTCTGCTGAAGCTCAGGCAGAATGGACACTAGTACATGCCAATGGTATTTAAAACTGTCTGTCAGTGGAGTATTGAATTTCTCTGTCTGGGTTTTAATAGCTTTTTCTAAACGATTACAAAAATAATATTTAACTCCCATGTAATGTAAAAGTAATTAAAATGAACTTTTAATGCAAGACAGTACTTGTAGAAATTGTTGAATATCTCTCCTATACTTTGGGGGGAAAAGAGACATTGGGCTTTGGAGCATTTTTTAAAAATCTAGTGAAGGTTTAACATTTCTCTATTCACTCCTTTCACTCCTTGAAATCAGAGATAACCAAATTATGAGATAAGTGTATATGTATTTTTTGTTGGGTTTTTTTTTTTGGTAGTTTTTTTGGGGTTTTTTTTTTGTTTTTGTTTTTTAATTTAGTGAAGGCCTCTCAGTGCATATTCCTGTTGAAGGTGATGAATAACCCCCTTGGGACACTGTAAATGCCACTCAATGTATTTAAGGAATATCTTCCATTTGCACAGACCACAGTTTTCTTGATCGGCCCATAAGGATGAGGGGAGAAAAAACTAAGCTGTAGACTGCTTTTTCTCTCTCTCTTTTTTTTTTTTTCCCAACTTCTTGCCCCTTGTTTTAAGCTCTGTTTTATGATTGTGGCAAACTCAAGCTGTTGGGATTCAGTCTGGCCTTAATGCTAGAAGATACCCTCCCAAACCCAAAAGCTATCCAGTTAAAGAATCCATTAGCCATACTTTTCCTTTTTAGATGAAAAAGTCACACTCTGAGGAAGACTTACTCGGCATGAAAGTGAAGAAAGAACTTTTTTCATCCTAGGGCACAAAACAGCAGCATTTTTGATGTACTGCCTTTTTAAGCTATACCTTTAACACAGCCTCAAATACTTCTTATATTTCCCTTACAATGCCACTGGCAACAGATCAGTGCACTCCAGCAACACCCTTAGATCTTTCTAATACAGGTACAGGTCAGGTGAGTTGGCCCAGGGTTGCACTTTTATTGCATAGACTTGTCTAGCTTTTACAGACAATCCTGATGGCTAAAAGAGAGTGACTGTAGTACTATTGATGGGGGAAATGAAAAGGAGATTAATTACAGACAATAACACACGTATCCATCACGAACTCCTCTCCTGTAAGTGAGTGGGAGGTGAATCTGATTCACAGACTCCAAGCTAAATGGATTGCAAAGTTTTGAAGTAAAGAAAAAGTATTCCTCTGGGTCTGTTTAGTGGATGCTGGGAATTTTTTTGGGGTTTCCCTTACAGAAAAATCAGTGCTTTAGTTCTCAAAATCATTTTACCCTGAAATGATTTTAGATCCCATTAGTTAGATGCTGATGATGCTTGATGCTGTGTTCTTTCTATGGCTCATTATAGTTCTGGATGCTAGTTATTATTTATCATCTTTCCTAATTGTGTTACATAGGAACTGTTTCATGGCCTGTGACATGTGGAGTAGATGTTCTATGCACTGTTTGTAATTAAACATCTAATTCATAGTAGCCTACAGTGCAAGGAACGGTTCACAGATGGTTCCAGATGGTCCTTTCCAGTTCTGTGTTCTCACATTTTTATTACAGTTAAAGGGTAGCAGAAGCAAAAGGTAACTGGCAATCTCTGTAACAGAGATTCTCTGGATTTACAATGCTCTTTCATCTCCATTTCCTTTGAAAGAAAGAAGGAAAAATATGTTACTTGAAATCAAATGCAGAAATGAAGAGGAAAATATAAGGTTAAAAGTAATAGTATGAAGAATTATTTTGTCATACTTGATTGGAAGGTTTTCACAACTATATTTTATTCATTTTGAGTTGAATAGCAATGCTTTGCTCCAGCTACCAAATGAGGCACTCACCAACTGTTTTCATCCCTGAAACACCATCTAAGAATAATGTCTTGCCTCTTCTCTGCTATATGTAAAATGCATTTTCCCCTGCACAGGAAAGTGTCAACATTTTCCAGAGTTATACAGATGCCTATCTATATCTGTGTCTTTATCTGTATCTATATCTTGCTAATAACTTGCATATGAAGCATTATATATCTTGCAAAACAGACATATGGCACTTTTGCTGCTGTATAAAGACTCCACACTAATGTTCCCACATGCTTTACGTAACACACGTGTGCATCCTGATGCAGAGGAATGAAGCAACTCAGAAGGGGAAGCCTTAGACCAAAGGGGTTCAATGAAGTGCAGAAGTGGAAGAACAACAGATCTGCTACAGGAAAGGTCCCAGACCTTCTCTGCAGCAAGTAACTCATGCAGAATTGCCCCAGTAATCCATTCCACTCAGTGTACAGCTTGCCCATGTCAGAAAGGCACACACACGTAATATACCCTCATTAGTAAGACCGAGGTAATACTGAAGAGCTCATTTTACACACAGTGTGTAACACTGAGTTTCATGCTACTTCAGTCATTAGTTATGGGGATAAGGATCTAATTAAACTCATATAGGTTTGAAAGTTCCCACTTAGGGAAGTGCATGTCTCTATGTGACTGTGTCTGTGACTCTGTATTAGAACTGCGGCTGAACAGAACTCTAAATCCAGAATTAGGGAGACACTGGGTAGACTTTGCATTCAAAACAAAATCTGGCAGTTCAGGCCCATCCTTGTTTTAAGAGGCTGTGGATGAGTGGTAGTGCTTATTGCTGTCTGTACAAGCAACAGCATTTCTAAAACTTTGACACAAGAGAGCGAGTTGGCAATAGGACCAGTCTTGCACTTTTGCTAGATCAAAATTTCCTTTTGATTGAAAGGCTCTGCTAGTGTCACTCCAGCATGTTTTAAAACAAGAATTTCCTGTGGGCCAGCACTTGGGAGGAAAACTTCTAGCCAGGGGTTAAAAGTTAGCCAATCTTCTAATCTATCAGTTCGGATTAGACCAGGATCTGAGAACTGAGGAGAGGATAAATCGTGAGGCAGTTGTCTCCTGACACTCCAGCAATCTATGGCAAATGAAGGGCTGCAGTGTTTTCAAGATGAATTGTTTTTTACCCAAAGAGTAAATATTCTGGACCAAATCGATGCCCCAGACCTGTTCCTTAAGGCATTTTAGAAAAGATAAATTTGGCTTGTTATGTACAAACTCATTTTATTTTTCAGTGTTTCAGCCTGTAGGAGTATTCAGCTGGAGATAAAACACTGGGTTTACCTCTGCATTTGAATAAGTAATGGGAAAAGAACTTTTAATCCTATGTCTTTTTTCTGTCATGGATTTTATACACTTGATTTTTTTTGTTTTCTCTTCAGTCTGTCAAAGTCTCAAAAGTGACCTTGACAAAGGATTTCTCTCACTTCATCTGAGTGTGAATAATCCAAATTATTTCTGTGCTGATGGTTTGTTTTTATTATGTATTTCCTTGAGACCAAGAAGCTTGAAATAGCAGCTTTAATCTTAAAATGTTTAAACTTGATTAAGTCACAATAAGTCTGTAGCTGTCTGACTATGTAGATAGATATCTGTTCTTGGCACCTATATGGTCTTCACCAATGTAATATTTGTGCATCTTGTAATCCTAGCAGGGTTTTAGTCCCACTGCCCCTGCCAGGCAGGGAACTGTTAGCTGCCTTTTGTAGATGGAAAATCAAAGTGTGGCACACAGCCTATCCAGGCACTCCTGGGATGTCCAAGTGCAAGTTTACATCAGCATCCACTAGGTCAAGTCTACTTTCTTACCATATTATTGGAACAGTTGTAAGAACAAAGTAAAACCAACCTTTTTTATCATATGCTAACCCACTTTTGAATTAAATTTGGCCCCTCATAATAGTCAATAACTTAAAAATAAGCATGGACAATGTTGTTTCTAAAATGTCCACTTACATAATCAAATCAAATCAAATCGGTAGCTATGGGCAAGTTCTCTTACCAGGCTGCAATAAAAGCAAACTGATTAAGACTCAGGGACTTCAATTAAACCAGTTCTGGATTTGTGATGGTGGAACTTGAAAGAGTGAGTGTGCCAGCAGACTCACTAGTGAGCAGCTGCAAGGACAAAATGTGACAATCCTTCACCTGCTAGCATTGAACGAAACTTCTTGATGATTAAAAATTAGACATTTTCCTAGTTGGCCCATCAGTGAACGTCAGGTCTTCCTACAGGATGGATATCCACCATCAATAAAGTTGATGTTCATATGTACAGTGAATCCAGGAGCGTAACTCATATGTAATCTAATATAACCCATCCCATACGTGGTTCACAGAGTTTATAAAAGAAATGTGAACAGGACAGTGTAGAGAGGAAGGCAGTGATGTGCTTAGGCAATCACCTTACAAGGTCTGCAATGTCTGAAGCTTTCCTAGTCCTTGTATGTTCAGGTCAAAACTGACTTACCCATCTCTAACTTTTGCTTCTGCAGCATCATATGGGAATAAGGATATTTTATCTGTACTTATCCAACACTGACAATCAGAGAACCATTTTATTTGGGAGGGACCTTTGGAGGGCACTGCCCAGCTCCCTGTGAAAAGCAAGGCCAACTTTGGAGTTATACCTGGCTGCGAGGTCAGACTGGGGAGCCAAAGGATGCCACCATTTTTGTCTGGTATGTGAGACCTCATGGCTTGGATTTTGGATTAGGGGGTGCGGGCAGAGGGACCTCGTGGGGCAGAGTCTTCTGAACATTAGCTCCTGATGCAGTCATTAGAGGGATGCTTTTGTCATCCTGAGCATCATGAGAGGCCAAAGCTTGACACAACACTGGGTTTGATGTGGATTCTGCATTCCAGAAGCCTCGTGGCTGCCTCATCACCCCTCAGTATACATGCCAGGCCTAATGGGATGTGAGAGGGTAGCAAGAGGTCAGAAGCCAGCATGCTGTTACTCTAGCAGGAGCAGCTCTAGATTCCCGCTGTTTCCCTCCCTGTAGGTACTGCACGCTGGAAAAGGAGCAGCAGTGGATTCAATGAGGAGTCTCACAGCCCCCAGGAATTTCACAGAGTAAGGAATAGCTCAGTGCTCCCCTACCTTGGGGAAGACTTTGGAAGGCACAGTGAAAAAGGAAAGCAAAAAGAGAAGCTTCTGCAGAGGGACTGCAGTCGCTGCAGCCCAGCACGCCTGTGACCCAGGCCCCGGCCGCTGCGGTGCCGCTTGCAGCCGGCTGTGCGTGCGAGCGAGCGAATCCCGCGGAACGGGAGCCGGCACCGCAGCGCTAATTAGCCGGGCGCGCTCATTAGAGCAACTCCAGCGCTTGGTTGGTGTCCGAGCGCCCTCTCCTGGTACAGGCCGGCCGTGCGGGGGCAACATCCCGGCAAGGAGGAGTAGGGGAAAGGGGAAGGGAAGCTACCTTTGTCCTATGCCTTGGTGTATGTAGTTAAAATCTTGTACTGTTGCTGAGCACTCAAAACTTGGCCTGGTCAAGTTTTCCAGACTCTCTCCCTCCCCGTTTCCCCACCCACTAAAATTCTTCCTTTTTTTATGTTATTTGGTGTCCAGAAGAAATATTGGATTATCTAGCATCTTTTCAGTCGGCTTTGATGTTCTATGGAGATAGGCGTTAGCACAGGTTTGCCTCTTAATTCTTCAAAGGAATCATTTCGAGCTACCATCTCTTCCAAACACCTGATTGTGACAGTCTGTGTTGCTGCAGAGAGGCCCTGGACCAGTTAATCTGAGGAATTTAACGTGAGTTTTACATTAGTATATATGGAAGATTGTTCAAGAGCAGCTTTATAGTTGATTGTGTGAATCTCGCTGTTTGGATACCATGGCCATCATTAGAGGACACATAACTTACAACAGCACAGTAGCTACAGTAATGATGATCTTGCAGTGAAAGTAATTATCTTGCAGAACAGTCCAGATTTAAATATAATTTTCATTCATTTAAATAACTTTTGCTACATTCAATGAGCTGTAATCCAGTGGAGACTTTTTTCTCTGTTCAGACTGTTCCACAAGGAATTTTTCAGCCTGTCATAGGGAGTGAATTCCAGTAAAATAGGAACTACATGAACAAGCACAGTCATTTGACATAGGGACCAGGAAAGACTGAGAGCATGAATAAAACAGAGCAACTTCTATGTAGATGTGAAAGAGTGCCTGGGTTGTCAGAAAAGCGAATTGCTCTGTTCTTGGACACGGATTGCTATCGTGTGCTGGAGGGTCAAGAAAGCTGGTTTGAATGAGGGAGGAATGTTGTTCAGAGTCAGAAAAGCCTTTACCACTGTTCAGGTCTCAGACTGAATATTTAACATACTGTCTGCTGCTATCTGTAGTCTGCCCTCAACTTTGCTTCTCTCACCCAAAGATCCAGGGAGAAGTCAGTAATTGTGTAAGAGTGGAGATGCCATGTGGTATGCAAGGGAGTGGGAAAAAAAGCAAACCTTTGGCTTGCAGGCCACAGAGTTGACATAGACTGAGGTTGTGGGCCAGCCACAATTGTCTTGGGACTGCTGTTCTCTTCTGCTGGCACGTCATCTGCCTGCAACAATGTGCTGACTGAGCCTGCTTGTCTGTTGTAGAGCTTATCCTACCACTCCTTTGCCCTGTAGAGCATTTCTGTATTTCAGTTGCAGATCATAGCAACTAGTTTCTTGTTCTGTCCCTCTTCACAAAAGACAGGAACAGAAGCAAGAGATTTTCTTGGTACCACATAGATACACAGCAGACATACACAGCACTGATACCACCTTTGGGTGTGGGAATATGCTCCTCAGATTCATTTTTGCTTGTTCCAGCCTGTGAATCTCTTTCGTTTTCTTGAAGTTCATGTCAGCCCTTTGAGCTTTAGATGTGGTCTAATAACACAGAAGAGTGTCACAGAGATAGCCCTACCCTCTCAAGAGCCGGACTACACAACGT
Organism: Toxostoma redivivum; assembly: GCA_013397375.1. NCBI lineage: Eukaryota > Metazoa > Chordata > Aves > Passeriformes > Mimidae > Toxostoma > Toxostoma redivivum. Next base: position 685,970 of record VXBI01008499.1, on the reverse strand, counting down.
GTGCTGCAGTTCTGTGGGTAGTATCCCACATACCCTAATAGCCTGTAGAAGGTAGTAGTACGTATTCCAGGAAAAGACCGTAAAGAGAAGCTAGAGATGCATATGTTTTTTTCAGTAAGCTCTCTGCAAACAGAGATTTCAGAACAAGCACCCTTAGAGAAGTGTTCCAAAGTGCTTGTGGAACTCGCAAGTGCAGCCAGTAACCAAGATGCCTATGGCTAAACTGTGTATCAAAAGAAAAATAATAGCTTAGAAGAGTTAAAGCTTTGGCTTGTCTTTCTGTGCTTCCTCAGGAAAGGATATAAACTAGCAGCAAAATGTTCTCGTGCTGTCAAAAAGATCTGAGATGTGTTAAACTTCTGCAGATGCGAATTGAAGTTGTATCAGATGTGATCACTGAAGGAACTGTGTGCCCTGAAATTTCACAAGAAGTCATGCCCAGCAGCTCTTTGAATGCCCATTGGGACACAAGGTTCTACTTATGGTCTAAAATACAGGGGGATCTTAAGTATTCATCTTTCAGAAGTAATTTTCTTGCCATTGTAGGGAATATGGACAGTTACATTGACAGCATGGGATGAAGAAGTATAACAGTGCATGTGGCCCCTTGAAGGACCTGTGGGAATAGCTGGTGCCGCTGTATAACAAAACAGTACCAAATACTGGAAATTAGCTGAGAGCTACGATTCCCAGCTGACAGCCCAAAAGGAACAGACAGGACTAGAGGCACCTCTTTTGGAGGGATAGACTTTCAGAAGGGTCGAGGGACTAAGGGACCGTTGCTAAGTGAAAGAGTTTTTATTCCCCCCTAGATTAATTTTAAAGGGCATTTCTGTCCAGCTTGCTCAAAAAAAAAATGTTTATCACACAGCTATGGCTTTTGTTGTCCTTGGCTAACAAATGCAAAACCAACCCCAACTGTGTATTCAAAAAGAAAATTGTGCTTAATGTACATTTTCTCTCATTATCCCTCTGCTATTTCTCTAACCTGCTTTGGAAGAGGACGATGGCCTTAGATAATGTTGTTGGCCTTTAAATACTTGACCTCCCTACCAGGTGTAGCCAGAGGGTTGCAGTGGTGCTTTTCATGGAGATTTCTGTGCTGTGTGAACGGGACTGCAGTCACTGAACTTATTTTACTCAGACCAGGGTACAGAAAGTAGATGGCAACAACTTTAAGTCATTAGTGTAATGTTTGACATGTGAATTTTTTCTGTTTCGCTGTCACAGATGTTGCTTATTGCAACACTTGAGACTGAATTCTCATCAAAGGAATGCTTGTAAGAGGAACAGATTTTACCTGGAAAATCCCAAAAACTAACTACATCACAAGAGATAATCCCATTCCTCCTCGCATCTTTCCACTTCCACATAGAATTTATTCCAGAGCATTCCAGCAGAGAATTTAAATCAAAACCTTTTGAATAAATGAAAATTACGGTTCACATCTCAGCATTGCTGTCCAAGTGGTAAAGACATGAAAGAAACTTAGTTATATGAGCTGTTTTCTCCATTGCTAGAAAAACTTAGTCTCCTGATAGTTGCCACCACCCCTTTAAACTCAGCTGGGGGAGGGAAACAGGTATGGACAAGAAAATGCAAATATGTCCATGGTGCTCTTCTCACACCCTCTGACTGGATAGAGTTGCTATTAGAGCTGCTATTACTTGTTTTATAATAGAAAATCTAGGTTTCAGCAGACTCAGTGTTGTATTATTCTTCTGCTTAAGTAGGAATTAACTCCTTCCTATCTGCTGAATTGTCCTTTACTGTTTTCACCATATGTGATCCCCTCAAGCTGCAGTGAAAGACCAGTTTCACCTCCTGCTTTGCACTGCTGTCTAGCTGGGATGCCACAAGTACCCCACACTGGCAGCTGGGACAGCCATGCCCACTGTCTGTGGCTGAAAGCCTAACTTCATCATGATGTTTCTTTCTGACTTGAGACATATTTGGTGTGTTCTCAGGTGGATAATCTGGCTTGGCATTGTGGCTATGATCATCAAGCTGGAGGATAGTTTTCTAAGTGTCATTCTTCACAGATCTTTTTTCCTTTGCTGTTTAACACAATTGTAAATACATTATTGTACTTATGTATCTATGACCTTCTAAACAGCAATGCCCATGTTCATACATTCAGTGTTATCAACACTGAAGAAACTAGTCCTGTTCAGTGGTGCACTCCAAAGATCCAGTTGGATCCAGTCACAGATCTTTACTGGGCTTTTTTTCTATGTTTAAGAGAGTGAGTTTCCTGCAGTCTTTCTCAGCCATCTCATTGCCCCATGAATGTTTTGAGCAACTGATACACCTCACTGGGTGTTCACTTAGTAACTTGAACTGCTGATATTCTTTGCCTTGCACATCATGATTCACTATGCATAAGCATTGACACTGTATAATTGTTTATTAGTTTTGGCTTGTCTTAGAATTTTAGAGTAGGAATCATATTCTAAGAAATAGGTTTTTAGGTCAAATTCTCTCTTGCTTTTCCCATAGTCTGTCATTTCATGAACTTGAATCAGGTTTTTTTAGTTTGTGTTCTTTGGAACTATCATGTCATTTATCTAAGCATATATCCCAGCCCATAACAAAACTTGTCTTGCCCTTTGCTAACTTTTTTCAATACCTATAATACTCTGTTTTTCTTAAACTGCTGAAATCATCATATTTCTCCATCTGACGGTACATGGTTCTGTTAATTCTTTTTTTTCTCAAATGCCAAGATTGTGGCAAATGCCCTTTGCTTACTTTTATAAAACAGTCCTTATAAAACAGTGGATTAATTAGTTCAAAGCTAAAGGGGAGAAATATATCTCCCTGAAAATTTTCTTGCTCTGTGGAATGAAAAGGAATGTGTTTTATTTTTAGCTGGTGTAGATCTGTTTATTGACTTGCTAAGCACAGGATTTCTGAAGTTGAATTGTTTCCCATATCTGTGTTGTGTTTGCAGCTCAGGACAAACAAAAGTTTGTAAAATACATGGTTCAGCTAAAAAGTAATTATTTTTTATAAGTAAAGTATTAAACTGCATCAGTAAAGCTTGAAACAACTTTCCAAAATTCTCTATATCAATACAGGCATAGTGTTTGTGTTCCAATTAGGAGCAAAAAATGGCTGCTGTGTTGTTGGTAGATGTTGAAATAAACAAATCATTGCATTTTCTGTAATAAGTAACTGTTGTTTTGATTGATGCATAAGTAACAAGGTATATTAATCAAACAAAAAATATTTTAAAATGAATGAACAGTATTCTTGGTGGCTGAATTGTTTGTCTAAAAGGGTCCCTTAATGCAACACAATTACTTTTTACAGGAATATCTTTTAAGGTGCAGAATATTCTTCTGTAGCTTACCATGGTTGAAGTCACCCACAGAGGTTAGCTAGAATTGCAATCATTCTCAAAGTGGTGTATTTGCTACAGCTTTTCTCCTCATCATAGCAGATGCTGCTGAGCAGAGAGTGCCAGCCATTGAATTGAGAGCATTTCAAACATGGATTGCATGAGTGACCTCATTGACATGCTCCCAGGATGTGAACACAGACCAGGGAATGGCAGACTGGGCAATTGTGACTGTGGGAGGAGGTACCCCAGCAACAATTGTAGAGGCTGAAGTCAGCATACTCCCATAGGAATGAGCTATGGGCATCATAAGAAGCATATTGAAGAAAGATGCCTGAACTAGTAAAAAAAATTGATGTTGTACATCAACTCTTTCTGCTTGGTTTTGACTCCTGGGTAGTTGGTGTATAATCAACCAGCGTATGTTTCTCTATAATACAGAAAAATTGTCTGTGTCTTTCAATATAATCAAAACTAAAAGCTCTTTTTTAAGCTAGATCATCATCCAGTATAAATCCATCATTTCCTTCCTTCCTCAGGAATCTCTGATACTTGAGGGGCTTAGGGGAGGATTAATACCAAGTTAACTCAGTAGACTTTATTTTAAATACTTTATAATTTCTGTAAGTTCAGATAATTCGTTATTGAAGGAGGTGCATCAGTGAGTTTTTTAAAGGTGTCTGAAGCAGATCAGTCAGAATATATGAATGATTTGGTTGCCACTGGGCAGATGGCACATGTGGTTTTGCTCCTCTTCAGTAAAACGCACCAGTATTGCTGTTCTAAGGCCCAGACTGTAAGAAAAAGTTTATGAATCTGCAAATATTTTTGGTGTTGGGCTTCATCCATATTATCAGGCTGAATTTTTCTAGAAGTGCTTAGCCAATGGAATTCTTCTGGCAGATGGATCATTTGAATTATTGATTTACATCTCTTTGTGAGACATTTTTTTCCATATCACATAGATCTGAGGCTTGTGCTGGTTAACCTCACTGTACATGATCCACAGCAAGAAACTTTTTAAGTCATTTCAAAGATGAGCAAGTATTTATCCTAACATCAGCGATACAGCTTTATTTCTGACCTAGAGGATCATTGTTTCATTGGGCCTGATTAACAACAGCATTATTCAAGTTTTGCTGTGTGGATTTAGATCAGTGTTCAACTTCAGTAATGTAATAAATTAAAACCAGTGCACCAAATTCTGATTCAGCTGAGGTCAGTAGCAGCAGTACTGCTGACCTCACGTAGCAGAGTAACCTGTTTGAAAGCAGTTGTAATGTCCTTGTATCTCAACTTCCTCATAGCTTTTTATGACTGAAGGTAAAGAGACAGAACTTTTGTTTGTTTGTTTTAGCTTTCTGTATGCTCTCTTCAGCATGCTATTGTGCTGCTTTTGCAAAACTCAGTATGTATATCTGTTAGTGTCCAGTTCAAAGGATGCAGCTCTGCTGCCATTGTCTACTTAGTTATTGTTTGCCTGCATTCTCTAGGGCTACTAAAAGATCTGATTTACTGCCATACTGTTACCCAATCAAGTGACATTCTCGTGGCTTTAACTGTTTCATGTATCCTTAAGAATGGTTTTAATTTGATTTTTAAAGCATAATTGATCAAATAAAGGGAAGTTTACTGCCCATATGCTTGACACCTACTCAATAAATAGAAGCTTTTGCTGCTCTGCAAACCAATTGTTCTTCTTGAGCTTCCTATCTGCATTTTTAAACTCTAAAGTCTTTTTTTTTGTGATGCACAGTCCCATTTGATAGTGGGGATTTAACATCCTTTACCTTAGTGCAGCTATGACAGCTTTACCAGCCAAGGATTTGGCCTTGATCTCTGCTGCCTTAATTCACACAGGCTCCCTTCCAGCATCTCTGGTCAAGGTTAAATCAGCTTTTCACAGCAGTGAATCAACATCATTGGTTCATTCTATATTCCATATAAGAGCCTTGATATTATTCCTGTCTGTTTCAAGATGTCTGTGTCAAGTCCCAAGCAGATATCTAAACAATGAATATCTCCTTGTAATAGTATTACATGATTCCCTTAAAATCATGTTTGAATTCCAAATTTAAAGGCAGTTACATGAATCAGCCATACCACAGTGCCCATGGTGACAAATGGAAGAAAAGGCATCTGATACATGGCATAGTTCTTAAGATTACTTTGTGGCTTTCATGGTCCTTATTCTTTTCTCATGTGAAAGTTCTGTGTATGTACCAGGAGAAGTGCCATCACATGAAGAAATGTCATTATGTACATGGGAGGAGCGTTCTGTGTGAGGAAAGGTATATAAACTGTCACATAAAATCCCGTTTTCTTGCTCTAGTTTCTTCCAACTATAGTGAACTTTGACTAGATTAATAGCTCCAGCCTTGCTGGAATAAAATATCTGCCCCCTCAAAAAAGTCAGGAGTGCTGTTCCTCATAGAAAGCACATAATATTTATTTAACGGATAAGCGCTCCACTTAAATGTATTCTGTCTAGCTTCTGGAAACCTGCAGTTTATGCTGGACACTCTTATTAACTTACTATGAACTTCTTATCACTGATTTCATAGCATAAAAATTCCATTCTAGTATCATGATACCTATATGGTGTTTGCACCATGTCGTATATATCATCTTCCGAGGCATCCACTGAATATGGGGTAACTCCAGCTGTTGTTACTACTTTTAACCCAGTGAGCTTTTGGTAATTGCTTGTCTCTTATTGTAACAGTGCAGTGCAATGTACTATCGTGATTTTATGATAACTAATACAGAGTCCATAATCTAGCAAAATAAAGTTTGGATCTGATATATAAAATAATAGGAGATGAGTAGAGAAAGAGTGTTAAAAATTTTAGAGTTTTTTGCATTCTATGGCAATGGTGGTTGTATTCAGACTAACCCCACATGAAAAGGAGATTGGCCTCATGCATACCCTAGCTTGACTTGAAATGGATGTCCATTTGACTCCCATTGGTAGATCGATGATAGGGAAATATTTGGATATGCTGGTGAACCAGTTTTGCAGCCACAGCCTGGGCCAAGATCTGGACTTACTTTCCAGTTTCCCATATGAGAAACCCTACAGTATGTGAAAAATAGAGAAGACACCTGCTTCCATACAAGTTACATGAAAGTTCTACTGGGCTTATGTGAAAAACAAAGTGTTCAGTACTTCATCCTGAACCAGTCTAAAGGTTGTGCTTTCATGTCCTATTGCACAGTAGGAATGATAATCCAGCCACATCATTTTCAAATGCTGTTTCATTTTCCACCTGCCTTAAATCAACTTTGCTGCACACCAGCATTTCAGCAAACGCCAGTTCCCAAGAGCCGTGTCTGCAAGTTTCCTGCCATAACCGCCAAACCACACATGAAGGATTCTTCCCAGTACATGCAAAACACAGCCCTGTTGCACTGGATCATTTTTAGACAAAGTCTCTCAAGTCACTTAGAGACAAAGACAAATTTGTAATGAAGAAAACTGTACTGTGTCCTTTTGTTTAAATCTTATGGGCAGATCAGGAGCATATTATTCCTATGCAGAGCAACAAGGGAATTACATTTTCTTTGCTGTTGCAAATGGAGAGTTCATTGCACTGGAAGGGCAGGAAGGAAAAAAAACTCAGATAAGACTCTTTTTAAACATCTTTTTCTTACAGTTTAGGTTTTCTTCTTCACCTGTTATTTTTACATTGCCAAACCTCTCAGGCTAACCATAATGGTTCCAAAATGCTGTATTCATACCTCTGCTTAGGCACCTGGTCCTTGAAGGGGGAAGCTATGGTATGGGGCCTGCAGCTTCCCCCGGTTACAGGTTTCAGACAGGAGGAAGGGTAGTTCTTTGAGGCTGAGGCAGCACAGCTGATCCCAAAAGAACCAAGTCAACAGTAGGAAAGATTTTGCATGCCCAGCATGGTTATGGGCAGTTGCTGTACCAGCAATGTATATGGAGTACCTCATAGTTTAAATATTTTGCTTTAACAGTATTTTTTCCCCCTTGTCTTAATAACAATTTTCTGCCTGCAGCTGTTTTTGCACTGCAGAATGCAGTGTTAATGCAACTTAATCTGAAACAACAAGTAAAATCTGAATAATGAAAATTATTGGGGCTTCTGGAAAGAAAAATAGTTTTAAGATAATTTCACATGTTTAATGTATTTGCTTCTTTATGTTTTATTTCCATATCAAACCTCTAATTTTTCCATTTTACTCTGCAACAGAACATGGAGCAAATTTGTTCTGTGAATCTGAATATCCTCTGTTCATGAGTTCCTGAACTTTGGTTGCTAGGAGTATCAAAGTCTAAGCCAAGCTGAAAGGCAGCCTGTTTCTGTAGTGGTCAGAGTAAAATCCTTGATCTCAAACTGAAAATGTTTGAAATCCAAGAACTAAACGCTGGCCCAAGCATCACAGCATTAGCCCATCTCTCATAGTGACACTAACATTCTGCTTTTACCCAGAGGGTGATATCAAGAAACCACTTATAATGTCATTAATCCCAAGAAGCGTTTGTAATTGCAGAAAAAGCTCAGTGTTGCTGGAGGTAAATAGAAGATATCACTAGGAATATTCTGGGAGACTTCATGTTTTTGCTAGGCTGGTCTCTAAGGCTCAGCTCCTCACCTCAGCTCCAGGCAGAGGCTGCACATCTGGTTCCTAACAGAGAAGGGACATGCTGCACTAGCTTGCTGCTGAGTGAGGGAAGTGGTTAACTTCGGCTGTGACTGCGCTGCCATGTCTGTTCTATGTGCTTGCTGTTGAACTGAACAGCTATCATGGAAAGACCACTGATTTTCTTCCCATGTTCTTTAACTGTAGTTACATGCGGCCAAGCTAAACCCCCACAGTGCAACTGTTTTTTCCTATTTACACATGTTACTAAGAAACATCAGCTAAGGATATGTTATTACAAGTTTGTGAATGACCCCATTCTTGGCACAGGGCCAAGCCAAATATTTTAGTTCATTTAAAAAAGCAAAATGTGATAGAGTCAGTAGTTATGATTGACAAGCAGAGGTGGAGTGCTACTATGAAACAGAGAGACGGGAAATTCCAATAATCCAAATTAATAAGCATAGTCATTAATTCCATCAGTGGGATTATAAAACAAAAATGTCATTTTTTGTTAAGAGCAGTTTGGCCAGGAAAGGACACAGGAGACAAACTGTAAAAAAAAGGGCTGATTCATAGATCATGACACCTTGATATGATAGAGATGTTAACATTGAGATTTTCTCAAAAACTTGTTTTTGTTAGATTCATTAAGCTTCAAGTTTATAATAAAGAAAAAAAGGAAAACTAAAAACCAGAAATATAATTTAAATACCAACAAAGCAAACAAAAAGGGGTAAAAAGTGATGGGATAGTCTTATGAAATAGAAAAAGAAGAATCTAAAAATCATTTCATTGTCTCTAAGCACAACGTGGAATGCTTTCTCTTTGTCACAGTAGTACTGTTGTAACCAATTTCTTACTCCTCCTCTTCTTCTGTTTACATACACCAGAAGGAGTATGTTGCTTTGACAGTCTTGTTAGAACATAGGAACCATTAGTAACATTCTAGTAACAAAATTACCCTGTTTCTGTGGTTATTTTCTGAAGACAAACAGTAATTCAGAAATTACTGTTTTCCTCTCTTTGTACTGTTTCTTCATTGTGGACTCTAAATGCTGGCATGAGACACAGTGACTGCACTGGAGTAGAATTTGGAGGGGATGTTACTGGCGCACCCACTTGCACTATTCTGCTTGAGAGTTTGTCAGTTGCAAACTGCTCCTTGCACAGATTTATAACTAGGTCATAAAAGTTCCCTCCCAGCTAAAATTTGCACTTCTTTTAAGTTTTATGACACAAGCACAAAATAGAAGTTGGATTTTTTTCATGGGATATATTTCATCATAAAGCATAAAGATTTATGCACTTAAATCCCGTTTTTGTTTGGGAGAGTTACACATCCAACTACATCTGCAGGCATCAGCGTAGAGTTCTAGAGGCAAATCATCACCTGGTTGTCCCTAACCTCAGTGAATCCCACAGAATTAACACCAGCCAATATGGCTCATAGTCAGTGTTCTTTACTTATTGGCTGTGGCCAGATTGGTTTTGCCAGCCCTTTGATCAATATAATTTCAGCATGCTTTCTAAACTATTGGTGGAAGAGAGGGAGACTCCATTTCAAATGTACCTTATGAAACTGGAGTCAGAACAAAACAGAACAGATATTAGAGAATAAAATGTACCTTTTTCCTTCTATCAGAACTAACACCCTGTATCCAAGCTAATTGAAGCTAATGATGTCCATTGGCCTCATTGTCTCTTGTCAAAAACCTAGAAGGCAACAGCTGGAAAAGTGTCCAAAATATCCACAGCCCCCTTTCACAGAAAGATCTCCACTGATATGCCAGGTACAAGGTTTATTACAAACGCTGAAAAAATGACCAATTATTTGTTTAGGAGTTGTATTTCATGTCATATGTAAGAATAGAGGCACAGTTTTCCTGTCTGTTACTATTTGTGCCCAAGAACCGTGCTTCAGTTTGTCAGCAGTATTCACCAACTTTGCATGGAGCTGGCTGCAAGAGAAGCATAAGGGCTGTTGTATCAAAGGCTCACTTCCTTCCTGAAGCTTTAAAAAGCCTATCAGAGTTTTATGTATCTTTCCAAAGAGTATTGACTGTTCTTCCACAGTTCTTCCAGGATTCTTGGAAGACCTTCCCATTCATCCAAAAGATAGAGCTTCAGGTGGTTGTGATGAAAGCTGTGGGCTAGACAAATAAAGGACAGTGCAGTTAAAATGGTGCCAAATCCATCATAGGTGCAGGCTTTTTGCAAAAACACCAATAAAATACTTAGGCAGTCATTTCACATTACACTTTTTCTAATACTGTTGCTATTTTACCAATCTGTTTTTCAGGGATTTAGTTCTCTTTTGTAGACACAGCTATACCGTATTTCCTTGTCCAATAACTAGGACCATGTGAAATACTCTCTGTCAAATCCCAAACCACCAAGCACTGTCTTGGTTTCAGCTTTCAGTATGACTCAAAATTCAGACCAGGATGGTCTGTTGAGAAAATGGTATGTTAAGGTTCACAAACCTTGCAAAGAGACTTTAGGGCTATTTTGATTAACTCCACTTCTAATGTTTGGAGGCATGTTTGAAAACTAGGCTGAAGATGGCTCCTTGTGATGCATTTCCCAGGTCTTTGGCTAAGCCAACAAGATGAACCAAGACCCCACTTAGCCACTGCTTCTGAACAAAATTTGTAGTGCAGTCTGGCACTCTTTACTTCTCAGGTGGTTAACCTATATGGAACACAGCATTGAAAGGGCCATTTCAAATTATTATGAAAACTGCCTCATTCTCAGTGCAGGCCTGGAACTAGCTAATCAGAGCTGCATGTGTATAGTGTTCAGGATTCTTGGTCTTCATCCAAAGGTATGCAGAACTCAAGGTTTTAAGTTACTCAGTTAGTTATACATTCAGAACAGAATGACAATTTTAACTCCTAAATAAGGTAGTTAGAAAATAAAGCCCCCCTTCACCCTCAGTTTTAACTCCCTGAAACAACTCCCACCACTACAGCATTCAGTGTACGGGGGTGTGTAATTGTGATGGAGACATTTAGCTTTTGGGTTTTTGTCTTTCCTGATATTATATTCCTGAAAGATTGTTTTATCATCAGATGAAAGCATTGGAATTGAAATATTGCCGTGTGGCTTACATTAGTGATAGTAATAGTCTGCTCCAAAATTACCCACCCAGTATGCCTTTGAATTTGTTTGACTGGGTTGACCCGCCAAGATCTCAGACATGGCTAATCTTTGTTCTCATGCAGATTGTCTTCATTAGGACATTGCAGAGTTCTGCAGAAGCAGCTTTGTGCTGGAATAGTGTCCTTTCACAGTATGCAGAGCCTATGGAGAGTAGGTTTGTTACCTCATGCTTAAATCAGTATTGGGGTTTTTGTGGTTTGTGTTTTTGTTTCATCCCTATGCATGCTAGCTTGAAAGCTGGGGTTCCTCATACCAACTCATACTAAAAGAGACACCAGAATAGGAAGATTGTACATAAAGAGAAACCCTGTGTCTGGGAGAGGCACTAAATCAAGTATAGGTTGTGTCACTGTTGAAGCTAATTCTGGATAGCAACTATGAATGAGACTGACTAATGCTGCAGTCTATCACATCTCACCCTAGCTAGTGTGACAGCACTTGCTAGACATCCCATGTAAAAATAAAACATTTCTTAAAGAGTGTTAGAAACTGGTATGAGGTGACCTATTTGATTTTGAAATGTATAGTTATCAAATAAAACAGCCATCTGTCAGATCAGGTGTATCCATGGAGCAGCAGTCACTTCAAAGACTGCCGCGGGTTTGTAAACTTTCCATTTAAAATATTTTTCTCCTTTTCTCTTGCAATACCTTAGTTTCTCTCCATATTTAAATGTGCAACTTTCCATGCTTGATAATCTGTTTATTTCACTGTGTTTACATAAGAGAAGTTAAAAAAAAATTTCCTGTGTGGCTAGGAGGCTGAGCTATTTCCATCAATGAACAGGGGAGAAAGAAAGGGGAGATGCATTTAAAAAGGAAGTAGAGGTCTTCATGCACATTTGTTTAACACTAAGCATCACAACATTGGCTGAAGATTAGAACATATACTGAGCATAAAAGAAAAACATCTAAAATTGATTAAAATAAGTGGTTTGATCATGGATGTGTAAACTGATCTGTCATAATCACTGCCACAAGGTGTTCTTGAGATTAAGAAGAAAATCTCACACTATCTGGGGAAAGGGACAATACTTCAGGTAGAAGAATGACAAGGAGACTGCAGGAACCTACAGGAGAAAGAAGGAAAATTATAGTGGATCAGAAAATGGATGAACCTAGTGCTGGCTAGAAAATTAAAACAGCATTAAAATATACCTGGAAAGGATAAGGAAGAGAGAGAGAGAGGGAGCAGAGTGCTAAAGAGGAGTCTAGATCATGAAGAAGAGACAACCAGAGCTAGCAGGCTGGGCAAAGATTTGAGAGCAAACAGTTAATAACAAGGTAGATACAAAGACTGTGTATATACACTATGTGTTGGTACACGGGTAAGGGAGACATGGCAGCAAAGAAGGGTAGGTGGTATGAGGCAGTTGCCATAGAGCAGCAAAAAGGAATAGATTAATTTGAACTGTAAACCTACAATTTTAAATGGGAATTGATGCTTTCTGGACAGTAAGACTAGGACTGGGAGAATAAAAGAGACTGTGCACAAGCACCCAGAGGACTCAGACTTGTTAGGCAAGGAGAGAGATGTGCTGAGAGCAGCGACTGGAAAGGTTTCATGAGAAAGATGAAATTTGGATCCTGAGGCAGAGATTTGGATCCCTGAGGGAAGAGATTAATGAAGGCAAAGCTGTGTCAAGAGAAGGTGAGACAGGAGGGGTAATGCTGACATGGCATAGACAAATAGCTGAGGAACATGGAACAGTACATGTGATATTTAGGTCTGCTCCCAGTTTCTCTGCTGTCAGCAAAAGTCTATTTAAATGCTAGCAGAGTGTGTGTCATCCCACTTGCATATAAAGAGTTCATCAACCTATTGCTATAAACTACTCCATTTAAGGAAGTTGACTTGTGTGGAAAATGCATACAGTTGACAGCACAGTGCTTACAAGTAGTTTCATGGTGGAGCTTCTGTTTTTTCACTTTGCTTTCAAAAACATAAAAATAAGCAAAGAAAATACATATTAATAGTACTATTAAAGTTTAATTTAAGCATCTGGATTTTTTTTATTTCCAAAGCACTTTGAACTTTGCAATCATGATTTTGTTTCCCTGCCCATTCCCGTAAATTGGCTCTCTGATACCATCTTTAATTGCAAGTGCACTGTGGATTTTTTTGTTATGTTGGGTATTTTTTTCTCTGCAGGCCATTTACACACTGACCAGTTTTGGGTATGAATCAGGAATGAGTACTGGGGCAATATAATGTCTTTAGTACTCTTTCTTAATTTCTTCACAAAAACTTGTGAGATGTACGGTGATGTAAAGTGGCTGTAGGAAGAAAAATAACAAATCATATGGCTGTACTAATTGAATACTGGCTCACAAAGTTTGATTCTCTCCTTTTCCCATTACCATTCAGTCCCTGTGCTTTGCCAGGCATCACACTTTTCCACAGGTGGTCATTAATTGTGTTTTCCTCGTTTCTGGGGTCCTGACAGGAGACTCTAGGGTCTGGTTTGCAAAACTGCTGAGCATTCACAGCTGCAACTGAAGTTAGTGGTACTTGTATTTTTAACACATAAAGGATTATGTAACATTATATACTCGGAAATATCCATATGACAGATTTTAAGCGAACTGGATAGTGAAATCAACTGGCATGAAAATACAGGGATTTAAATTTGGGGAAGTTTGGAATTTCTCAAGTCAAAAGTAAAAACCTTTCTGTAATTTGGATCCCAAAAAAGTGGGTGGAAAAGTCTTACCTAGAGGGCCCCAGCTCTAACTGAATGAATAACCATTTCAAAAGGGATATTAAGACTAAGCAGGGAGCTTACAAGGGATGGAAAAAAGAATCAACCAGTGAAGAAAGCTATGTCTTCAATGTCAGAAAGTATTCAGAGAAAGTGAGAATTGCCAGGAATCAGAGAGAGTTGAACCTTCAAAAGAAAATTAAAGTAAGCAGCTAGAAGTTCTTTGGCTACAGAAATAAAAAGAAAACAAGAGAGGAAAGGAGATGAAATTGGAATGCTCTATAAACAAAAGATATGGCACGGGTTTGATTTTCAAAGTATAACAAAAAAAAAGGGAGTAAATACCTCAGTTTTCAAATATGGGTGATGGTGGGCAGGTTGACAGGCAGGAGGACTTGGAGAAACCAAAATGGCATCAAGCAAAATTTAAAATCCTTGCTGTAATCAAGAGAGGAAAATAGATAATCTCAGTTTCTGAATGCTAGCGCATGAAATTACAGGTCACAAACAAAGTTTTTTAATAATCCATAAAAAGACAAGTACCAGGTAATCAACAAGAGCAAATTACACATTACTATAAAATTAAGTTTAATATTTCCAATAAAATAAAAGTTTAGTGCTATTGAAAAAAAGGAAATCTGATTTGGACAATTTACGTGCCTTCTAGGCTAACCTCCTCAATATGCAGCGTTTTAGTCTAAATTTTAAAGATATGGGCAATTAGAAATTGTGGGGGAAATAACTAAATTGTATCCAGGGTGTATCATGCCAGGATAACTTTATATCTATGTTTGATATTTTGTGTATTTCACTGAAATTTTCTTCTACATTATGTATGGATTAAGAAGAAACAGGGTTTAAGAAAGTGGTAAAGAGGTACGCAGGAATGGCTGGTACTCATAGCTAAAGGACTGCTGGCAAGAGAAAACATAAATATTTGCAAAAATGATTTTGGTCCTTAGTTATTTGAATATTTTCATTAATGATACTGGCTCAGAATTAATTGTATTCTAATAAAATCTGCTCTTGATCTGATGGAAAGAACTGTCAAAAAAAAAGGAGAGATCCAAATACCTTATGCAAAGAATCGTATAACACTCAGGACTGGACTGTTTGTCAGATCATGCACATAAAGAGCTAAAGCCAGAAATTTCTATTCTAGTCTGAGAATTCATCAATTTCCCTATTCAAGAGGATGAAAAAAGGCCTGGGGATTTGGGTTACATGGTGACAACAAATGTTCATGTCATTTGCAGGAGCCCAGGAAGAAGCAAATTAAACCCTTAAACTATGTCAGGGACAACTTCAGTAAAGATGGAGAAGTATTAAAACTATTTTACAAGTCAAGGGGAAATCCAAGAAGGGTATACCATGTACAGTTCTGGCCCTGTATGGTAAAGAACAATGAATTTAAACTAGAAGTTTTGTCTGTCTTATGGGAAAAGATAAAAACAGCTTTGCCTGCTTTTTCTGGTAGAAAAAAAGACTGAGGCAGGAAATTGTTAATCTCTATAAATATATGTGAAGATGTGGAGCTGGTTTGAAGGTATGGGGGCAGTGAGAAATGAGAGCAGACAATGCTGATTTCTAGGAAGTATTCTCTAAGATAAAGAAAATTAAGGGCAAAAGAATTCACTGATGTGAATGTACATGTGTAGGTATTAGCCTAGGAACTGGGATGAACTTTTTAAATAAAACATCAGAAGTCTACCAAAAAGCTTCTATAAGAAGAGAGAAGAGCATAAAGACTGTACCACAGCTGTAGCTAAGAACCTTCCAGTTCATACTGGCTTTCCTGCTGCTTTCTCTCCCTCTGACTGGCAGCAGCCTGGATTCTTCCCTCCAAGCTCCATGCAGGTTGCTCCATGTTCACTTTTAAATATGTTTGTTGTTGCAATGTTCTTTGTGCCAGTACTTGCTGATTTTCTGAGACCAGACATTACAAGCACATAAGTCACAGAAGAGACAAGGAATCTTGTCTTGCCAGGCCATTACAGCGTCATAAGTCTCACAGATGTTCAAATATATTGGTTTTGAAATGAAACTCCCACTTTGTGGTTGAATTACTGCTTCTAGTGAAGGACCTGCTTCCATCGTATCTGACCTCCTTTTGTTGTTTGGTGGTGTTTTCATGGTTGTTTGCATATTCTGGCATATCTTATTTCCAGTGATGGCTAAAGCTCTGCATTTCCAAATACCGGGCTTGGTTCCATTTATTATAACACATGTACTTTCTGCTTTTATCCCATAGCAGTATTCTTGTTTTTCTCTACCTCTTGCATTTTGCCCAATAAAATGGGCTAGTAAAGCTTAGAGAAGGTATCCCTAACTCAATATTTCATTTGTAAGGACGGTCAAGGCCAGATGTCTGAAGAAGGCTGAGGGAAGAGGGAAATGTAGTGAGACTTCCTCAAAATACTCTTCAGGCTCCAGGAATTTGTGGCTTGGTTAATTCCTGAGCCAGTGATGGGGCCTTTGTTTTTAATAGCTCTGATGGATTTTTCTTCTGTGAATTCGTTCATGAATTTTTAAATGCAAGTTAACTTGTGGTGTCTCCCAACATCCCGTGGCAAGGGGTTAGCTGGCTTTACTGTGAGATAAACAAGTTAAAAGCTAGCTTTTTATTTGTTTGAAAAATGCATCCTGCTTTTCATTTGATGCCGTCTGGCTTGTATACCAGAAGTAGTGTGTAGTTGTTTCCTATTTACCATGCTTATGCCACTTGTGATTTTACAGACATCTATTGTAATGTCTCCTAGGCTGAAGGGTCTTACTGTTTTTAATAATTCCTTAGATGGAAGCCAGTCCACAGCTTCTGTTAGTCTTAGGTATCCTGCTCTGTATGTTTACCAGATTTACTAATTATTTGGGCATAGTGGACAGTAGTTTCCCCTGTGGGAATTTATACTGGGATTTCATATCCAGCTAGAACTGAAAGGTGAGCTCATAGCATCCTTTAATTCCAAGGATCTAATTCAGATGCTGTTTTGGTTTTGAGCCTTTAATTTAGGTTTGTCCAGTGCTCAGAGCAATGCTCTGAGCTCACAGCTTTGCAGACTTCTTCAAGGCACATAACATTGTCCCTGTTCCTCTTTTACTAATTTCCGCCACTCCCATTTCATTGTCAGTGTGCATACAGCCTCTCTGGTCTTCTGCAGACCCTTTCACCCCATCTTGAGTGGCTCCATCTCAAGAGTAACAAACATAGCTCTAAAAAGTAAGTATCTTCTCCTGTACAAATTCAAATGCCAGCTGATCAGAGCCTGTCTCGTTTACCTCTTCCCCACCTTCCTAACCTGGCTATTTGACAGCTCCTGCTATCACTTCCTACCTATTTCTCTGTATTTCTAGTCCCAGAATCATAGGTTGTCTCTTCCTCACTGTCTCCCACCATTGTATCCCCTACCTATGCTAAATCCTCCAATATAGCCATCATAGCTATTCCCCAAAGCAGCCTTCTCAGAGCTGAGTATCTTTGAAAACATTCCAAAAGAAGAAATGTAGACCTAAACACGCTGTCAGCCCAAGAGTCAGAGCTTACACCCACAGCCCCATGCAACTTACTGTTGTGCAGGAAAAACCAGGCATGGGAAGGAACAGACAGCCATCTGTATCTGCACATACAAGAGAGACCTTCAACCTACCCATAACCTTTGGTCCTGTTAGCTTCATATCCCCATGCCACCAGTGAAATTTCAAGTGTCTGTCAAGAGAAGGAGAGAAAGCTTTCAGGAAGGAAGAAGAACTGCAGGAAAAAGAGAGAAAAATTGAAATTGCTTCTTTCCTTCCTTTGCCTTGCAATTGTCCTGAAGCCATACAGGTGAGATACCCTCATCTCAAAGGTGCTGCCTTCTCTCCCCCACAGACTAATGCATTTCAGGATATTCTTACTCTTTTTCCAGATCTCTGTGAGATCTGGTATCTTTGTATGTTAATTGTCTAAGGCAGAACTTGGAGGAAGCAAGAGCCAGAAAACCAAAGGGCCATGCATGTAATCAGTGGATTTCGCCTTTCATCTCCTGTGACATGGCTTTTGTCTCTCTCAGGTCTGACCAGTATCTCTCAGAAATCAGAAGGTATCTGGTTTCCTCTTGTCTGCATTCATATACATTAAACTCTTGGTACTTCCTTGGGAATTGATTGTGACTTATCGTATAATTCACTGAATATCCTGTTTTTGTTACCTTTGGATACTGCAACAAGATTGTGGTGAAGTACATGCTTGGTGTTCCTCAGTCTCTCTAGTTAGTGACAGCCGTAGTTCTTGTCAGAAAACTTGGGTTGCTACATTTGTGACAACAAAAATTGAGACTAAAGATAAATGCCAAATGTGATGGGAAATAGCCAGGCGACAGGCAATATGTTCAGCAGATCAAGGCAATGGTAACATCAAGGACACTGAACCCTTTTGCCCAAATCAATTTTGCTAGTAAGCCCCTGCCTTACTGGAGTAGTGAAAATCTTCTCAGGTTTCAACTGGGTAGCACCCTTACACCTTCCTTTGAAGGCTTTTTCTTGATTACTAGAGCACTGATTCATTTTGTACTCAGTTTGGCTGTAATGGTTAATGTCATTCACAAAACTAATGTTAGTGACTTTATCATGGTTAGATTTTGAGCAGAACAGCAAGAATAATTTCTGGCTTCAGCAGGTTGTGTGTCTTCTTGAAATGTGGCTTTCTATGCTGGAGAATATTGAACAAGGTAATTTTTCTTGTCTCAAACTAAGAAAAAAGTCTGGTTTAGTTGCATGATTTGTGCTGACCTGTTGTTAGTGCGTTGGTCTGTCAGTGACACCAAGCTTTGTGTTCTAAAATGCTCTTGTTTATATGGCTGTATTTTTTTTCCTTATAATTTGCACAGAATAAGAATTAGTGAACTGGTAAATTCTCTTATATTACTTACTTAATAGTGTTGTATTTCCAACAGACTGGAAGTAAGCCTGATAAGTTTGTTATTCTGATACATTCATAGAAACCTTTTGGTATAGGTTAAATAAATGTAAAAGACACTTATCATTTGCTTGCTACCAGTCCAAAGCTTTGCTGAGGCCAAAATTGGCATCTGTGCGAACTGTTTGCTACATTATTCCCATGGCCTACTCATGCCTAACTGCCCTAAACCACAAATCATTTGCTCATTCTTGTTCAAGCCATCAGCCTAGCCCTCTGGGCTTTGCAGAATCCAACAATAAATCTATCTCTGATGACCCAGATCTTCTGAACCCTAACCTTAAAATTAGAGTTAATAGTCCAGAGACCCCTAAAAGCAAGAGAATTAATCACAAGCCATTTGTCTCTGTTAGTCTAGCTGCTAGTCCTACAGGTCATGTTGTATCCAACAACAAAACTACCTCTCTAGTCCTTGCTGTCCCAAAACTAATCTGAACCCCAACTTTAATGTAGCCCAAACCCCAATATCCAGTCCTGAATTAACGAAGTTCCTTTGTCTGTGGTACAATTAAGAGATATCATTGGCTAGACTCGATGTAGATGACATCAGAAAATGAAAAATAATGACTTACAGTTACCTGATGTAAATTTTCATGCTAGCCCATGGATAGCAAGTCTGAATGAGTAAGGATAATATCTGCTGTTATTAAAGTTAGAAGTGCAACTGAAACTAGCTGGTATGAATGCTTAGTCTTGTAGCTGTGATAAGTTGTCAGGTTACAGTTAGGAGTAGAGCTGGGTGTAGAAAAAGAGGAACTTATGAATTTGCTTTTCAACTGAATCATTTCCTCTTCAATGAGGTGAACAAAAAATCTGGAGCAAGAATCATCCAGGGTAGAAACAAAGAAAAGATGTAGAGGCAGCCTGGGCAGATGCTGCCTTATTCTTTAGATCTGAAAGTTCTGGCCTAAAAAATCTTAAATACCTAATGTTGACATTGTCCTTATTCTACTACCTACATAGAAACAATCTTTTTCAGCCTTGCAGTGTACAGAAAAACACTTTTTCTTCAAAACCCTAGTCTAATCTGCACTATTTCCAAGTGACTGAGAATACTGAACTACATGCCCTTGCTAAGATCTTCCACCATCTTTTGTCTGGAGGACTTGCAAAATAATAATAGAAAGATTCTCTCACGGTGTCTCCTGCTTGGAAACTTTCCCTATTCCAATGCTACTGTTGTCTTAATGTTAATATAGAGGCCAAGAACAAGTAAAGACACTTCTGGTACTTTCTCTAGTATTTTATCTTTGACCATGGCAAATCTTCCATCCTGTAATAGAATCTGCTAGATAATAGCAGCCTAAAATACTCCGTCCATGCTACTCTCAATGCTAAATCTAACCCAGCAGTTTCCCTATGCTGGCAGGGAGAAAGGACACCTTCATATTGGGGTTTGACTATAAGTTGTCCTGAATGCTAGAATTCAGTTTAGGCTTACAAACTGCAGAACTGCAGAAAGAGAAAATCTGGGCTAAACTTTACAGAGAAATTCTACTTGCCCAGAATTAACAGAATGCTTTGCTACCTGACAGGTTCAATATCAAACAAACAAAAAATAGAATAGTAAGTTCCATAATATTAATTTTTTGTCTCCTTTTAAAACATGAAGATAAATACTAGTCTCCATACAGGGGAGGTTAAAGCCTCATGTGCTGGAAGGTTTGCTGGCAGACTTCTGGCACTGTGGAGGTAGTGAAAGCTCTTCAGCTACATCTGGGTTCTCATTATCACTGTTTATATCCCCTCCTGTTTGAAGAATAGCAACCAAGGAAGAACTTTGGGCTTTTACCAACAAAACACACTTCAGCTTAGCTGAGGACTTGTACCTTGGAAACTTGGAACTGAGACAATAAGGGAAAGGTGTATGCAGTGTTGAATTTGTTTGGAGGAAAAGCCTATGGGTTTGGGATGTTTTGAGCCTCTCTTTCCTGAGGGGGAGCAGAGCTCCAGGGAGTCCTAGCCAAAAATTATTTTGTGTTTCAGTGACCCTCTGATCAAGCAAATCAGCTGACTACAACTGGCAGCAGAGGAATGGGTGCTTCTTGGTCTGCCACAGTACTGGCCTTGGGTGATCATGGATGACACTGCAGGTGCAGCTTGTTCTCAGTCACAGGAAGCCTGCTTTTAATTGAATCACACATACTATGCTGGGAACAGCCCAAGAGAAAACCACACATTTTATATATTGGGTTTGCTTAAAAAAAATTTGCCATACTCTGTGTCCTCTTCAGTACTGACTCCCATTTTGTCCACTGTTGTTTAACTTGTTCATCAGTGACTTGGAAGAAGGGGAGATGCCTCCTCAGCAGATTGAATGATGACCCAAAACTGGGACAAGTGGCTGATACCACAGAGTGCTGTGCTGACATTCATCAAGACCCAGACAGGCTGGAGAGCTGGGCAGAGAAACCTAATGAAGTTCAGTAAAGGACAATGCAGGGTCCTGGACCTGGGGAAGAATAACGCCCTGCACCAGTACAGGCTAGAGGCCAAACTGCTGGAAAGCAGCTCTGTGGAGAAGGACCTGTGGGTCCTGGTGGACAACAAGCTGTCCATGAGCCAGCAGTGAGCCCCTGTGGCCAAGGCAGCCAGTGGGATCCTGGGGTGCATTGGGAAGAGCATTGCCAGCAGGTGGAGGAGGGGATCCTGCCCCTCCACTCAGCCCAGCTGAGGCCACATCTGGAGTGCTGTGTCCAGTTCTGGGCTCCTCAGGACAAGAGAGACATGGAGCTCCTGGAGTGAATCGAGCAAAGGGGTATGAATATTAAGGGACTGGAACATCTACAAGATGGAGCATTTACAAGAAAAGGCTGGGGGCTCTGGGCCTGTTCAGCCTCAAGAAAAGATGAGTGAGAGGGAACTTTATCAATGTCTATCAGTATCTGAAGTGGGGATGTTAAAAGGATGGATTCAGTGTCTTCTTAGTAGTGCCAAGCAATAGGACAAGAGGCAGTGGGTAGAAACTGAGATGCACAGGAAATTCCACATGAACATGAGGGAGAACTTCTTTACTATGTAGTGAGCATGCACTGGAACAAATTGCCCAGAGAGAGATTGCCCAGATTGTGGAGTCCTCCTCACTGGAGATATTCAAGAACCATCTGGACACAATCTTGTGCTATGTGGTCTAGGATGATGACTCTACTTGAGCAGGAAATTTGGACTAGATGACCCACTGTAGTCCCTTCCAACCTTACCTTGTGATTCTGTGATTCTTTGAGTGAAATTCTTGTCATGGGCTTCCAGTTTAGGATGGGGTTTAGGCAATGAAAACTGTGAAGCTAGATTTGTTCATGAATCTTACAGCCACTAAGAGAGTAAGATGTTGCATGAAGTTAGTAGGGAGGAGGAAGTTATGACAAATTTCTTATGCCTCATCAGATGAGACTAGATTAAAACAGACAATCTGCAACTCATGTGAACAATAAAATTAATCATAAACTATTTGACCTGGAGGCTGCTTACCTCATGTTGGTCCTGTTGGCTAGTTCCCAGAAAAAGTCCCTGAAATTCTAGGCTTCCTCTTCCCCATCTTACTTCTGTCCAAAAGATAGGTTCTTGAAGTACTGGAATAACTCATTACTTACTTTTTCGTGCTAGTTGTGTCCTTCATCTTACTTGTTATGATTTTCAGGGCAGGAGCATGAAACTGTTTAGAGACTTCGTTCTCCTGAGCTTCAGCCTCAAAATGGAAGTTTGCCTCCTTGCAGAAAGAAAACTTACATAATTTCTGTCAAATGAACACATTACTCTGGAACAACCTGTAAGATTCTAGAGTAATATTTTGCCTTCTTTTCAGAAAGAAATTCTATCAATATCAATATACCTAACCATATGTCCTGAAATAGAAATCACAAACCATTAGAGAAAAAAGGAGTTAGTTGTGAACTAATTCTTCCTGCTAACTACATCACTCCATCTTTATCATAGTAAGACTTGCAAGACTGAAAAACTAATCTCAATTTATATTTCCTCTTTTCTTGTCATACAAATCCTAAGCACCTGAAAGCGATGCTTACAACTCAAAAGAAGTTATTTGAAAATCCAAGGTTTTATATTAGGAACCAGCTCTATCACTTTTCTTTAAGAGTGTTCCTAACTATAGTATTCATGCTGTGCTCAGTCAGAGACTAGGCAGAAAACTCAATCACACATCCTTTCTCCACAATAACGACTGCTTTCTTTATCTTTCTTTACCAGCACCTGCAAGATAGAGGCATGTGTTTCATTCTAGTTTTCCTTGTACTGAATTGCAACCCTTGAGCTGACCCAAACCCTAGCCTGAAGGCAGTAATCCAAGACAGTTTACAATGCACGTGTATTGTATTTTACATGGCAAACTCATATTTTTAAGCTGTATCCATCATCTGTTTTTTTGAAAATTCATGATTCAAGAAGGAAAGCAGATCCTTGCTTCCTAATCCCAACTCTTGCCAGAAACACACTGGCTATGCTGTTAGTCTGTGTCTTGTTGTCCCTAGGCATCCCCACAAGTGCTTGGACAAAGCAGCAGGAGAGCAGCTGGGAGAAGGAGATAAAGTTTACTAAAGCAACCCATAGGCACATGTAAGTAGAAATTCTTGCCAGGGCTGATTTTATAGGGAGAAACATGTAACTGGCTGCTGCAGCTGCTTCTTGATCATACAGTAGGGAGTAAAGATATCCTTTCTAGCTAGTTTCTAGTTTGATCTGTTGTCATGGGAGACCATTTTTTCAGGCAGTAACAAATTAATTCCTTCGCCAGAGCACACCATCTTATTCTTGTTATTGTCCTTTGCTATAAGATGCCCAAACACACCTCCATTTCCCCTGTCCCCTGGCAGCAGGAAGTGTGGAAACTCACTGGGCAAACCCTGGAGGTCTGGCGTTGAGATTTAGGTCCATGAAGTTCACAGGAATAGAGGTTGTCATGGCCAAGGGTTTTCTTTGTACCTCAGGTCTCAGGGTGCCATGAGGTGTTCCCAGATGCTGCAATAACACATTGTCCTCTTATTCTAAAGCAGACTCAATCTGACTCTTCCTTTCTTTTTGGAAAGCTGAAGAATTCTTATCTAATATGATACTGAGTATTTGCTTATGAATTAAAATGTAAAAGAACTGGGCCGTACAAGGCTCAGTCATAAGTAAGTTAGGCAATTCTGTTCTAGAAAAGAGAAAGTATAGGGATAGTATGATAAGGATCTTTGGCAGAATGGAAAGGATCAGTAGTGATCATCTGTTCACTGTCTCATTCAATACAAACCTAGGGTAATCAAATAAAATGAGAAAGAGGCATGTTTCAGAATGCTGAGGGAATTGGTTCTTTTCACACTGGAAAACTAAGGCACAAAATCCTTTGCTGGATGACCTGTGGATACTGTTTACATGTGGTCAAGATGAGGTGAGATCATGAAAATGAAATTCATGGCTGAATATTGAGGGTATTTTATTAGGCTTTATACTCTGCTTTATACTCTAGGCATCTCCCTATGACCATTCTCAGAGCCATGAGGACTGTTAGTTTGGTTTTCTAAGGCCAACTCACGTTCCAAACACTGCATGTCTTTATCAACTGTGATCACTGATCTGAAACAGCCAAAGATCCAGGCATAACCACAGGTCTCTTTCACTTGTGGTATTAAATCAATTTCCTTACCAAGTTGAGTTCACAGTCAAGGAGCAAATCAAACTGGCCAGTCCTAGATCCTAATCCTGAGCTGAATGTGTCTCTTGAACCTGGGACACTAACTGCGATTCACTTTTCTTTGAAAGACATGCAATAAAGGACTGAGCCCAGCTTCTCAGACCCTGTCATTTTGAAGTACAAGCTGATACTGTAGTTGTAGCCAAAACTGAAGGGCCTCAGAAATAATCTTCATATTTCAGCCTTCCTTGCTCTGTTCCTGCAAATCTTGAAGGATGTAGCAATAATGACACTCTTTTGCATCTCTACTTTTCACATCTCTAACACTCTACTGAAGCTGTACCGTAGCTCTTTTACCCATTTCTCCCAAGCTTTCCACTAGCTCTGTGAGTCTTGCAGGATCTGGCGGTGAAACTGAGCTCTCTTACAAATCCTAATGCTGTCACCATCTTCAATACTAGTTTTCCCAATCTTTCCTTAAATCATGCCACTGCCAATGCCCTTACAATCTTTACATCTTCTGAAAACTGTTCTTCCTTCTCAGCTGTCTGTATGCTGGGAAAGATTTGCTACACCCTGCACTTGTATTCAGTGGTTGAGAATGTTAATTTCTGCCTTTCATGTTCTTCCCACAGTATGTATGCTGAGCCATGATTTTCAGTCTGGCTATGTCCTGAGTCATTGGCTTCTTTATCTTGCATCTACATACTTGTTCTGCACACTAATGGCTATCACTGCTCTGATTTTTCCCTTGGACAGCTCCTGTGCTATTGACATTTGCATGTGTATCCCCAGGGTTAAAGATGATTTTCTTATATTTTCTCCAGCAAATTGAAATCACGTCTCACATAATGCTGTTTCTGATTAAACAATCTTTTTTTTCTCCAGAGTTACATGTGGATACCAGAACTCCCCATTGTGTAACTCACATATCTAACTTACACTCTTCTTAATTCCAGGTAAAATACTTTCCCAGCCTTCATCCCAAACCCAATACCTATCCACAGTATCCTTCTGCCTAAAATCATGACAATTATTATTCCTCTATTTCCCAGCCAAAGCATGAGATATGAGAAAGAGACAAATCTTTGCCTTATAATCCTTACAGTCATTTCAGTATTCTGGATCCATTTTTCCTTTGTACTGCTTTAATGATTATGCAATTCTATTTGTCTAGAAGTCCAGCTTTCCTGTGGAGTGAGTCATATTACTTCTCTTCAGAAATGCTGTCTTGTTCTCTTCTAAAACATGCACCTTTCTCCAGTGTAAGCATCACTCCCCCACTACTTCTATCCTAGCTAATAAAATGACAGGATTTCATTATCCTTGTATTAGAGAGGCTCTTTATTAGGAGAAGCCTTTTCACAGATGCTACAAGTCAACTCCGGCTATGACTACATAATAAAAACAGACTGGTGCCTCCTCCAGACTTTCTTCTCTAGCTCATACTCCATCTACATTGCTGCATCACTAAAGAAAGATTCAACCAATTTACGCAATTATTGGTATGATTTGCACCCTTTTCAGATAATGTTAAGTCCTCAGATAGGAGAATTTTGCTTCCAAATTCCCTGATTCTTATTTGGTTTTCATGGCTATGTTCCCATGGTTAATCCAGCTCATCAGAAGCCATTTTCAGGTATTTTTTTCGGTGACAAGATATCATTTACCTGAGATCTCTGATTCAGCCCAAGACAGTGGGGAAGGACAAGGGAGAAGGAAAACAAAACAGAATGGTGGAGGGTGTATTTCTAGTCCTGACTTATATTTCATTTCTGCTGACATGAGATCATTGATTCAATCACCACTACACCCAATTTGTACAAATTCAAGTAAAATTCAGACTGGCAGACTCCAACATATACTCTCTGATATGTGCATCTTTCAGTTCCTTCAAAACCTGCAATACTATAGTGATGTACTTGGCCTGGTGTTTCAGGGTACTATGCTCAATTCACTAGTCCCTGAGCTGCATTTTTTTACAGAGAGAGGTTTGTTTCATGCAATCTGTGCAGAGTTCATGTAATGTGCCCTCCAATCACTTCTTCCTTCAATCAGCTCCAGTAATGTGGCATTACTAAGAAGAGGTGGACATATTTTGTTTCATTTCAAACCCACTCATACAGTTTTGAAATGAGGAACAGAACTCCAAAAGGATTAGATTTGTTTTCCCTTTAAAAGAGGCAAAATGCCAATTTGAGCTGCTGTGAAGTGAAGGAAGTCCTGAATTAACAATGTATGAATTCCTAGCAGTGGCCAAACAGTCCTCTCTGGCTGAGTTAAGAAGAGGGATAAAATGCCACCTTATCGGTGGATCCCACTTCTTACAATTGCACCCTACAACTTCTGCAAAGCTCTCCCATTCTTCTCATTCTCTCAGGAACCAATTCTTTGTGGACATAAAGCACAGTCCTCATGTTTCTTCATTTCTGAATGGAAGAAGTAATGGCAGCTTGTCCTCTCCATAACAAGAAAGTCGCTACATTCATCTGCTTTGAGAGTCTGTTTTCAGGAGTCGCTAACTCCTAGTCATTTTATTTTTGGGTAGTGGAACAGAGCACAGCCAGTGAAAATGAGGGAAGTGGAGTAAAAGAATTATGTCCATGTCCTGACTGCTGTTGCTGCTGCCACTGTGGCCACTGCTGCCCAGGAATATTTACTGCATCCAGTGTAATGGAAGATGTTTACAGCTGAAAGGAATATGAATGCCAAAATAATCAGCTGCAGCTCTGAGCAAAGTGCTTCTGGCCATGCCAATAGTATGAGACTTTCTTGTTAGGCTCTTTGAGAAAGCAGTCTCCTTCAGAAATAGGGGCTTGGTTGCTTCAGAGCAAAGCCAATCTGCATTTGTTTATGGTGGTATATACACCTTGAGTTTTGCTTTCTTCTAACACTTTGCCTTTGTTCCTTTGCTGCAGCTGAATTTCAGTCTGGGTGACAAAGTCTTCTATATGGCACAGCAAGCCTGGGTTTCTTTCATTTTTTTTACTATCTGAACAGACAAATAAAAAACCATCCACTTGCAGAGCTAGGCTGGTTTTTTTTCCACAACAAATGAAGATGAGATTTTGGAAGGATAAAGGCCTGTGTGTCTCCCCATGTGATGATTTACATGACTTATTTTTTGCAGCTGTCCAAATTACCTCTTTAAAATGTGCATTTTTGCAATAGCTCTGCTCACTATTTTCCCCCTCATTTAAGGTCTTGCCACTGTGCAGTGAAGCTGCAGTAACAGCAGTGAGGTTTCTAGGTGTGGCCTCAAATGAGGAGAGGTGAAGCTAGGTAACAGTGGGTGAGGGCAAAGCAGCTGGCATGGTGGAGCTGTCTGCTTAGACAGCTGGATATCTCTGTACAGCAGTAACTCCCTACTCCCAGCTGCTGCTGCTGCTGCCAGCACAACTTCTGTGTTTCTGCTCTTGTTTTTTTCTTTTTCTGCCTGGGACTCAAAAAGCCAAACAAGGGCTCAGAGATTGTTTTTCAGGTAGCATCACAATTTTATGCAGATTTGTGGTACAATCACCATTGCAAATCTGTTGAGTGGAGACAACACGACTCAGGAGAGCTCCTTTCAGAAGACTTGGTGTCTAGATTTTTGTTTCATTTCTTTATCCTTTCTTTCTTTTTTCTAAAAGAGTGAAAAAGATTCCTAGGTAATAAGCCAGTTGCAGAAGATGAGACCTTGGGAAAGCAATACCAACTATCATAATGGATACAATAAAAACTGAGAGGCTTGAGGTTTTCTGGTTATTCTCCACTCTCAGTTGTGGGAAGAGATTCCCTCTGATCTGCTTGGGTGTGCAAGAGGCAATGTATCAGCCTCAGTGTTCTGCAAGGTGCCCAGGATTTTGAGGCTAGAGGTGAACTCCCGTATTTTTACTCTCCTTGTCCTCTCCTATGTGATCATTACTGTTATTCCAATCGAAGCTGTGCAGTAGGAACAGAAAAAAAGAAAGTTATGAGTTTTCCAAACCTCTCCAAATTTTTTTTCCTAAGCCAAGGATTTTATAAAACTCTAAACTCCAAAACGCAATGAAAGCCTGAGCTGCTTACAAAACCCCTGGCTCCACAGGGTTTGCTTATCCTTAGTAATTATCACTTAATATTTGGCCCAGCACAGCTATCTTTCAGTCTTATAAGGATAAATGCATTTGTTTCACTGCTATCTGAGCTCTTTTTCACCATCAGACTGAAACCTATAGTTTATTATTCCTGGACGGAGACCTACATACACTATATGTTACTTCTGTAGTTCCTTCAGTCAGTGGGAAATGTTTTAGTATTATTATCATTAAATATTTTGCCAGACACTGTGGTCTTCCAGCTTTCACATAGATAGGGAGGGAGTGGATGTGTGGCTAAAGTGCAGGCTTAAGAGATGGGAGACAGGAGTGTTTTTTCCTTATCTGTGCCAAAATGCTTAGAGAGAAAATTCCTCTGGTAACTAGAAAGGCTAAAATGCTCTTAACCAGCTACTATCTCCTTGTACTTAGGCTTCTGAAACCATCAAATTAGTTGAAGCATTTTGTGATCACAGGTGCATTTAGCAGTAAAGTTCAGGCTTAAATAATCTATGCAATACTTTTTAGTATCATCTTTTTTGGTATATGTAGTACAGTACAGGCTTAATTCATATTTTTAGAAGAGAAATTAAAGGATCCTCATTGCAAAGCTGAGTATTTCAGTGTGTACCTTCTTTTTTGTTGTCTTTGTTGTTTCTACATTTTTAATCTAAAGGTTTAAACTGGAGCTGCAAATAATGGAGTTTTAATGCATAAGAGCCGATACCAATTTAATAATGCTCCAAAAATATTAAGTAATGAATAAATTTTAAAGTCACATCTTTCAATGTCCTATGGTTCTGTGTCAGATTGGAAATGATAAGTGTTAGTTGTTTTAACACCTATGAAGCCTTTAATTGATGCAACTTTCACTATTTTTATTATATTAATAATACGTAGCACAGGGCATTAATCTGAGAGGGCGGTGTCAGAGCTGGGTGAGGCACAATATCATGTCAAAGTCTATTTGCAGTAGGAAATACACTAATTTCAAACTTCTGAATCCTCCTGTGCCAACTGCTTTCCTAATTTGTCATTCCTCAACAAGGACCCAAAAGTTTGCAATTTTGTTCATGAAAATTCCCTTAGATACTACCTGAAAACTATATGGGCCAGTCATCTCATCTATTCTGGCGTGTCTGTAGTTTCACCAAGTATTCTCCACTGCTCAAAAGGAAAGGCTTAAAAAGGCAAGCAACAGTGCTGTTGTATGGGAAAAAGAGCAAGAGGAAACATTAGCAAAGAGCTAACTCCATAGAGAATCATGGATCCCCAGTTCCCATAGCAGTGTTCCTACTGCAAAAGGAGGAGGGTTGAACCCATGAATCTCTCTCAGAGATTCACATCCCAAACTTTCTGTCCCCTGACCTCAGCCAGAGTTTCTCAGCTTGAAAAATCTGGCCCCTTTAGGTACAACTGGAGCATATTGATTTCAGGGCTGAACTTGAGGAAATTCCAGTTTACTATATTACCCGTCCACCTGCACTTTGAGAGACGTAACTGGACCAGGAAAAAAATAGGGCTCATAGTTTGGCAGAAACACTGAATGCAGGTGGATGTAGAAGAGCCATATTGCCAAATGCAATAGGATGCTGATCCTTCTCACCTGCCCCAGGAGCTGCTTGCCTTTCCCCCAGCAGCAGAGGCCATAAGGACCAGAAACTCCCGCGGTGGCAAGTGAGTTAATAGTTCTCCTCATAGCCTATATGCGCTACATGCATCAAATGAAACAAGTATGAAAATGGTTCATTACCTTCCTGCATTCCAAGGTTAGGTTTTTCAAAGGAATTCAGGTACATAAAGTTGCACATGGGCAGTTAGTAACATTTACAAAAGCACTCATGCCAGATTCCCATGGATTTCAGTATAGGTTAGACCACTGAAGATAGAGTGTGTTTAGACGTCCAAGTCCTTTGAGAGGTGAAGTATTTCGCATTTATTGCAGTGTCCTGCAGGGTGCATAAGGATTATTACTACAGAGCAGCTTATGTGCTGTCAGTCCAACATACTGGCTTACTCTGCAGTGACTTGTTCATCTTCCTGAAATCTGTTGTATACATCCCACCTATCTACCATTCAGGGAACCATTCTTATTTGTGTCCTGGAAGCCTTCACTTGAGCTCACTTTTCCTATTAAGAAGTGAAAAGTATGATGGGGGGAAAGTGGGAGGTGGAGAGTAAGACAGGCATCAGTGTCCAGCACAAAGCACATTACCAGTTACCCTGCCAATTAATGTGCCAGGATTCCCTCGCTCGCACATGTTATGTTGTTTTGATGTAGCTAAATGACAGTTGCATTCAGCTGCTTCTTTCTATGGAAAAAACATCTTCAGAAGAACAGATGAGCATGACCCCATTTCTCATTTTGTTTCCCATTACTTTAATTGCATATATATTGAATATATCATCTATCATGGAAATTTGCTTTCATCTCTGTAACATCTGCAGGACACTATTATGGCAAACACTAGTGCATCTGCTGATGCAGGTTTTATTCTCTCCATTTTTTTATTCCATTTCATATCCACAAATTTCAAACCTGTGTTACTAGAGCTATACCATTAAAACCACTGATTTCACTGGGAAGAGCAGGTGCTCAGTGACACAGCAGATCCAGCCATTTTTGTTTAGGTGTATAAATATGCCTTCACTAGCTTAGACATTTGGACTCAATGTTTTTGCTCTTGGGAGCATTAATCTTGCATCTCAAGTGTACACTAAATTCCAGTTTGCATCCTCTGTCTCAGTCTGTTAAAAATTTGGTTCCATGTTTTTATTAATACCATTCAGCAGAGGGTTTTTTCTTTGTTTCACCACACTGTCAACCCACTGCTTGCTCATTGGTAATCCCAGAATGATCTACAAGTAGTGTCCCATGTATGCATATAATTTTTGTTGTTAGAAGACGAATGTAACCCTTATACTGAGGCCATTACTTACAATTTCTTTGCTTGACAAGTTTGTGTGATTAACATTGAGGTTAATTTATTCTGTGAGTGGCTCTGCTTAATCCCGTGACTTGTCTGTGTGCAGCGCATGCATATCATCCCCTAATGCCTTGGTACACATGTTAACAATGGGAAAAGTATTTGGTGGAAGAATGTAACTTTCAAACTCAGCTGCTGCAGTTGGCACAGTCAGTTCCTTCCTTCATCCACAATTTGTCTTACTTGATCTTGTGACTGCCTGTGGAAATGCCCCAAATTGTTTTCCTTGCATTTTTCACCTGCAGGACTTTAGAGACCAGAAAAGCATGTCAACAGTATTGAAATAAATGTGTTTCTAATTGTATGCTTTACTTTTTTTTTTTTTAAACTGAATTTTTCAAAGCATTGGTTTAAAGATGAAAATACCCAAATTGGGATAAAGGAGGTAGGAAACTGAAAAGTCCACATACTGAGTTCTTCTTAATACTATTTTTAGGGGAGTAAAGACAGTTTGCTTCCCTTCAAATGAGCTGTCAGTTTACTCTCCGAAGCAAGTGGAAGTCTTTCTGAAAGCCACAGAAATACTCGGGTATCTGCCAGGGACAAGGACATTCATGACAAGGTCCAGTACCTGGTCTTACTTCCTGCCTTTTTCTCTTCCACTCAGTAATATCACCACACCCCAAGGGCTGAATGCCATTTGTGAATTCAAAGCCAAGAAACATATTCGGGACTGGGCCTGCAAATTATTTTTACCCTCACAGTACTAGCACTTCCTTCTCAGATCCCATTTGTAAGAGAACCAGCCTAGCAACAAGACCTTTCAAGACAATACTTTAGAAACATCTTAAATTTGCATGTGTGTGTGTGTGTGTAGGCCAGTTTTTGTAATTTTTTTATATCTATATATATATATAGATACATAAGGCACTTTATATATACTTACAAAATTAAGCATGATCTACTCTGGTTTGCTTAAATCCCAGAAAACCCGAAGCAGAACAGAACCCGGGTTAGAGACAGTGAGAACATTTCCAGAAGCACTGAGCCCTGTCTTGCAGCTCCCATTCCACTGCATCCAGTTCCAGAGGCACCATCTCTAACAGAGTGTGCATAAATCCTTACAGTGTTTTGAATCACCCCTGTATTGTACCTTTTATCAGATTAATTGAGATTCTTGAAAAGAAATTAGTATTTTGTAGTATGTTTGGTAACTAATAATTATCAGAGAATTTATTAAAGAATAAATCTGGTTTTGACAAGGAATTAACCACAATCATAAGTAAAGTTTATAGCTGAACTTTTATAAAACTGAATAGGTAATTTCCTTCAAATGTACAAATGTTTATATGTAATATATTCAGAAGACTTTGAGTCTTTTTCCAAGAGATGCGCAAGTTCCTAAGTTTCTGTAACTTTCAGTGGGAATTAAGCTTGCAGTATTAAAAAAAAAAAAAACAAACAAAGAAAACCCAACAAAGATTCATGCTTCTAAGTAACTTCTGGTGCTTTGCAAACATTACATTCCAATCAGCTCAGTCCTTACCTTAAGCACAAAAGCTGATATTTTCACCTGAAAGCAGGTGTTCTGTTGTCTTGCTGGTCTCTTCCTCGCTTCGTCTTCTTTTTTTGAATTACAACCTAATAGCTTTTAGTGGCCAGTAAACTACTATTTTGAAACAAACTAACACATAGCTCTTGTAAATTCACCACAATCTATAGATAAGAAAGCGGGAGCTTATATTAGAGCAAATGTAAACATGTATTTAGTGTTTGCATGTATTTAAGCCATTTACACATTTATGCTTCATTCCTGTGTGCAAACTAGGAGAATGATAGAATGTGCTGAAAGCTGTGGAAATAGAATTAAAAGAATCCTTGCAGATTTATTAGAAAAAGAACCCTACCACTTTTCCTAATGTTTCCACCCCTGCTCTAGAAAGTCTGCCAGGTCAATCCTCTGTTGAAGTCAGTGGGACTTTGCCACTAATTTCAATGGAAATAGGTTTTGGTTCTTTTACTGTAAATCCCCTTTTAAGAGAATCCTACTGATCAGTAATGACTCATTCAGAAGCAGATCTGGTGAGCAATTTGAAAAAGCCCTTTTCTGTATTTAGCACTGCTTGAAATTTGTTATTTAAAAATTCATATTATGAATTAGCACAGGAAATACAATTGAAAAGTTTCCCTTTTTTTCCCTTAAACTCAGTCTCTTCCTCTCTTTACCAGCTCCTTCTCCTAAAAAAAAAAGTGGAATATACAATAATGCCAGTAATTATGTGTTATATGATTTTTATTGCTTTGCAATTTATTACAAATGTTTTTGTGGGTGGTACAAAGTATTTGAACAGGTTTTAAAACTAGCTAGAAATTTATTAAATATTTGTGATTGTTATTACAGGTTGTATTTTATGATCTAAGGTTGATTTATAGGTACAAAAACCAAAAGGCAATGCAGTGTAACTCCTTCAGTGTTCTTCTTTGGTAATGCTCTACAATGCACAGTGAGCCTCGCCAAGCTAGAGAAGCTCTACATATGCTGAAGACCAAAAAGTGATCTTTACTGAAGCAGAAACCAGAATATTTTGCATATCCTAACTTCCACTAACTCAGGAAAGGTTTCTAGATAGTATTTACAAAGAGCTTTTTGCAAACTTTAAGAAACTTGAACTTTAGATGTTGGATTAAGAACATTTTGCTAAACTAAATGTTGAAGATCCCTTGAAATGCATATGTAGAAATACTTTCCAAAGGAGGAGTAAAATAATTGCTGTTATGATGTATGTATGTATGATTAAAAATCTACATGATTGATTCAAGGAAAGGCACAAGGCACATCATGTGTAACAGCTAGACCATAAGGTTACCCAGATTATTTCATGATGCACACATTTTAAACTGTGCAGTAATGAGTAACAGTCTGAAAAAGGACACATGGATGCATTTGCCCAGCAGACCTCCTGCTATTTAGCTGACTTTCTCAAAAGTGCTGGTAGACCTTCCATATCCTCTCCCATTTCAAATACAGATCATAACATCAACCACACCATGCAAGGATTCCCCATACATCTTCTCTCCTCATTTGTTTTATTTTCCCTGTTGGTCACCCATCAGAAATGGTTCCCATCCTGACTGGGTTGAGAACAGATAATAATGAACAGCAACTAACCACAGAAAATCTTAAATCTGAACAGGATGTTTTCAAATAAATAAGAAACATGCTTCTGCCTTGGAAAAAAAATAAAAAGAAAGAAAAAAGAAGAGGAAATTCAAATGCAATGGCTGTTGGTATACATAAAGGCTTTCTCTTCTTTCCCCCTAGCTGCTAGAAAACTATAGATTGCTGATAAATTTAGAATTGGGTATTTGATCCACCTCTACTTTATGATGGAGAATCTTGAGGAAAAAGAGCATGGGTCTTGCAAAGACAGAGGTGGCTTCATCTCCTCTCCACAAGTCTGGGATATCAGAGTTTATAGACAAGTATCTTGCTGGCCCAGAAATTGGTCAGTAATTTATCTTCAACTGTCAGAGGTAGTGGTGGTTGGGAAATGAGTCACACATCTCCCTCTGCTTCTGTTGTTGAATCAGAGAGATTGTCAAAATAATGACCTGCAAGACTGTCCAGGTTTCTCAAATTGTAAGGTCACAAAGGAAAAAATAATAAAGCTTGTTCTTTGTTTGGGCCATCTCTATGTACTTGCATTGCAGCCAGCAGCAATAGATTTCTGCTTCACTTCAGCCTTCAAAACCCATACATACTTGAAGGCAGTGCAAAAAATTGGTATTCCTGAGCATAGAAAGAAATGGTCCAAGTAACCCTCTGGACTGACAGCAGAGAGGAAAAATCCCAACAAGTCATATATACAAATCCACAGTGGGCTGCTGAAGAATAGTCTTATGTTTTCATCCA
The DNA here is from genome assembly GCA_013397375.1 of Toxostoma redivivum. Taxonomy (NCBI): domain Eukaryota; kingdom Metazoa; phylum Chordata; class Aves; order Passeriformes; family Mimidae; genus Toxostoma; species Toxostoma redivivum. The sequence goes on along the minus strand of VXBI01008499.1, from coordinate 650,678 downwards.
AGTTCATTCTGGCCTTGAAAGGAAATCCTGTCTAAATCAAGCAATGATCCACATGGACATTTTCTCTTCAGCTTCTTTCCCCACCATACCGTAACTGTCAGCGTACATCCAAATCTTGCCTAAATTAAAACATGACACTGCACACACAGCTTTCCCCTAAATAGCAGATGAGAGAACTGTTGCATAGTTTAAGCCACCTTTGGAAAGTCTAAAAGTGTTACGGTGATGTAAAAAGGAGTGTCATGCTGAATGACAGTAAAGGCTTTTATTTATTCATTGGCTGTTGAAGATTTTGGTTGAAAATTTCTGTAAACTCTTAATCTTAGGCACAAGTTTTAATTCTCTGTTGAATCCATTAAAAAACTAGGTTGTAGCAAAGAGGCACATCATTCCTTCTTTAGGCACTTTACTCCCATTTATATCAATGGAAATTAGATAATTCACACATCTGGTCCTTCGTCTAACTTTCCCAACTGTGTCCTTGGGGTGCTGAACTTGAGACACTGAAAAGGGGCTATTTTTAATGCTAAGAAAGTCACTTTCAACATTCTAGGTACTGTTACAGTGAGTAAAACTTGGCATTCCAAAATGGAGGCGTCTAAAGTCCCTAATTACTTTTAATCTATTTTATACCTTTATTTGTTTTTATGTAAAGGCAGCCAAAACAATATACAGCTTTTCTGGCTATATTTGCATCTTCTATCTTTAATTTCTTATTAACACTGAGGTCATGGGTTCAATCCCTATACTTTGCATTCACTTTAAGAGTTGGACTCCATGAACCTTGTGGATCAATTCCAACTCAGTATATTCTGTGAAATCTGTCAATTTAACATACGTTGAAAATATGTTTCTTTTCTTAACTTTGAGAAAGGTTTTTCTCCACTATTCCTTGCTATTCTTTGATCCATCGTAAATGTCTCTTTTCATATTTATTATTCTTACTTTTCAAATTTGTTACTTAAAATACAGACAAGCACATGTGCCAGTACTCATACATCTACATCCATAATTACTGTTTAGGTGATTACACAAAAAGGCTGTGCATTTTTCATGATATAGTAAAAAACTTATTAAAATACAGTTTTTATTGTGCCGTATGCATAATGTCCATTATTCTCATTTATGTAATATGTGCATTTCAGATGTAGGTTTAAATTCAACACAGCTAAAAAGGCAGGCAATTGCTTTTCTTTAAAGAATTTATTTTTCTCTAGGCAGGTGAGACTCTTAATTTCTTGTCACATAACATTCTTTTAAGTCTCTTGATAATTTCATTGTTTTTTGCCTAGAACATTTCCAGGCAGTTAACTGGTTTCAGAAATAAATACAAAAATTCAGAGGATGTCAAAACCAGCATGAAGATCCTCACGCTGATCTTACGAAATAGTAAGTACCCGGAGTGCAATCCAGAAAATACATTTATCTGTAGGCACTTTATTTTAGTATTTGTAGCCCATGACTGAAACTTTAAATACAGCCAAAGAGAGAGATCTTTCAGCTCTGTGATGCTGGGGCTCTGCCATGCCAGTCTTCAATCACCAGGTTGTGAGCACACAGCTCGGAAGAGGGATCCTTATACTCAGTGACCCCCGGCTCTGTGATACTGCTCCTCATGGCACTGCCTCACAGCAAGCCTTCTCCTACAGCACTGTGTATTTGGGTCAGGTAGAATGACTTTATTTTGTGTCTTCCTGGACACATACCTAAACATCATGTTAGCAGCTTGTTGTCTCTGCCTCAGAAATATGCTCGGTGACCTTTCTTGGCAGTAGCTGAAATGGCGCAAAGCTGGGGCTATGCTGATCATATTCTAGGTACTGGCCTTTGCAAGGGACCTTTTCCTTTTCAACACAGGGGAGTGGAGACAAAAAGGCCAAGGGTTCCTGGTAGGGACACTGCAGCTGACAGCAGCTGAACATGGGTAAGTCTAGTGTGAGAGCACATGGAAAACAAGGATGGGCTCATCCCAGCCCTCACACTCACAAGAAGGGGTGACTAAGCCGGGACTTTGCCATTTTTCAGAAGTCTATGATTTTAAATCTTTTTAAGAGTACCATGTCTGTGGTTCAGACATTCTTCTGCTTTAACTTTAATCTTTGCTTTCACATCATATTGTCCTGGTGGGGAGGTTAAACTGGAAGTGTGGAAATGCTCCCCTGAAGCCCCAGATCAGTTTCCAAGAAGTGTGCATGATCCTGGGGCAGCACAGGGTGGGACTGACTGTCCTGCAGGGTTTCACCTCCCTGGAAAAGAGTTGTAGGAGCTCTGGGGCTCCAAGGAATGCAAGAGAAGGGCATTGCCTCAGAAATGTCTGGGTTTGAAGCAGGTGGGACCCCATGGATTGAGCCCACTCACAGCAGACTGGTGACCTTACACAATGGGACTGAGCCAGGTTGTGACAGATGGTATCCCTGGATCTGAGACTGGGTCCTGGCTCTTACTGTTTAGTTAATTAATTGAGAGGAACATAAAAATTAACTTGGTAAATTGTGTATACAGTATAAACCCTCTGATTTTGTAGACAGCAAATTCTGTGCTAGAGTAAAATTACAGGTATAATCAAATTTTCTGGTAGATGTTGATGATTTCCTCATGGCTCTTGTCAGTTGATTCCCAGAAGTAAATTTGGAAGGACATTACTAAAAGACCTAGTTTATTGCATAGAGAGGACTGATGGGATAGAGCCATTCCTGGTGCTCGTATGTACCTCAGTAGCACTTATCTTTAGCAAGTTCTCAGTGAAAAACTGACTCGGTGGAGTGTATTTTCCACAGCTAACAAAATCACCTAAGTGATGTATCTTACAGCAGGTAGATGTTGAATCTGATTTCTGAGTCTATTGCGTGAAATGTTTTACTTAGTTAAGAAGAAAAGAAAAAGAGAAATATCCACCCTCTGTTGACACTGGCTGATATCCCTGTGCCAGTAGGAGAACTGAATAAATTGGGTTCCTTGCTATGCTTTGGGGTGCAGGCTGCCACTTTGAGAAGGGCTATGCCTATCAGAGGCAAACCATAATTTTGTGTATCCAGAATGGCACAGGAAATCAGAGACAGCAAGGCAAGGGTGAGCATCGGCATGAAGCCCTTTCTTGCAGGCACACCCTCCATGCTAGCAGCTCAAAGGGAGTCAATTGTCCTAGTTAAACCCTCAGAGGAATGTCCTTCCCTTTGGTGAGATTCCAGATAGCACACACACACTTTAAAGCATTTTTCTATCCCAGCAATGCCAGTCTCTGGGCAAAAGACCCATCCTCTTTAGTCAGTTCTTTTGAGATGTGGGTGATATCTCTGTGCCAAGATAGTAATTTACCTCCGTAGTGGCTTTTTCCAGCAGGTTTCCAGGAATGAGAAAAACAGCTGGAGAAACTGAATACTATGCTTCATTGGTGGGGGGAAAATTCTCTGTACTGCAATATTAGTACTCACTGCCTGTTGCGGTCACCAAGCACTGTCATCAAGGAGCTTTCAAGGGGCTGGTAAAGAAGTGGGATGTACTGGAACTCTCACGCTTGAGCTATTCAAGTCCAGAAGGGTAATGTAGGGAGTATGTTTATCGTGTAAACAGTGAACCATCAGTAAAAAGGGAAGTTTTATGCAGTGATGGAGTTGTGGGAAATGAGAAACCACAAATTAATGAGAAACACTACCGAGGTTAAAGTTATTTACTGATTAGATTTGATTTCACTTTGTTTGGTCAGATAGGAAAGGGGAAAAGACATAGCACTGTGTGATAAATCTTTTACTGGCACAGATCTGAAATTATTCATAAGTGAGACTAACCCACATCAGTACCAACAGCTTATGCTGTACCATTCTACCAGCTGGATATGCCAGCTGAACAGCTGTTTCAGGCAAACTTTCTTGAATCTTACTAGAAATTGTCTCTTCTCTGTTTACCTGTGGTGGTCCTGTTGTGTTTTCTGGTATTTATTCTTTAGGGGGATTTTGGAGAAATAAATAAGTCACCAAAAATACCACTGTAGTTATATTGTGACTAGAAGCAGCCCAACTTCCCAGTCTAATTTCTTGGGACCTTCCAAGTATAGTTACTGGGTTGTGTAGAAAATCAGGAATCTCCCTTTTCTATTCAGGTCATGCCTTGCCCTCAAGGTCACACAGAAAATTACTTCTGTCTGATAGCAGGATTTAATTTGATTGCTCTTTTTGGCTAAGGTGATATAATTGGGGAATGTTTCTCCAGTTTGAGGAAAGACTGAGAATGGTGGGATGGATAGAGGATACTTAGGAGCAGAGACAAGGCAAGGGTTTAAAGTTTGGGTACTTTTTTATTGATGCAATTTATGACGAAATACCAATCTCAGATTATATAGAAATCAGACTAATAACTTGTTGCCCAGGACAGTGACATTTGAGGTGAAGGAGAGGGTTTTTTACAAAGATAGGGACAACAGTATAAACTTATTTTGCGTCAGAGTTTCAACTGCTTTTTAAACCTTTGCCTGCCTGAAAAGAAAGAAGAAGAAAGAAAATACCTAAATTCTAAAGCTGGTTTGGCCTGAGGAATTCAGGGCATACTTGGCTCACACAAAATTGCCATGCATCCATTGCTTCTAGCATGCAGCTGGCTTGCATTTGACCAGCACAACACATGGCAAAAAGTTGTTTGTTGCATCTCTCCTTTGGACTTGGCTCAATTGCTTTTGTTTGTTGCAGTGTGAGGTAATTTATGCAATATCGCTGTAAAAGTGAGCTTAAAAGAAGTAAGAAATCCTGGGGTTGCTTCAGGAATGTTTTTCTGTACTGTGGTCATGTTTCACTTGTACTTTATGACCAAATTTTTAATTCTTGGATTTACTATATCACTATGATCTGAATGTACGAAATTATTTATTAATGAAGTAAAAGCATGTGAGAAAGAGACAATATTCCCCTCCAGATTGCATCATAAGAGAAAAAAAATAGCCAAATGGGAAATTATGGTCTCCTACACACAAGAAGTAACAGAGGGGAATTTTAAATTGAAGTGTCTGCACAGATTGAAAGCAAAACTTCTGAAACTATTCAGAACTCTAAAAGATGAGATATGCCTACAATGCTGACAACTATCAAACTCTACATGAAAATATTTTAACTTCCCAGGTGCTACAGATATATGTCACTATTCCAGAGCATCAGAGTTCACAGTGTTCTGTGTCTAGAAGTACAGCTTTGACTTTCTGTGTATAAGCCAAGAGACGAATTTCTGGATGTAAATGCAGCTTAGGACAAGGTCAGGTCTGAGTTAAAAGAAGTCTAGGGTTTCAGTTCAGATTTGTTTACTCTGAAATCTTGCCAGACCTCTATTGTCCGTTATGTCCTCTGTGTCTTTTAACATAGCAGTTCAGTGATGGTGATTAATACACAGGAGCCCACAAAGAGCTTCTTGGTCATATTTTACCACCTAATTGAAAATAAAATTGAGAGTGTTCTTTTCTTTTCATGATGCTGATGGAGAAGTGGTATCCTTGGGACTCATAAAAATATTCCTATCTGTATCACATTTTACAACAATAAAACTTCTGACTGATAAAATCCATCTCCGCGTTCCAGCTTCTCCCCACTAATGACGCCTATTGTGTAATGCTGTCATAGTTAATGGGTCTTATTAATGTAACAGCTCTGATAATCCTTGTGTCTAGACCAACAAAGAGCAAGATACTTCCTGAGATTTCTGAAAAGAAGTTCAGAAGACCTACATAAAAAGTTTGAATCTGTGAAAATATATAGCCATTTCTTCATAGGGTACGTCTCTTTTAGGCCATTTGATAAATGACTGATAAGTCAGCAATGTGGAAGCTGTGATACTAAAGTCACACTTCTACTGATGTTTCTGCCATCAAGTATCAAAATTTCACCTGATATCAAACTTGAAGCAGACTTAGTTTCCACTGAAAATTCACAGTATCTGAATCCAATGGCCCCAGTCACCTTTGGCATTTTATGTATGATTCCCTCATTATGGAGTGTTTGTGGGTTTTGACTCAATTATCCCCCTATGATCCCATGCATGAAAGTGCATCATGGTGCTGTATATTTGGAGTGCTATTCTCAACATGAACAGTTTGTCAGTCAGGGCCATTTACTCTGGTTCAAATGTTCCTGAAATCCAGAAAAGCTCTGGTTTCATAGGTCTAGTAGAGGTTTCTCACAAAACCAGAGGTATTTTCAGATACCCAGAACCACAAATTCAGCCCCCATTGAAATTTTGTTTTCCTTACAGGTTATTATTGTTTTCACCACTTTATAGAGGTACTGGCCAAAATCAATCTTTTACAACTCCACTTCCTACTCATACTAAAAGAAAAAGGTTGGGGCTTTTAATTAGAGCTATTTATATTTTCAAAATGAAGAAGACATTCTGAAAAAGGAATTGTTTCTGCAGCCAATTTGGGGACCTTCTGTCTACAAAATCTGCTCTAGACACTTTCCCACCACAACTTTCTTTCCATTATTAGGAACTTACACCACTTCGTATTTAGCTTGGTCTTTTGCCAAAAAATGTTCTTTAGGTCTCTATAGTACAAAATCTGACAGAAAGCATAACACAAGGAAAAAAAGGTATTTTTAAGTCCCTACTTTTTTCCATTTTCCCATAAGAAAAAAATTTTTTAAATATTAGTAATATAAATCCATCTCTGGTCCAGTTTTTGCTCTGGTTATTTATACTCTTTAAATGTGATCCATGTAGAGAAGTCAAACGTTATTAAATCCATTCAGATAGTTCTTCAGTCTATTCAAGAGCTGAATGTACCTGGCACAGGCACTGAATATTTCCTTTTGGTTTCTGAGCTAGAAATAATACTTGAAGTAAATTATTTTCTGCTGTGATAATGATGATAGTACCAGACATCCTGAGTGGAAAAGGCCAGGGAGGTTCTGATCCTGACTCTCATTCTGATATCGTGTCTTACTTTTCTGCCCTAAGAAAACTCATCTGAGATTCTGTCTGTGGTTTTCAGTAAGAACAGTCCTTTTCCCTCTTCCTGCACAACTTCTGAGCCAGATTGACTGAAGTACAAAAAGGTCAAATGACTTATTTGAAGGGTAAATCATGAGTCAGTAGCACAGCTAGCACTGAATCAAATCCTTTCCTGTCTTTCAGTCCAACCACTAGACAACACACAATTTCTTTTATTGACCAGAGAACTTTAATGAAGTCAACATTAGCTGTGGTATGTGCTAGCATGAGTCCCTGAACAGTTTTAGTAGACGTTCGTATGAGTCTGTGAAAATCAGTCACCTTCTACCAGCAATTCATAGGTCATGTGTCTGACAGCAGACCTTGTGTCCCTCTCTGTGCATGCCTTGTGTCCTATCTGTGCATTCACTGCTTGCATACTCAAACCATGCAGCTGTGCTCCCGTCTGCACTGGGAGCTGGTGTGTATGGTCCTGGTCAGTAGCTGAACTACAACCTTCGTTCTCAATCCTCAGTTCAGCTGCCCTTTATTTGCAGGCAAGAAAAGGGGAAAGAGCCTGTTATTCTGCACTGTAGTCATATGAGATCATGGTTTGGAAAATATTCAGAAACACTGGAAAAGATAAACTCAACAATCTATTTTGACCTTAGAGTCTACCGATGTTTGTTTTAGCTGACCTATATGAATCTGCACATATTTTGGCAGATAGATGCCTGGAAACTTTGTAGAGAAGCTGATGGAAAATACTGTAAAAAAGAAAAAAAAAAAAGAAAATATGGCTGAAAAGGAGCTTGAGGAGTCATCTAATCTCTCCTCATCTAAAGCAAGATTTGTCTACATTACTTCTAGCAGCTGACTCAACTGCTACCCTCTTCCTCTCCAGGCAATCTGTGCTGTCACTTCACAACTCAAATTATTAGGTTAAGCATTCAGGGAACATTTATTGCCCTCCCTTATTGAAATGAGTGTGTCACTTAGTAGATGATGTAAAGCAATCAAAAAAATATAGAATGCAATATAGAATGGTATGTATTTCAAAGTCAACAGTACAGAAGTGTCCACAGTGAGGATTTCTTTTCTCTTATTCTAAATTTTGCAGTACAGAGAGCTTTCCCACACCTCCTCTTTTTACCGAATAATGCCCAATACTGCCTTTCTCCTAATAAGACTATATTTGCAAAGATTTTACAGTTTTCTACACAGTTGCTTGAGTATGTGAAGAAAAGGTAATAGGAAAAAGAAATGGTTTTAAAATTATACTGAATATTTGACTTTTCAGTACTTCAAAGACAGGAAATTAATATTGAATCATCTGACTGTGCTGTGATGTTTTATCTCATACAGCACACAAGATAACCGCTGTTCAGAGACCCTGCAGTAACTCAGCAAAATGGGATGACTGGAGGATGACGTTTCTGCTATAAATCATCTGGTCTGTGGTGTATATGTGTAATAGACAGCACTTGGGAAGCAGGGGAAAACGGGACTGTTGTGGAATGCCAGAAGGACTTTTAGCATGTTTCTTTTACTGATGACTGGTTGGCAGCTCAAAAAAAAGCTCTCTATTAAAAGGTCTTCATATAAATTAAAATGGAAAGAGCTACTATTAGGTCCTCTTTTCCATTCCCTGTCATTGTGGAATTGTTCCCTACAGCGTTCTTGAGTGTTTTGTCCAGTCTTCTCTGAAATAACTTAAGCAACAGGATTTTCATTGCTTCTCCTTGGAATCCTACCCCACACTGTAGTAGATCTCATTAATAGGAAATGTTACTCCAAAGCATAAATCTTCCTGCTCTCCATTTCATCTCATTAATTCCACTTATACTCCCTTCCCTGGTCCTAATCAATCCCTTTGCCTCTTAAGTGTTTATATCCTCCTAAGACTTATGGGGAATTATCATAGCCCAATTAGATATCATTCAGCCAAGATACATGCAGAGCCCATTCCCTTCATTTTCCTTCAGCCCACATCTAAGCCCTGGCTCATTTTTTCCCCTCTCTGAAGTCCCTTCAGTTTGTCATCAAGTTGCCCTTGATGTAAGTGGAAGAGAGTTCTGGTCCCTACACTGCAGACAGAGATGTGGTGATCAGGTTTCCAGAACGCCAACGATCCCCAACTCACCACAAAGTCAGATGGAGTGGCCACAGAGACCACTCAGGAAGAAGAAAATAAAGGAGAGTAGCAGTTTGCAAGGAAAGAGCAAATTAAAATGGCGACCAAACAGCACAAGCAGTGGCCCTGCAGGGAAAAGAGTCACAGGAAAGCTTTGCAGGAGTCCTAGGAGCTACACCATTGCAGTGAGGCATGGCACCAATGGCTTACACCCTGGCTGGCAGCCCTGAGGAGTGCTGGTGGGGTAGAAGTGCCCCCAGATCACTCCATGCCCACTCCATGCCAGTTGTGGCAGGGCTGGCGTCACCACTTTGCCAGCACTGCAAACCACTCCGCACTGCCCCACGCCATGACCTCATGAGCAGCAGCGACCTGGGTGAGCATGGGTTTCACAGATGGACAAAGCCCAGTCTGTGTACAGGTTTTTTTTCCTTGTGACTGTAAAATTAAGGAGTGGGAGAGAAACCTGGGCTGTATCATAGTCTCCTGGTGGTCCACTCCCTCCACCCAGCCCTGCAGACCATCCAAAACGTTGTCATTTTACCCAGGAAGGCAAGTAGGCCTGGGGTAGATCCAGAACGGATTACAACATAATCCAATTCACAGGGAGGGGTATTTTTGAAGAAGGATTTTTTTTTCTCCTCTGGCAGGCTGCCAAAAATAAATAAATGCTGTAAGTATAATGTAATGTTTTTAGAGAACACAGTGATGGAAAGAGAAAGTTCATTTCCATATCCACATTAAAGGGAGGGAGAGGGTAATTTGATTTTTTGCAGCACTATGCAAAGCAATCTGAGGGTATATAAGGTGTAAATGCCAGTTTTCACAGTGGAATTTCAAACGTAGTCGGAGTCTGAAGAAAGCAGTGCTTCATTTCTAATCAGAACAATGTACTATGGCTGTTTGGTCTGCATTTCAGCATCAAAAAGCCTCTGCCTGAACCTTTTGTGACCTTCAGAGAGTTTTGCATAATTAGCTTGATTAAAGACACAGCACAGTTTTAGCACCAGAGACCATAAACCACAAATTACTGAGCATCACATGTTTTGCAAAATAATACCATTCATGTGATTATTTGTTTTGCTCTCATCATTTTTGAAATATTACTCCATTGCTTTGACTTGAATTTCTGGTTGTAACAGATAGCCAGTTCCCAAATAAAATGTAAGTCTTTACAAAAATGTTTCCATTACATAAAAAACACTGATTGGATTTCTGTAAAGCTGTTTGATATTTGTATTAGCGATAGGACTGAAAAACACCAGCAGTACAAAGACTTTCAGCTATCTAGAGTGTCATTTCACAGGGCCTTCCTTAGACTTTGTTTTTACCATTTTGATTTTAGTGTGTTAATCTCAAATTTTAAAGTGTGACAAAGCCAATAAAAGACGAGATCAAGAATGTATGATAGATAATACATCAATCAACTTTCACATCCAGAGGGCATTGGGTCATCTTACAGGGAGCAGTTTGGGCATTGCTCTGATCAAAGAATCCAGAAGATAGCTGTGAGAGCTTGCAACAGTGGGGAGTACTGTCGTAGTGTTCCTTGGACCATGCATACACAGCGCATGCCCAAAGAATTGCCAGGATGGACATACCTGGCAGTGGGACCCACCTGCCTCCTGCATGCTGAAACAGAGACTGCCTGGTTCTTTTCCTCTCCACTCACACAAGAGGTAGTAATTTCCTACTGCCTGAGGGTGGTGGAAAGAAAAGTTCTCAGAATGTCCCAAGCATCTCCGATGGAGAGCTCTTTTAGAGGACACTCATCTCTGGCCAAACACCATTTTTCTTCGTGGCTTTGGTGCAGAGTGGCTGTGGATCCCTGCCCACCCACTTGCCTTTATTAACAGGTTTCCTGACACACTCCCTGTCCCTCTAACTATGGATAAAAACGACTTGAGCAAGTGCAGTTGGCCTCATACAATCAGTGTTCATGTGCCTATGTAGCCATGTAAAGCCAAGTTTACATCTCCTGCTCCTCTGTCCTGTTTCCAGTAGCTACCAGGCTAAAGAAAATGGTCTGCTACATTACAGGGCTTGCAAGCTATTTCAAGTAACCCTGCCCTCGTCCACACTGTACCTACAGCCTTCATGGTCTGCTGGAAAGACTGCGCAGATTTATGCAACCCTCTGCTGTTAGCACACCCTCATTGCTGCAAAAGATCTCAGCTTGAGACCTTCATGCGTTAAAAGAAATTAAGGAAGTTGCAAAATCTGTTGGTACAATAATAACAGTGGGTGTTCTTACAGAAACCAGTATAAGCTGGTTGAGTGGCACATCTGGGATGGTTTTAAGAAGAAACTTGATTAATACCACAGATGACTGCTATTTAAAGCCATTCATTTTGATGCATAGTTTGGGGGAGGTTCAGTTTACCCCTAAGGAAAAAGCAGGAGTTAATACAGACAGTGAGTGTTTGTGCTCCACTGGATGGTATTGATCAGTGGCAATTTAGATTTGATATTTTAAAAATGGGGAAATTGATTGCAATACATATGAGGACATTTCAGTGAGGCAAAAAAGTGCAAGGAAAAGAGTAGCAAATCCCTCTGCCCATTAGATCACACGTTAAAACTGAAGATCGGGCATGACAATCTTATTGGGAAAATAAATACATTTGCATGTTGGTCATTCAAATTTTCCTGTTTCCAACACTCTTCTTTCAGGGATGTAATCTTATGATCAGGGTTGAAGACTCCTGGATTGGAGGAACTTGGAAGAAACTTGTGTTCTGTAAAGGAATGGAATGCCAGAGTACTCATCCAAAGGCAATAAGAAAAAATAGGTGGGATACTGGCACAGGTATATACTCTAAGTAATTAGATATAGCTGTTGTTAAACAGGATTAGAAAATCCACACACTGACTATTTGTAATAGATGAGAGGGAGAAGCTAGAAACCTTTTACTTAAAAGGATTAAGCTTCACATGCATCCTTAAGAAAGTGAGGAGTGAGTTAGCAAAAGTGAAGGTCCATATTTGCAGTGTACAGCTGCAAAGGACCAAAGGAACAAGCCACATAGATTCTACTAAGAAAATTCAGCTCTGGTCTTTTCCAGTGAGCCTGATCTGAGCATCTATGTTTAGAAGTAGGTGGAGATGGGTGGTGAATCCTCTGTTACCACACTGTAACTCTTCAGAAGCTGTAGGACAATGTCAATGTCTTTGTGGGATGCACTGAAATGCTTCTCTTGCTATTAGACAACCTAAGATGGATGCAGCTTTTGGGATGAACAGATTTTAGGCAACATTCAGCTCAGCATACGGACTAGTTGCAGCACCATATGGAAGGTGATGATATTATAGCAATAGATGTAATGGATCTGATTGTGATCTGGCTTGCACCAGTTCTAGGCAGATGCAACTCCTTCAGCTTTAATGGACTTACCACAGCTTCACACTAAATGAAGTGAAACGAGTTTTGGGTACAATACATCTACATTAAGCAATGAAACACTGGTGATTTGTGTGATATCTTTTTTAATTACTCTCTCTTTTTTTTTTAACTAAAGTGCTAGCATGTTGTGTGGGTACGCTTTTTTTATTCTTATTAACAGTTGGCATTCTGTTTGTTGTAAGCTGTGTGTGGGTTTCTGTGCAAGACAAAGGCATGGCACTGCTCTGGCTAGGAAGCTTTGTGCCAGCTCTTCACTGAGGAACTTCACAGCAGTTTTGGACATATTTTTTTACACTGGGAGTGGAGGGAAGAAAACAGAGCATGTGTGCACAGCAAAGGCAAACTTTCCAAACCTGGTTAATCTCACTGTACCCATGCTGTGCAAATCTCGGCTGCTCTAAATTAAATGGAGCTGGAGGAAGTGAAAGCACAAGGACTAAAAGAGAGAAAACAAAGGAGAGAAGCAGTGAAGAACATGAGGAGGTAATAAGATAGGGAGAGAGCATTGAGCAGAAGGCAGGCTGTGATAGTAGTGCTGTTCTTGGAAAAGAAGCACACAGAGAGAAATATTTTTGCAGATAAAAAAGACCTAGAGATTTGAAGCTGTGCTGCCTTTCTTCTCTGTCAGAACTTGCCTCCTGACAATCCATTTTGCACCACTACTCATCAGCCTTTCCTGAGAATAGGTGTCTGGAGACGAGGGGGAAATGCTCTTCTGAAAAAAGAGCTCCCTGCTTGGTTTAGCATGTATATGCAAATAGCTGCATAAATTGATATTGCCCCTAACAGGCAATCCTGCATTTAGAAGGAAATGGGGGAAGGTTAACAGGGTAGAGAAAATGGGAAGCAGCAGAGGTCAGGGCTGAAGAAAACAGCAAGAACTTAATTACCCATGGCTCTCTTCCTCCTCTACTAGCCTTCTTCTTGGCTGTGGCTGGAGCACATCTGATGTGTAGGCAGCACTCAGGGCCCAGGAATTTGTATGGCCTTGACATTCATAGGAATAGGCTTCTACAGTTGTTAGAAATGCTTTTGTCTTGTCAACATGGAAAACAGCCTGGTTAAGTCCAGGCCTGGGAGGCAGTTGCAGATTAGGGAAATTGTCTTTGGAGTTGTTTGTATGGGCCAATGTAAATTTGAAAAGGACAGTATCCTATTGCTTTACTTTTTTTGGCCACAACTAAATAAAGAAAATATGTTGTAAATATAAGAGGTATCTACTTTCAGCTTTGCAGGCTTAAAAAGACTGATGATCTGGATTATAATCAAAGTTTGGGATTTCATTTTCCTATAGGCTGCTTTGATGAAACATGAAGAAAAATTGGCTTTTAAAATGTTATCCTCTGTTCAGAAAGACATTGCTGATTGTTCCAGCTGATCTGTTGCCTTTGCAATTGCTATCTGGCTGTCAAGTAGAAGTCAATAGAAGAATATGCTGCAACAGCATGGTGGAGAGACTGGAAAGGCATCCAGCAGGCTGACAGCATGTGATTCCCACCTACCTCCTCTACAAGGGTCCATGCCATGATACAGAACAAGGGTAACCTCACTGAACTACACTTCTGTAAGACCAGGGCTTCAGCTGTACACACAAGGAGTTAGAGTTACAATGGGACCACAGATACAGCTGAGCAAGATGTACCATGAAAGCAGCTCCTTTACCTTTTACTCTGTCTCTTCTTTTCACACGCAGTCATTCTGCCCAAGCTCACTGAGTAAGAGCTGGGCCAGCCGGCAGAAATGGCTCTGCCTAATTTCTTTCATATTTATCTGTTGGACCACATGACCTGTTAGAAAAAGCAGACAAAGAGAAACTCATTTACAATGCTTGAAAAGGGGAAAATAATTGTTGATGTTCCCATGATTCTTGGGGAAGTGATGAGGTGGAAATGCAGCACAAGTTACACCATGTGAGTACATTAGCCATCCTTGTTCTCATTTGAGTTGCCACAACAGCTGTGCAATGCCAAGGGCCAGGGTATGCACTTCTGCAAAGTTACAGAGGGGAAAATACACCATTTGTTCTGCTTTTAACTCAGCTGATGTCATAATCAACTCATGTGAAAAGAAAAGTTTTCTCTTTTGGTGTTTGAATGTTTTAATCTGTTCCATACTTCTATCACCGATAACCTGCCTTTGACTGTTGGCACAATCTGCATTATACTTAACCCAGAGCAATCTTTATTAATGTAATTTTTTCTAATATGTCAAATGCTGCTAGGAAGCTACTCCTCAGTAAGGACTAGCTGTGTGGAGGATTTCAGCTCTTGGAGCTCAGCTGGTTTTAATTACCCACACAGATAAGTGTAGCCATTTATTTTCTTTGAACTGGAAAAGGTTGCTTTTCTATTTTTAACCCCTGAAGACAGCTGAGTAATTCAACTGAAAGTCCTCAGTCCAGAAATAACCTTTTTTTTTCCTTTTTGTCCTGTGAGGATTAAATTGTTTCTCATGAGCCAAGGTTTAACCCATAGCTGTTCAGTTCAGTTTTATTATATTCAGGCCAAGTTGTCATAGATTGGTAATAACCAGTCTCTAATATTCACCCAGTGTGACACTGAGCAACATGGCTTGCAATTTCCTTTTGAGACAGAGTCCTTTTGCAGCAATACTCACACACAGAGAAGTACTGCTTAGTAGGATTCTTCACTGAGTGAGATGCTACTCAACATGTATAAGGGTGGCAAGGTCTCTTCCAAAACAAACATGTATGATCAATTTTCCAAAAGTGCTCTGCATGTTGCCATTAGTGCCACAATGAGGAGAAACTGCGTGCTAAGCACTTACAAAAATCTGGCCCTTATTTGAATGTGAATGGGGGCTTGAGCTCTTTAAAAAATCTGGCTGCAATTGTGGGTGTGGAGTACTTAGGAAGCAGTGGTGGTCTTGAACCAGGGGTGCCATTACTGATTTACACCCTTGTCAGCCATCGATTTTCAACAGAGTTACACCCTTCTGGAATTGGAGCAACACAGTCAGACTGCCATAATTTACAAATTAATGCACATATAGATATTTATTTTATTTTGTTTTATTTATTTCATTTTATTTTACTTTACTTTACTTACTTTTTTTTTTTTTAGGAAAATTATTTTGAAATATTACCCTGTTGCCTGAATCCGTACTGCTCCTGACTGTCTGCCAGCTCCCAGATTAAATGTAACTCATTACGGAATGTTTTCCTCACATGGGAAAGACTGGAGTGGCCCAGTGTTAGTTTTGCCCTCCGACATTAATTCTAATTACCTCAAAATGCAAACATGTTTGAATTTCCAGCAGATGACATTATTTTTTCTTTGACATCAGACATCAAAGAAAGAAAAATAAACATGGGACAGTGACAGCATTAGGCCTCTAGTCATTTTTCAGAGGATTTTTCATGTCCTGTTCCAGACTGGTTCTTCTTTAAGTCTTGTCTTGGATATTAGGGAGGGGAAAGGTTTACAGACTCCAAGACTGATGGAGTCTTTTCCCTTCCAGTTCTCTGAGGCAGATGGGGGGAAGGAAACAAACAGTCTGGTTTAGATCAGGGTTGGAGTCTTAGTTTTTAGAGGCACACACACGCCCCCAGTAGTTTGGTTATTTTCTTAAATATTTTTTGGCTTTTTTTTTTAATATTCATGGATAATACTGCTGCATTTAAAAATTGCAATAATACAAAGAGAACAGAAATTTGTAAATGTGAATGAGAACCTCAGAATTTTGCAGGTGTTTAGTACTTTTGGGAGATCATTGTTCAGACAGGTGTCACGGCAGCTGAAAGCTGATATTGCCAGGTATTCCCCCTACAGGGCACTGACCTTTTCAACCTTTAAAGTCCACAGGATTTATAAATAGACCAATCAAGGGAACTGCCTCTACATCTACATGTCAGGGTTTGGGATGTGCTAGCCTGCACCCACATGGTTTTTATGAGGTTGTAGCAATGGTAACTCCCAGTCAACTTTCACGGACCCTGACACAGAGCCATGATCCTCTCACCTGCATTGCTGACTGCACCCAGAGCCCACCTCTCCCCACCTCTCCTCCTGGGCTGGCCCTGGAGAAGAGCATCTCTGCATCTGAAAAACGGGAAAAAATGGAATAGTACCGCTGCCCAATCTGACAGACACTATGGAGAGATGTAAAGGCTCCATTATTAGAGACCCTGACTGTGTTTTGGTGAGGCAGGCTATAGAAAAATCCATGCAAGAAATCAAATTATGAGAAAATTACAGAAGTCTCTTCTCAGGGCCTGGGAGAATAAGGTTATTGCAGGACATGGTGAAGATGCACTGTGCAGGCAGAGCTGTGCAGGGAAGGTTGAACAACATATCTGTGCTATTTGCTCCTCACTTTTTGAGCCCTAAACCTGACTCTCAAATTTTAAAAAGGGTCATCTTGTGATGGACCCAGCCTGCAGGAGCAGCTGCTGCAGCTTTGCAGTGCATCACTTCAGGATGCTTCTTTCTTTCCCTGATGGAAAAATAGATCCTTCCACTGCATTGGGCAAGTAGTAGTTTTTTACACCACACACCCTCCCCCTCGTTGCTTCCAGCCCCTGTTCCATCTAAAAAGTGTAGAAACAATTTCATTTTCAGTTAATCAAAGACAATAAATAAATAAATAAATAAATAAATAAATAAATAAGCCATGTGCTCTGCAGTTGTTGCCTGCAGTGTGAGCTCTAGTGTTTTGAAGTGTTTCTCATTGGGACCCACAACTGTTTGTTATAAAACTTGGCAAAATCTTGGGCCAGAGCCTCTGGGCTGCTCAGCCAGCTTCACGCCCATCCTCCTGATCCATTTTCCCTTGATGCATGCCCAGGGCAGACAGTAGCTCCCCGGGGGCCCTGCAAGGGCTGTGGGCTGGAGTGACTGGGCTGAAGGGCATCAGCCAGCTCACCTCAGGCTCTCTAGAGACTGTTAATCCTCATGCTGAAGCATTTAGATGCACTAAAATGATTTTTGCTTTTCTCACCTCTTCTTGCAGTTTGCCAGCATAGCTTAGAGTCTGATGCTGTCAAACTGTTTTTTTTTCCATTCTCTGCAATACCTGTAAACTACACTGTGACACTGCTTCTCCCAGGAAGCATGGTAAAAAGGAACATGATAGAGAGAAAATATTTGATTGAGGTTACCTTTCCAAAATTGCCTACAGATTCTGAGAGAGGTCTAGCAGGAGACATCCTGAAGGACTCACTTAAAAACAAGAGTACTGAAAATCTGCCTCCAAAAGTCAGTGTTTCCATTTGAATGCTCAAAAATGAATGTACTTAAAATCAAGCTTTGTACGGAAATTTGAACCAGCCCAAATACTAATATTGGCAACAGCTCTGCATGTTGGTAGAGCATACCAGTCCTCATCAGGTAGAGTGTATCATTTTGGGGTATGTTTTCAAAATTAAATAACCCAAATGTTCTTACAAATGGCTTTGATTACTTTCTGTGTGTACAAGACCAGGTTTTTGTAAGGGAATGGACAACTGCCTGAGGAGAAATGGTGGTGGGATATGTGAGTATCCTTTTTCGCACACATCAGTGCATATTTGGTATATGAGGTGGTTCTTACACAGTTTTCCTTTCACTGTTCAGGCAGCCAGTTTTTAAAAATGTGGCTTGTGGTGTTTCTGTTTCTTTGATGTTTTCAAATGGGATCTAGTTATTTTAACATGTCTATTATATCTAATTTTCTGCTAAGGCCACCTCAATGTTCTAGAGGAAATCAGACTTTATGTTGTCTGAGCTGTTTCACCCATTTCTAAATGAAAAGGCATCTGTATCCTCTGCTAAAATGACATTCATCCTTCTTGATTATGATGTGAGAAATCCTCTTGGTTCAGAAATGAGCAGTCCTTCCTTTCCACTCAACAGAGAGTCCATTAGCTGCTAGAAACATTGGGCCAATGAAGAGTGGGTGACTTGTTCTCATCTCTTCTAGATGCTCTGTAATGGATGATAGTCATAGTCCCATGCACACATTCAGAATCAGCCTAGTGCTTCACCTAAGGTGAAATGAGACCAATTATACTGGAGCAGGTTTACATCTTCAGCAAAATTTGAACCAGCCAGGAACTTCTAGGATTCCATCAAGAGAACAAGGCTTACCCAAGTCAGTTTGTGCTCAAGCTGTTGCTATAAACCAGTTAAATATTTTGCATCATGTGGGACAACTGGTACAACACAGGCTTTTTCATGAGTGATACTGGGCACCCCCAGCTGTTTGCTGGGATCATTGTATGTACAGAGACTGCTCAATCATTCCTCTGTCAAGTACTAGCTAAATTGTGTCACTAACAACAATGTAAGTGTACAAAGCTGTACAAAATTATGTGTGATTAAGTAGCAATGCATGCGTGACTTACTGGGAGAGAGATTTTTCTAGTGCAACTTCAGAAGTGCTTAGGACAACAAGATATTCTCTGTGGGAGCCGTCTACTTTCCACGTGGAAAATGCATGATGGGGTTTTGGGTAGGATTGGATATATTTTGCTGCTTTGAATTACTTTCTGGATGAGTCAAGCTATTTTTTTGTCGGATCTCTGTGGTGTTGGTGAATAGTTATTTCTGCATGGACGGTGCATTAAAGTTCCCATTAACAGTTAGGTTCTCTTCAGCGGCAGATATTAACTTTTTTTATATAAAAACAAGCATTTAAAAACAATTCCTCTCTTATCAATACCTGCTTGGCAGTTTCACCCTTTGGAAAACATATGTCTGGATAGGAGTTAGAGCTTGTTTTGGAAGAGATGGCCTGTTGCCATACCCCCTTGCTGTTTCTTTTAAATCTGGCTGAAGTACACCTTTAAGCTTTGTGGAGGTTTTTTGGTTTTTTTCTCTTTGTTTCATGCGTAGCAGTGGTGCCTTATACATTCATTAAGAATTAGTCCAGAGATAAAGATAAAAAATTTAGGAAACTGTAAATGTCCTTATCTCTACTGCTGGTGTGGGTAGAATGAGTACCCTGGAGAAAAATATGGTTTTGTATGAGGTAACAGCTGCTGTTGCTGTAGGTATTGAGTGAGGCTGTGCTGCAGTCATTAATCTTGTACTGCTCCTGTAGCCTTTCACTAATGAGAAATCAGAGCAAGACCTCACTGTTTGGGGATTTTAAATGGAGGCTGTACCATTTGGGAAGGAAGACCCAAACCCACTAGTGATAGTAGCTGGGCACTTTTTCAGATCCAGCTTGGACTTCTGAGATAACACTGCTTAACTAGGAGTGTTTCTTACAGTATAATAATGTCTAGTGGCTTTCAATAGTTGCTGTGTTGACAGGAGACAACCTTCACATGCAGGTTTATATTAACTGGGTGGCAGGCTATATAGAAAGTATACCAGTCCTTGCTGAACCTACCAACAAGCCAGAACCTCTTCACAGCTGTGTGAATGCCAGTAAAGAGCTCCCATCACAAACTGATTCATTGTCCATTATCACCATGCAGCTAGTATACCAAGGAATTATTGTAATTAAAAATACATTTAGATTCAGATATTTAAAACCAGCATGTTTTGCACTTGCTTGAAATGTTAAGCATTATTGGAAAGAAAAATATATCTTCCAAACCAAAAAATATAGGAGAAACATCAACAGTGCTGTCCTGAACTACTGATGTTTGGGTAGTAGTTGCTTGTTTCTTTCTGCTAAAGATTAACCTGGCACTATATCTGCAGGGACACCTACTGAAGTTCTTTGTAGCATGTACAGGATTAACTCTTTTAGAAATGCCACAAAGAAAGAAAAAAAAAGGGGCAACAAGCAGTCAGGATATTCTAGTGGTTTACCATGTGCTTTCTTGAAGGAAAATGAGTGCCTTGGATTGCTAACAAGCCTTTTGTTAGTGCAGTGGTGATACAGCATGAAGACTGGGCAGCTTTTTACTCTGAAATCCTCAGAGGAAACTAGTTAAGGAAGGTTCTACATACTGGACCATGTTACATGTTATGTGACATTCATAGGGCTCCAGCTGTCTTGACAGTCCCACTTCAGAAGGAGTGTTTTGCACAAGCCTTTCTCAGCGTATCTGTGAACTCCTCAGTGTGCTCTGTGAAACACAGACTGACCCTTCTATTACGGCATGGCTGCATCAGTGGACAAGAGAAGAGCTGCAGATGTCATTTATCTGGATTTCTGTAATGCCTTTCACATCATACTCCAGAGCATCCTTCTCTCCAAATTGGAGAGAGACAGATTTGATGGCTGGACTATATGGTGGATAAGGAATGTGTTTGGACAGTCGCATCCACAGAGTAGTAGACTCCTCTGGATGGAGATCAGTGACAAGTGGTGTCCCTCAGGGGAATACTGGGAAACAGTGCTGTTTATTAACTTCATCAATTACAAATAAAGGGATGGAGTGCACTCTCAGCAAGTTTGCAGATGGCACCAAGCTGAGTAGTACCATTGCTTGAGAGATAGGATGCAATCCAAAGGAGCCTGGATAAGTTTGGGAAGTGAGTCAAACATGGGAGTTTATCCTCCAACTTCCTAGTTCATGGCTAAGAGAAAAAGCAGTGTGGTTAGCAGCTGTGGCAATTGCTTAACTTATTTTTACACTTTTAAATTAGTATATGAGTGTAAATACCATTACTTTTAAATTACCTAAATTACCTTTAAATTGGTAATTTATAGTGTAAGGAAGGTGACGCCAAAGTTTATGAAGTTGGAGAAAATAAGGCTTCTGCAGTTAATATTGTTAGTGGTGTCTAATTCCTTTGGATTTCATATGCCTCTGAAAGTCGGAGCCTACGTCCGTATTGTGGCACCGATGCAGACTAGTTTTCAAATGTGATGAGGACTAAATAGCCCAGTTGACACTGGAGACTGAGACCTCTTCATCAGATGGTTTATGCAAGATATCAACAAAAAGCTTCCCAAAGAACCTGTAAAGTTCCTGTTTGTCATTCCAGAGATTCCCATAGTCTTTTCACAGCACACATGTACTGCATGTATACCTCAATAAGAAGTGTGTATGAGGACTAATTTTTCTAGCACAGTCCAGCCCTCACAGCTTGAAACAGTGCTCATTTTTCAGCATATCATAAAGAGAGACATATTTTCCTCTCAGTATTACTGGGTTCGGCCTTGAAACATGGGAAGAAACCCTTCTGTATGTAAACACAGGGATTAAATCTGAGCCTGAGAAGATGGAATGGAAGAAAAAGAAGTATTTTTGAGATGACAAAATGGTACCAGTTGGAAGGAGGATGCACTAAATGCCTGGTTGCTGGGGAGGGGACAGCATTTTACAGAGGAGGTATGTCATAATAAGAAGTTCAAGGGATCCACTCTGATTCAACAGCTGGTTCAATCAAACCAGATGAAACTGCCTTCAATACCATCCTGGACCAGATTTTTCAGAAGAATTCAGCAGCTTGGTAGCTAAGCCCTTTTGCAAAACATCTTCCACTTATTGTCACAATAGAAGCTGCTGGATGCTGACCACTTCAGAGAATCTGGACCAAATGCGGGATGCCAGGCACTTGAAACTCTGGCACTGGACTCTGCAGAGAATTCGATCCATTATGTGCTGCTCCACTTCAAAGTGGTTAGCAGCTTGTGACAACCGTACAGCATCACAGCAAATGTCACTTTTTGTGCAAATATTTAACCAACATAAAGCGGCTTTTTAGCATGGTAGTAAATTTCACCCAAATCTCAATTTGCTTTGACTTTTTTTTTTTTAATTTTCACTGAATGGAAAAGAATTACTGAGTTTGGGCCTTTCTGATGGAAGTATTTACAAAATTTTTCAGGATTGCTTGGGGTGCAAGAATGACACAGGAGTGTTTCCTCACCAATCTTGTTTACCATTTTCTGATACATCATTAGCTCAAGTTTAAAAACAGAGAGATGAAACCTATTCTTCTGTTGAGATTTTCTGTTGTTTTCTGCACAGTTTCATGTTTTAATTTTGAAAGAACAGAAAGGACACACACCTAGAAGGAAAAGAGTAAGACAGTTTAGCACAGACTAAGAGCTGAAGTTCAACTCTGCAATCTGGGTTCAGACCCATCTCCAGCTTTCAGTATAATCTTTCTTTGATTATTCTTTCTGGTTTTTGTTGTTTTTCTTTTTTAATCGAACCCAGGAATTATACAGCTGTTGAGATAAGAATAATTAAGAACAATGCATTTCCTTTTAAAGCTCCTCAAAGGATAACCTCTAATAAGATGAATTGAGCGTCTCATGCAGGCCACACACAAATGATTGCTCATATTTAGTAAAAACATTTTTTGGGGTAAAGATAAGCTAATTTTGCTCAAGAGCAGAGGGTGGTCTTTAAGCCTTGCATTTGTCAAAGAAACAAGCTTTTTATCTATTTCCTATAATCTTCTAGAGCTCAAGAGGAGTAATATAGGGGGAGGAAAATTCAAACAATGTATTTATGTTGGAGCACAAGCCTGAGCATTTGAACAGACCATAAAGTTAAAGAGACAATGGGCTGGATTGTGGAAACCTCACTTGCAATCCAAAATTTATATGTGCTGATTCTGTTGCTCCTGTAGGTACTCAGCCTTGCAAATAAGTGCTGGGCGAGCTCTGATGTTCCACAAAGCTCATTTGGATATGTGAGGCAACTGGAAATCAGTTTCTCATAGCTTTCACATCTGTTGCTTTTTTAAAATGCCCTTTTCTTTCCGTGGAGAAGTTTCACTACTGATCAACAGGGAAGGTCAGCAACATCATCACAGTAGAAATGAGCTTGCAGGATGCAGGGGGATCCCCGTCTTTCTCTGTTCCCTCCCAAAATCTACTCTGATCTATGTCCTCTGGATGCTTAGCATTGGAAAAATGGCTCTGCTCTGGCAGTATCCAGAAAGACACAGTCAGGTCAGGCATTAGTATCCACACCTTGTACGGCTGCTAGAGCTCATAGAGAGACTTGCACTTTGCTCTCCCATGCACACTAGTGTGAATCCAGAAAAGCACAGTGAGAATGATCATTGGAAGCCTTTGTGCAGGGTGTTGGAGAGCAGACCAAACTAGTGCTAGCTCTCTGCACTCATGAAACTGGCCTCATTTGAATAGTTCATGGGGGAAAGCCTAAATATGAAGAAAAGACAAGACATGGTGCAAAACATGCCAATGACAGGTTCTCCTCCTCCCCTTACGACATTTCACCTGAAAAAAAGAGAAGTACCAGCTGGAGTTATAAATTATTCCAGTTCCTTGTTTCCAAATGTTTCCACTCTCCCCTTTGTATCTGTTGCAGATGCATCATCCACATATGAATGTTTCCTGGAATTTGGTTCCAGAGATTTGAGCCTGTGAAGTTTTGGGGCCAGACTCACTCGAATGGAACTCCCAGGGAGAAGAAATTGCCTCTTTGTTTAAATCAAAAGGCTTATCAGAGAATGTTAAATGGTTTTTTACAGCCAAAAGTCAAAAGATCTAACCAGTCCTCTCCTTGCTATTTGCTGCAAAGCTTTCAAATTAGAAAAACAAAAACAAAACAAACAAAAAAAACCCCACAAAAACCCAAAAAAGGTAACACACACAAAAAAAAAAAACCAACCCACAAACAAAAACCAAAAAAATCCCAAACCTAAGAAAAGAAAAACAGCAACAAAAAAACCCCAAACTCTTTCCAGTCCCCCTTGTCCTCCAGACATCCAAGTCTATTCCTGTCTTCACCCTTCTAATTACTAGAAGACCCCTCTTGGCTTGAGATATCAATGCAGGATTGTTTTACACCAACACTGATATTTTGCCTGCTTAAGCACAATCTAAAAGAGTAACAGAGTGATCCATTAGACAATGAAGGAACCTTCAATCAAGCAGAGCTCTGCATTTCTCCAGCACTTTTCACCCAAAGCAATTAAGCATTCATTGATTACAAGCATTAATTAGGTCTAATCACATGCCTGCAAATGAGGTGTTAGGAAAACATGAAAATGAGTGCTGTGTTTTAAAATGGATTTTGGTGGTGAAGAAAGACATAGCCATCTTATGGGATTCCCAGATACCCTTGATATTTGTAAAGACAAGGCACTAACCATCTCCCAAAAATCAGGTCCTGCTCGTCCATGCTGAGCAGGGCTGTCAAACATTGAAGCCTCTGATTTTCTTTCTAGATGAACTTCAACCACTACTCCCTGTTACTCCATTATAATGAAACAGAGCACAAGGGGGGAGAACACGCAAGTGAGCCAGAGGCCTGGCAGCACTGAGATCAGTGGCACAGCCATCCCAGCCAAGGACAACATGCTGAACTGCCGGGGACAAGAGTAACTCAAAGCAGTTGCAGAGTCTGCCAGAG
Organism: Toxostoma redivivum; assembly: GCA_013397375.1. NCBI lineage: Eukaryota > Metazoa > Chordata > Aves > Passeriformes > Mimidae > Toxostoma > Toxostoma redivivum. The sequence continues at coordinate 625,997 of VXBI01008499.1, read as the reverse complement.
TCCCTAGGACTCCCTGGTGTGATTATGCTGTCATTTTTAATCCAAGAGTTGGTTTTCTCCCTGTTTGGTTTTTTTTGTTTGTTTGTTTTTTGTTTTGTTTTGGTTTTTTGGTTGGTTTTTGTTTTTGTTTTTGTTGTTGTAATTCAATTTGCACATATGCCCACATGTATTTCCTGCTTTTAGCTAAAGATGAAGTCACCTGGTTTGTGCCTGAGGCTGAAGAGCAATTTACAAAGCTCTGTTAGCAGCTCTATACCTGTCTGTTCTTTCTCTATCTACTCAGTTGCTACTTGGTGCATTCATAGCACAGCTATTAGACAATATCTAAACACTTATAAGGGCTTTTCTCTCTCAGGCTTGGTTCTGCTTTTCATAAACTCAACCTTCTTGTTTTACACACTCCTCCATTCCACTCTAATTTCCATTGTTTAATCTCACCCAGTTCTTTCTGTCCCGCCCCTCAGCAGGACACAAAAAATAAAAATCAGCAATGCCTTCATTTTGCAATGTTGCAAAGTTGGGTGGGTTCATAGGAAAATATCAAAACAACAAAGAGGAAACCCAATCTTTTCTCCCAGCTCCCACGGCTTGATTCCAAGGCCAAGAAAAGAAAAGACTGCAAGGCTGCATTAGCAAGGACCAGCTAGCATGGACACCAGGCTGCACAGCTGCAAGGCTGCCAAATTGCTCCTTGGGAACAGCATAATTCATGAGAGAAGCCTGGATCCTCCTCACAGTGTGCACACACTTAGTTTTACATGCATCCCTACACCTACTCTTTTTCTAAAAGTTAATCAAATGCAAGGACATGGGCAGACCCAATGCAATTGCATTAGTAAAATCAGTCAACGTGTAAAACTCACAGCATCACAACACAGACTGCTTTCCCATCTCCGTGTAGCCTGCTCCACCCTTCCTCTATGTGTGAGGCACAAAGTAGATGCTCAGACTTCCATTTGCTCATAGGCTGCTCTTGGCATTGGATGTGGTTTGCAGTGAGCAAAATGCCTAACTTCCCATGCATGGTGCAGCAGCAATTTTTGCACACACACAGGAGGGATGCTCACAACCCACCTGTCTCCTGTCCCTGCACATTCAGAAGGGCCTATGTAAAGAACATTGCTTTGACTTTGACTTTTCTCTTGACAGCAAAAATGATATGAAAGGTCAGGGGTGTAGCATCACTGTAAACCAGAACATATGGCCTGCTGCTGGTGAAAAGGCAATTACTCAATGGGGGTGATAATGATTATGATGGGATAAATTGCAATTAGATACCAGAAACAGAGCCTTTCAGCAGAGAAGGTGCTGCATTAGTTCCAGCATTAAAGTGGTTGCAGTATATGACAGTAATTTAGGAAGGAAGAGAAATCTGGGCACCAAATGATACAGCAGAGGACCCTTACAAAGCCTGTGAGCTGGGATGATGTGCAAATGGCAGAATGCAGATGCTGATCTTCTGATGGTACTGCAAGGAGGTCCAAACCAGAATAGGTCTAGATAAATTCCTGACTTCTTACTCCTGGGGGTGGTCCCCCATGGACTTAAGGGTAATGCAATGGGCAAAGCCAGTCACAGAAGGCCTTGCTAGTGCCATTGCTATTGCTCAGTGGATGAAGTGTTTGGGAAATGCCTGCTGTTTCTTGGCATGGCAAGTAGGGTGGCAGCATCTGAGTCTCCGCTTTCTTCTGTCAGTGTTTAATGACTCCACAGGTCTCAGTGGAGTTGCCTCCATGTAAAACTGGAACATCAACAAGCCAAATCAGGCTTCAACATCTGTAAAACTGGATACGTTCACAAGGATTTAATTCCCTCTTAAGTATGTACAAATCACATGGGATGACACTGCCTAATTCCCTGCATTTCTGCATAGCACGGTACTGTCACTATTCACTGGGAAAGAATTTCATATTTGCATTTTTTCAAGTGTGGTAATATTGATATTGCTCATCTTCTCCTAACACTCAATAGCAATAATTTTTGTCACTGGAGAAAAAGGCACAGATTTTCCATATTGCATCATACTGCCTATGAGGGTCCTTGTCCTTATTTGATCACCTCTGCTGTGGAGATGTTAGAAGCACATCTAACCACGCATGCTTAAAAATCAGAAATAGAAGCTAACATGGGCGTTTTGCTATGTCACTTTTAAAGCTGCAGAACAAGCTGAAGTTCAGCCTGCAGATACCTGGTAAGTACCAACAGCTAATATAGGCATTGGAGAGCAGATCAACATCATGCAATGCTTATGTCAGCTGCTGACTCCAACATCAGCTCCAAATCTGGGACTACTACAGAGCCACTGGGGACCAGTTCTTCTTGTCTCAGGTGCAGTACAAATAACTTGACTCTTCTTTCAGGAGTCACACTAATCTTTCCCCATGGATTAGTGAGCAGTTGAACTCACTCAGTTTTCTGCACCATGCACCACTAAGAGTGGTAGGTCTTGCTCTGATCCTCAAGTAGAATTTTCTCCTTGAAGAGACATAATAAGCTTTTTGGGTTTTTCTTAGAGGACTGTGTGTCCAGGCAGCCTCAGGAAGGGAGGTTATGTTCAGGAATAGGCATAGACTTCGTTCTTTACCTAGGTGAGTCTAGCTCAAATGCAAGAATACAGTCCCAGTTTAAATGTTTTAGTCAACTAAACACTCTTCTGAGTGCCAGCAGAGGGCATGTCCCGGTCTCTGAAGCCTGAGGTCCAGCCAGGTACCCCAGAAGTGCTTCATGCCCATGCTAAGGCAGCTAGATCTGTGCATGTGGTACAATCAGATTGGTTCAGAGTGGGTATATCTATGATTTAAGGTCCAGACCCAGCTCTATTGGTTTCTGTCAGTGCAAGAAACAGTCTTAAAGGACACTGACAGTTATCAGTGAAGGGGTGACATTCCTACCCCTTCTGAAAGGGCTGTCTCACTAGACAGAGACATTAAGCTGCTCAGATGTTACCCATTCTTCAACATTCCAGCTTGGCCCATCCTCTAACCAGGCTTCTCACACCCAGGAAAGCCAGTCTTAGGATTTAACCTGAAGGAGAACTTTCTTCTCAGCACAGAGTCCCTGCACAGTGATCTATCACAGCAGGCAGTGGCAGACTCATTGGCTTGTTTGGAGCCCTGGTGAGGGGACACAGTGTCACGTGGAGGTGCATCACCTGCAGGACTGCTGTGCTATCAGCCCAGCTGGGTAAAAGTTACATTGCAACTACCATACCAAATTCTGTCCAAACATATTTTGTATAAGAAATCACACCTCCAGGCCTGTATTCACCATAGCATACTGGGGCCATGTTTCATTTCACCCAGGAGTAAATGGCTGTGCTGATCTGGAACAGGGTCATTCCTGACTGGTAGGAGCTGTAGAGGAGGGAAAGTTGGCTGTGGTTTTTGCTCTGGGTCCAGCTCCCAGAGACTGTGCAGATCCTGTACCATTAAACAAAGCTAAGCTCATGAGTTATACTTGTGTAGCTGTTGTCTTTACTGCTGTTTTTGTTGTTAATACCTTGGCTGCTGCTAGTATGTCTGGTGTTTTTAGCATTGGAGCCAAGAAAACAGCATAACTGAACAACCTCAGTGCAGCAGAGGTTGCCAGGTTGAGAAACTCTCTGGTGCTGGGAAGCAAAGCGACAGTCTCTCCCCACTTCAAGTCTGTGACCTGAGTTCACTTACGACCATGGAAACCCACACAGCCCTGGGGCTGTGTGATGAGCGTGGTAAGTACAAAAATTAATGGCAGGTGCTTGGGTTTAATTATATTGTTTTGTAAACTGCACCTGTCAAAGGTGAGAGCGAAAGCACTGGACAAAGAGGCTATTTGAAAATACAGCAGCTACAATAGGAGAAAACCAGTTGGTTTTATTGGAGATTTTTAAAATTGCTTTGAATTATTCACAATATCAGTGGTTTCCTGTGACATCAAGCTTTTGAACATAACTTGATTGCCATAAACTGTGGTGTATCCAATTTTCCATTCCCAGCTACACCCAAGCCACAGTTCTGAGAAGCTGCGTCTGCAGAAGACACGTCCTGGCTGGCAGATGAATAACTGATAGATGGGGGTAATACAGAGGCACCTGGTACTCAGCACTGGCATGGATGAACTCATGTGATTTTTTTCATTTTATTTCCAGAGAAATAATGGTAAAACAACTAATGAGTCAGTCAAAGGGAGGAAATGAGAGCAGAGGCTAACTAAGTGTGTGTAAGACAGAGCTCTGTGAACTGCTCTGCCTATGCCAAGAACTGGGGAGTTTCTGTCAGCTTGGTTGGGAAAGTCGAGCAGAGTGTAAACTACTTGACTGTGCATCCGTAAGCACTACTGCCCTCTTTTGGGTGGAATTAAACCTGTGTGGCTGTTGCATCCACCAGCACACGCTGCTACATCGCCCTGGTGCAAGGAAGGGGGACTGCTCCTGCGGCAATGCTGGCAGCGGTGCTCCTGTGAGGAGAGCTGAGCAGTGGAATGCCGATGTGCAAAGGCGCTGCTCAGCAAGGATGCTGTCCGAGAGCAGCGTGGCCATGGCATTACAGGTGTAGCCCATCAGCCTGTTACCATGCTCTGATCCAGCTCCTCAGACAGGCTCCAGTTCCTTGGGTGAATCGTGACATCCCAGCTTCAGTTCCTTCAGGTGCTTTTCCCCACTTCTGGCATTGTTCTGCTCCATCATCTGCTGTGCAACAGGAACAGAAGATTGGCTGAGCAGATTTGGCTCCAGCCTTGCTGCAGGTAGGTAATTATGTCAGTTGTTGCATGCCAGTGCCAAGTTCTGCTGAAAACACTATGTCTTGAGACCTTCACTGTGAAGACGTCAACACCTGTTCTGTTGGGGCAAGGTGCACCTTGAACCAAGCTCCCCCCTCCTTTGTCCAAGTGTTTTGCTGGACAATCTCTCATTAAGCTGCAAGGGCTGTTAGCAGAGGCATAGATTCAGGAAATGGGTCAACCTAATGGTTCAACACATTTGGTGACCTATGTCCAGCAACGGTCAGATCTTGTGTTCATGTTCTTTGTCTCAAACAGGAGAACACGTCCCATTGAAAGCCCACTCATGCCCCCAGATAGATCTGGTTACACTTAATTCAGCTTCCTCAGCTACGGCCATGCACGGTCACAATCTGACAAAGTCCTTACAGTGACCTAGACATAAAATTTGAGTTGATGAGTGACACTTTTTATAAGACCAACTGTTTCATTATGAAACTTTTGAGGTTGGAAAAAAAAAATCTCAAACAAACAAGAACATGTCCTTATTAAAAGACAGTCAGAGCATTTTTATGTATCCTCCTTGTAGCAATTGTGGCTGCGTGTAAAAGGCAAGCATGCCTTCTGATCGTGAGAGAGTGGCTAAAAAATATGAGTCACACAGTCGAACCTTGTGACTTGGTAGAAATAAGGAGGTCTCCTTAAAGGCAATTTGTGGAAGAATTGGAGAGAAACGCAATTTTCCAAGGTCAGCCAAAGGCTAATGAGCACTCTTTCATAGTGCGATTGTATTGCCTGAATTTCTGTATTTCAAAGCCAGTCTAACTACTTTATTGCTGAAGCACTGTAACTGAAGAGGCTGTAATAATATTGACAACTAATCTTGCCAGAATCTGAGATGGTATTCAGCATAATATGAAACATTTTCTCTTTGCCTGGACAAGTACAGAACAAAGAGTTAAACAAATATGTGGCTCCCCAGACTACCACTTATCTTTCTTCCCAAAGGGCATGTGTACAGATGCTTTGTAAGTTGGGTTGTCAATAGTTGGGGCTTGTGGCCAGATTCACATGTTCTCCACCTTTTGCTTGTGAGCTGCAGGAGAGTCCTCTCCAGAGGGACAGTTTTTCATAACTTAATTACATTGGCGCCATTTGCGCAGCTACAGTTTCAGGTTGGCTCAGCTTTACTTCTGCTCCAGCTCTCCAGTTCAGGGGATTACAGTAGCACTGAAATTGGTTCTGAACTAAACATTTGGCAACTACCTCGGGTCAAGGAGGCAATTTGTGTTACTGTTGCTAAATCAGAAATAAATAAATAATCAATGTTGCAGCCCTTAATGACAAAATGTCATTAAGAGAGACAAAATGTTTTTGCAGCTCTCTGCTGTGGACGTACTTAGGAATACGTTGGATTTTTTTTCCCCCATGAATGAACAACTCTGGTCTAGTAAGCCACTTTAGTTGAAGAAGAGCAATCTCCAAGTGCATTCTCTTAGCATGGTTTTGCACTATGCTTAATTTAGTGTAGCTTTAATTGGCTGAGAATCTGGATGGGCTAACCAAAAATCAGCCAAAGTGTTCCCACTGGAGTTTCAGTGGTTTAACTGCATCAGTTTAGAAATGGATAGAAGTGAAATCACTGAGATTTTTAACATGGAGACAAAGCCCTTAGCCCTGACTAGTTTCATACTACTAAAATGAAACTCAGGAAAAAGAGATCTACAAGCAGTGAGCGTAGACTGGAGGAAAAGTAAGGGTGTGGGCCCTTTCCAAGCACCACATGTAAAATGGGCACGTTCTGCCTGTGACATGCAGTGTTCATTAAGGGCAATCCACAAGAGTATCTGGGCTCCCTTCCATGCACTGTGAGCCACACTGCCCCCCACAAGCTCCTCAGTGTGGTTCAATGCTGCATGTGGCTCCACTGAGGTTTTAAGGTCTTACCTGGGCAGCTGATATCTGGAAAGCTACACAGTTGTGACCTTTTTATCAGATTCAGTGATGGATGACAGCCCATCCCCTAGCATGCAGTTTTGAAGATGTCAGCTGATAAATGGCACTTTAGCAGATGACAGATGTAATAAATTAAAAGGCATATGGCAAACCTGTTGTAAAGGAAGAAATATAGATGTTTCCAGAGATGGAGAAAAATGACCACTACTCATAGAGAGCAAATAAGAGAGGAAAACAAAGTGTCTTCATGTCCCTCCTAAAAGCAAAGCAAAACAAAGACAAATCCACGGTCCAGATTTTCTCACAGAATCACAGACATTTTGGGGTTGGAAGGGTCATCTGGAGATCTTCTAGTCCATCCTCCCTGCCAAGGGAGGATTATATCAGTTGGATATAAAGAAATGCTATTAGAATTGGTTCTGTTTAACTGTCTAACTCAAGACTTTTGTTGTCAAAGTTATTCCTGCCTCAGTGGTTGCAAGAGTGGGTTTACCTGTTTACTGAAGGTAATGATTATTTTATGACTTTTCACTTTCTCTGTGACATGAGCCATTTGTGAACTGGAAGTCACCTGTGAAAGCCAGTTAGTTGCTACTGTGCAACACTGAACAAATACTTTATAGTTAGAGCCAAGTACGGGGGTGGGGGGGTGGATTGTGACGTGTTTGGGGCAAGTGTTTTATTCAGGGTCTGAATTTTATACTTCATTTCCTGGATCTTCAGAAACGGCCATATGCATCATTATCACCAGTGTCTTGAATTCTGATCTTCAAGAAGAGCCTGTTGCACTGATTTTTCTGTAGAGGAATTTCCTCAAAAGTAGGAAGAAGTTTGGTGCTACCCAAGTGCTTAGCTGTCATACACCTGGTCTCCCTAAGACCCTTTGATAAGCAGGGGGTAGGAAGGGGGGCAAGAGTGAGGTGTTTTCCTCCAGAATGCATTGCAAAGCTGATGCTGAATTTAGGCACCCTGAATTTAGACACACTGAATCATCCCTTGTAGAGGATTTTATCTTTCTCCATGGACCGGGAGAGGCTGGAGAGACTGGCTGAGTGACTTGGCTGACTGCAAGTGGTGGTGTGAAATCTCTCCTAGCTGAAGCCAATGAAAACATGAAGAAACAGAGCCATCCACAACCTCTTTAAGTAATTCATTCGCTGTCATTCTTAACACTTGGTGCCAGCTCTCTGATCTAATCAGGTTTGAGGTCTCCTGCTTGAACTGTTGTGATGACTTTCTCTGCTTGATGGAGAAAGATTTAGTGGGGACTGTTTCTGTCCTTCATACAGAAATTGAGATGCCTCTGAATCTTCTTTGTGATTGCATGAATAAACCCCCCTCCCAGAGTCTCACTTAGATGCAGTTCCGCCATTTATTGTGTGGCTTTTGGCAGGTTTTTAACACTCCTTTGGCAGTCATGGCTTGCAGCCCCAGCCAGAGCCCCAGGGCCAGAAAGCAAGGTTGCAGTGCCCTATTTGTCTCCTGCCCCTACCTTCTGCTCCTTTCCACCTCCCACTCCAAGCCCAGGTTAGAGACATATTGAACTTTCTGCTTACCTACAGCCTAACAAGGAATTACGTGGTGTTTCTGAAGCAGAGCACTTTGCAGGATGCCTCTTGAGACCCCTGTGGCACAGCTCTCAGGCAGAAGAAGATGCTGCTGAATTTTAATGGTTGTTTATTTCTTAATGGACTGGTAGATAATTTGCCTTTGCATATAAAATAATTTCCTTGCCACTCATTTCCAATACTGAAATAATAGGTGACTATTTCAGCTTTTTCTGCATCAATTTTGCCAGTTTTGCTAGGATTATTTTTGTTCTTAACATATTTTTAAACTTTTTGTTCTACCTAAATATAGAAAGCCTGAATATTGAAGCACCATTTCCATCAAGGCCCACAGCTTCCCTTACTTCACCTCTGAATTTTACAATGTCATCAATATTCTTTACTTTTTTTCTCCTTTTTTTGTTACTGATATAGTTAGTAGTTTCCAGTTGCTGATAAATTTGAATGAGTTTTTAGCTTAAGCTTGACTGTGGAGGGAGGCAGAATAATTTTTTCTCTTTTATTTTTATTATGCCTGCACAATGTTAATTCATATTTTTTTTCTATTTAGATTTTTCATCCTAACTAATTTTGAATGCAGTTTACAGGAACTTTGGGAAATCTTTTTGATACAACAGTTGGGTATATTAATCATTATTTGCAAATTTCTCTTTGCCCACAGAGACCATAATGACATCACAATTAATGGTCCTGACACAACCAGCAACTTCCAGCCTAAATGAGGTCCGTAGTAAAATCACCATCTCTGTAATTTCTGAGTATTATCTGCTGGTTTTAGAAACTCTAGACTGTTTCTCAGTGGTATTGATCAAAAATATTTCAAACTCAAATCACCTGAAACAACCAATTATTTTTTTTCCTGCATACAAAAAAACAACTGCTGAAGGAGTAAATCAACCTTTCCTTTTTCTTGGCCAAGTGATCCTGAGACCTGCCTTTATTTCTTCTTGGGTTTTCTCTATGCAGTCACCCAAGTTCAAGATTTTTTGGTCTGAATCCCTAGCAGGTGGTGGCACCCAGAACATATTCATCTTATTGCTTCTTCCGTTCCTGATGAGGTTACAACATCCTGGTGTTGGAGGTTTTTCAGCCAGCCTAATGTCATTTTTTATCTCATTTCCCCTTACCAGCTATACCAACTTCCAGAATTTATATGTAGGCATTTGAAAGACACTGTTCATTCTTTGAGTTAATTATCAGATCAGCTTGGTTCATTTTTGTTATGCTCAATTTGAGATTCATACAATGAAATTAATACAGCTAAGATTTTTTCTTGCATTTCTCTTTTAACAAATATTTCTAGTCAAATAAAATTATGACTTAATTGCATAAGCTTTTAAGTGAGAAAAACCAAATATATGCTTTGTTTAAGAATGGCGTAATCAAATATTTTACTGATTTTTAGCCTTACGTGTACATTTCTCTCATTATTTGTACCTTAAAGTCACAACAGAAATTACTGTTGTTCTTTTCTTTTACTAGTTAGCAGTTCCCTGCAGTTGTTTCCATGCAAACAGTACTCAGTATGAATAGAAAAACCCAACTTAAAAACTGTCTAGAAAGGGAAACAAGAAACTGCATGTTTCTTGTGGAGGCTGTGTCTGTGAAAGTTTCACCAGCCCTCTCTCAAAATTGTATGTATCTAGTGAGGGCTGATTTTTTTCATAAGTAATGTGTTTTGTGCCTGTTTCGTTCACTCAAACTTGTGACTTATAAAGAAGATTTTCTGATTTTCTGAAAGCATTAACCATCTACCGTCTTGTTTTCAGTTTGTCTTGTCTTCAATTTGTCTTGTCTTCAAGTGTTTAAAGCTGATTCCGTAGCACTGAAGGAACTTATAATTGTTCCATTGTTGTTGTTTTTAATCCGGCTCTCATTAGAAGCATGAGAGTGTTTTTGTTTTCCATTCTTTTTTAAAATCAAGTCAGATATCAAAATCTGGAAGTCCTTTGCCATGATAGCGCTTCCCTCTTCATGCAATTCTCTGGTTACTTCAACACAAGTGCCCAAGATGGAGCCATGAAAAGAAGACAAAAGTACAAATACTACAAAATGAATTGTGCTTCGCATTGTCCTTGTGGTGATTTAACCACTGGAAAGTAAAGCCCATAGGTAGTGGATTTACAGTGATTTCCCTTAAACCTGGCCTTGGCCCCCTTTACCATAGTACCTGACGAGGGCCTGAGCACCTGGGCTCTTTAATGAATCATCCACACTGGCTTCGGAAGTAAACCTTTCCAGTGAAATAGCAGCAATATCCGGACTGGCCATCGGTTTCTATTCCATTCAGCCTCAACTGATATATTTCATATGTTTTTGTAGCTGAAGCTGGGCCAGGACTTCTCTAGCTTTGACAGGAGGGCTAAATGAGAGCAGGGAATTTTATGTGCCTCTTCCCACAGCATTCCAGTGACCATGCAGGAAGTCATTGATCAGTGGGATTTAGGCAACATGCACAAGAAAGGCATGTGTGTGTGGCCCGGTGGCCTCTGCATCATGTTGTGTGACGACACCAGCATCTGATTCAGTAAAAGGAAGGATAAGAGCCTAGGTGGCGAGCCACACACGCCACGGCTGGGCTGCGTCTCTGTGGCCGAGAGAGTGCAGGGTGGGCTGTTTAAAGCCTGCTCTGTAAGGCTGCCTGTTTCCTACTAACACTGTGGTTTAGATGGGGTCATAGGAGAGTGATTTTCCTGGGAAGTTGCTTAACGTTCTTTCACAAACAGAGGCAGAGTTCCCTGACCTGGTGGCTCATCCTACAGGAACAGAATCTGACCTCTCATAGATTGCTGAGTAATGTTTGATTATCCTGATCTGTATGGCTCCTCTGTTCCATAGCCCAGGAGAAGACCTGAAAGGCCATGTCATCTCTTCAGATGTCTGTTGTTCAGGCTATGCAGCACTGGGACAGTGAAGGAGCTGGTATGCCTGCACACTGACCCAGAGCTGTTAGCAGTAATGGTTTTGCAGAAATGCAGATGGTATTTCTGACCCAAATGTCATTAAATACAATCCTAGGATAAGTTTGACCTTACTGGAGTTGCATGGAAAGAATACTTATCCTGTTGTCAGATATGCTGTGGACATAGAGATCATTAAAAGAAAATATTAATTCAATAAGTAATTTATGTACGTAATTTCTCTGTAATTTCTTTAGAGCATTAGAATTGCTATGGAGAGGTCTTCCAGACGTTTGCCTTCCTACATTGTACCAGGATCTGTTCTACTGTAAAGGAAACATCATTGCAGCAGTTTGTGTGCATTAGTGTGGAAGGTGACAATTTGATTTTTCATCTTTCCTGTGCCTCAGTTTCTTTATTTGGCCACATTACATGGCTTGGGGTAGGATTCAGCTGTGGTGGGGTGGACAGGAAAGGGGTTGATGTCAGTCCAGTGGCTCTGTCATTGCATGACTTGGAGCATAAATTAATGAAGTACATCTGTTTTCCTTCTCTCTCTCTTTCTTATCTGTGATTTTCCATATACAAAGGAAATGAAGAGGGAGAAGCAGTGAGAGGTTATAATTCAATGATGAGACAGGCTGTGGAGAAAAAGATGCTACTCCTTCAGCAGTCCTAAATGTGCTCCCAAATCTCAGAAGAGCTGAATATTTCAGATGAAAAAGTCAGTAATGAAATAATCTTCTCCCTAGACATCAAAATAGTTGTCACTATTGTACAGCATCAACAGCCCACTGAGCTGAATGTGGGCATCCTATGAAGAGCTAGTGTTTCAGTCTGTCCACCTGCAGCCCAGTAAATAATGGCAAGGTTAGTTTACAGTTACAGAGGGATCAGAATTGCTGGCTGAATGGTCACAATCCAAGAAAATGTGTTTTAATTTAGCTAAATGAAAAGGAATACCTCTGGGAAAAAAGACTTCAGTCTGTACCTACAGAACAGGAGACACTGTCATGGAAAACAAGATTATGGGGTCGTTGTGGTTACTGCCTCCACAATAGCCGCTGGTTCAATGGGGCTAAGAGAGCTCAGCTGATTCTGGGAACCTAGAAGAAAATAATAGGACTTGGGGATTGCAGAAGCATCGCCAGAAGCATCGCCAGAAGCATCCCTGGGCTGCAGCACCAGGTGGTGGTCTCACCATGTCCACACCTCAGTGAGAAAGAAGAAACACTGTGGAGGACCACTGATATGGTGGCTGGGAATTACTGCATGGTCACTGGAATGCTGTGGGAAGAGGCTGGGATTATAAAAGCCTTTATAAGAGTTAAAGTGTGCCATCCAGTCAACTTTTCTATGACAAGGTTTGTTATGTCTTTGTAATGCTGGCTCACAGCTGTGAAGTGAGGGGCCATTGACATGACTTTAATTCAGCTTTGATATGAAACCCTCCTTCCTATTGATGCATAATGCTGGACAGGCAAGAGATGATAAAATCACCTCAAGAGGTTGCCTTTACAGATAGTAAAATAACCTGTAAAGGAGTTTGCCTTTACAGTCATGTGTGAGTACACCACCGGACAGAAACTCAGAAATTCTCCAGCATGAGTGTGTAAAATTTGATTGGAATTATCATCTCTCAGTTTTCATTCCAGTTCCTTTCTCTCAGGGTGGTGAAAAAAACCCAAAAATCTACATTTCCCTCAATTTGCTCATTGGTGCAGCTCTGCAGTGAGACAATAATGGTGCCCACCGCTCAGCTTTTAGGGTTTGGGCCACAGGTAGTGTGATGTTGGGTATCTCTGGAAGCAGTGGACACAGATGGGAAAAATGCTTTGGAGCTGTGAGATGATTGATGCAGCACATCTCCCATTGGGACCTGCCTATGGCCCCACCTGTGGCTGCCACTTCTGTGAGGATTTGCTGAGCATCGCCCGGCCTCAGAATAACCTGACAAATTCACTTGGTAACATTGCATGAGCCAGTTCCCCCTTTGGTCTTTTCTGGTCTTCATATGTGGCACCAAGCAGTTTTGCTTTCAGAGAACTGTGGTGTCTTGGTCTGTCTGAAGCCTTCAGGCTCAGTGCAGGTGCTGCTGACTGCCCCAAGCAGCACGGGAGCTCTTGCCAGTTGTTTACAACAGGCTCAATTTGAACCTTGAGAGCTGAGGGTCAAAATATGATTTTGTAGAAAGCATCAGGTCATATCAAACAGCAGGTTCAAATATGCAGTTTCCTCTTCAAATAAAGGTCACAATATCTTAAAATACATGGAGAGAGATTATATTATCATCTTCATTATCATCATCGCAATAATTTTTATTATTGACATTATCTTTGATCTCTCTGTTGCCTCAGTTGCTTCTTCTGGAAGGCAAGGCAGCAGTTGGCTTTCCCAGCCTTCTTCCTTAATTGCTTTTTTCCCATCAAGGAGTGCAGAAAGCACATGCTAAGGCAGGATTTAAGTCTTTGCATATTGCTTCCTCCCACCACAACCACAGACTGGCCTCACCTAGACAGTTTGTGCTGCAACTTGCATTTGAACTTCTCCAGCTTGACCTTGGGTTTTGGATCTGCACTTTAGTAAGAAGAAGACCAGCTGAGATGAAGGGGTCTGACTCTTGCTTCAGATCTTCCCAAACCATGGGAATGTACCTCTAGAACAGCTCTGATCTGAGCCCATCTCTAAATATAACCAAAATGCATTAAAATACACCAAAAAAAACCCCAAAAAAAACCCAAGAAATATGTCCAACAGTGATTATTACCACAATTACATCACAGCAGACACAGGTGCAAGGAAATAAGTTCCTCCCAAAAGTTTCTATTCAGGAGGGAGATGACTGAAGAAAGCAGAAGGAAAAGAGGAAGGCAGAGGTTAAGGGTAGGAGCCAGGGGAGAAAGCGGAAGTTGTTTCCCCTGGGATATGGCCAACTTAATAGCTGTCCAAACCCAGGAGATGTCTTGGATGCTCCTTCTGTTACTGTCTTTGCTTTTTCCATTTTAAGGCTGCCTGCTAGCAGAGTGTGTGATAACACCAGTGTTTCATTGCCCTCTGAATGCCCTGTTGCCTGGAACCTCCACAGAACTGTGTTCAGGCCTGGTGCAAGAAGACACATATCCTTTTGAGCAGATTTTGCATAAATTTCAAGGAATCCTTCAAGGACTCATCAGCTCAAATAATTCTCTCTGCCCCAAAACTATGGGGAAGGAAGGGAAGTGATTATGGGAAAGCTCACATTCCTCCAGCAGCTGCAGTCACTTGGGGTGGGATTCATCTGACTAAACATAGAGACCTCCATCTGAGCTAGTCACATTAGGCTCCCTTTATGGAGGAGAATATGGGGAAGCATTGGCACAGCTATGAGTCACCCCTCCTCATTTCAGTATCTAGAACAGGTCAGGCAAATCATGCCTATTTCTCTTCTTTGCTTTTCAAAGGAACTGCAATGAAGGGGCCAAGTGTAGGTCTGTAAAGTTAGACAAAGCTCATCTTTTATCTGTGTCCAGACCAAATGATTTGGTCTGGGACCAAAGGGCCAAGCTGTGATGAGGGCATTGCCAGCAAACGCTGAGTAACCATAGCAGAGTGGGGTAAATTGTCTCACCTGCAGCTTATTTCACTGTGCGAGAGGATGCAAGGAGTGCAGTACTGGAGAGGAAATGGCCTAACAAAAATGCCTATAAAAGTCACCATGGGACATCACCCTAGTGCCAAGACTATGTTTATTTTGAACCAGATCAGGTACCTCTGCTTTTCTGTTTGCAGGCAAAAGTTACTGCACTCCTGACACCACTGCAACTTGCTGTATGACCAGTTACTTCCCCACTCCCAGCTCCTCTTTCCTTCCCACTCCTCCTTCCCAGACTTCAGTACAGCAGGCCCATCTTCAGATCCCTGTGGAACATCAGAGGGTGCTGGCTCAGCTTGCTATGTCCTTTTCCTGGATGCCTAGTTTTGTGCTGAGCAGGGTGTCAAAACAGAGGAGCATTTCCCATGCAATATGTGCTGCTTCAGGAACATGAAGTGAAAGGAAGTGCAGAGGTTGCCAGAAGCAGCAATGAAGTTATGTTGTTATCTGATCAGAAAAGTGATGAAACAGTAATGCTTTTGAGCATGTCATGAACCAGCTCCTCTCTTGAGGGATTTGTGCTGAGGACCTTCAAGACCTTATGTGCATCCATGGCTATAACCCATGAGTAAGAGTGTGAGGCATGCACACAAGGTAAATAAATGGTTAGACAGAGCTGCTTCAAGTCAATTTCCCCTCCTACTCTTTTCCTTTCTCACCACTGAAAGACAAACAAAAGCTTAAGTGATGTCATGGGGTAATGCATTAGTGAAGTTCCTTGCCACTGCATCCCAATATGCAACAAACTTGTTTACTAACACTATTTTTTCATTCACCAGAGGTGATGTGCAGGAATTATGGCAGCGCCTGGCAAAACAAAGCAGAGTGCAGATGAGACATGAGGCTTTTCAGATCTACTGTAACTGGTTCTGCTCATCACTAACCTGCAGCTAATGCATGGGCCAAATGCCAAGTTTCCAACTCCCTGCTGTAAGTTGTTGGCTGACAGAGGGGGACTGGTGCTTTAGGAGATTTTAGTTTCCCTCCCAGAAAAAAAATCAGAAAAGTGAGTTAATTTGGTTAAAAAAAGATGAACAAATGAACATGTGTGTATATGTATATATTTGTTCCTGCACATGATGTACTTTGGAATGACCTAAAGAGAGGAAGTCTTCAGAAGCTGATGTTAGAGAATGTAGTATCTCTCCAGAACTCAGGACTTGGGATTCTCAGTCTCAGCAAGATGCTCATGGACAATTTGTGCTGGGACTTTTCAGAGACTGCCTTTCTTTAGCTGATAGGCAGAACTGTGATTCTGGTGCCTTTAAACCTGCCAAAGGATTTAGTATCAAGGCAGCTCCTTGCTCTGTGCTCTGATACTTCTGGGAAAGCTGGTTGGTAAGTAAGGAGAGGTATGTTCATTAAGTGCCCTCACTGGGAGTTAAAGGGCCAAGCACACTTCTGCTCCTCCTCCTTCACCCTTCTACAAGAAGCTCACTGGGGATAAATAAAATGGTCAAAGGTGCAGGATGAGAAATAGCCTGGTAATTGCATTACCCCCGTGGTGGAGTGGCTGCTGGTACAGCCCTGGGTGAATGCCGGTCCCTGTTCCCTCCCACCAACCACAATCCCTCTCTGGGACAAAGAGCCATCTTTGCTTCTCATCCATTAACACACTGGCTTTGTGATTTGTGTGTTTGAGCCAAGAGGCCTAACCTGCTCTGGAGGGTTGAAACAAACTGTCCCAGATCACCTCCCTCACCAGAGATGCTAATGCATGGGATGGGTTTCCCAGGGATTCTGTGTGCCTGCTCCCCATGGTTGCATTGGTACTAATGCCTATTAATAGAAGTAGAGGAAGAGACTGGAAGAGGAGAAAATCCCAGTTCTTTCCTGGCAGTGACTAGCTCTGCTGGAAACCTTTCTTCACTGCAGTGCATCATCCCAGTCCTTGTGCACCATGTTTTCTGTCTATCATCTCTTTCATATGGATATGGATATCTTTAGTTTTTGCTTCAGAGAGCTAAGAATCCACCCCACACAGCTGAGCCCTCTGTGGCACCCATGCGAACTGTTTGCCTCACATTGAAGCTCCTACAAGTTTGCTCTGATGTTCATCTTTTCATCCCTTACTTTCAGCAGTAGGGATAAGAAGCTTTAAGCTTTTCTGAAGATGATGAGGGAGAAATAGTTGAAACCATGGATTTGCCTCCTCCACCAAGAAATATATCCAAAAATGTTTCACTGTTTCAGTCCATGGAAAAAGAGAGCTGGACTGAACTCTGTGGAGCTCTGGGCTTACAGTGCTTCAAGAGCCAAACAGGCATGTAGGCTCTCTAGCTTTAAGAATTGATTTCCTAAGTGAACTGTCAACTCCCAGTGGCTGGAAAAATCTGCAAACAATTTCTAGGCACTGAACAAAGCAAATCTTTGTACTGTGCTGTAATAGTTCATTATTAAATAAAAGGTCCTTTGTTAGGCTATAAGAAATGGTGTGTACTCCGCCACTTCTCACAATGTGCCTTGGTGTGACTTGCAATACATATGAAATTCTATTTCATGTCCTGTGAAAAGATGACATAGTGTGTAATTTTAATTTTGGTAGGAGAAGCTTAGGGTAAAGCAAATATCACAGCGTAGCTCTAGTGATTGGACTTTATTGCAAATGCATTTGATTCGCAACCATACAAGAGAACATGGAGACTGGACATTATCTCATTTGCAAAAAAGAGTAAATGAGGAACAACATGGGCAAATTGACTAGTGACAAGACTGAAGGCAAACTTTAGCAGCTGCAGTTCCTACAAGTTGTGTTACTTACTGGGCTGTCCTATTGCAGTTCCAGGCTCAAATGAGTCAAAACTGGAATCATAGGTCATCAGTATTTTCCCATCCAGAAAAGCAAATTTGTTTCCAGCTCCCTCTTTTCTTTCTTTCACTCTGCACCCAGTGAGTTCCCAGTAATCTGCTAGTTTGGGCCCTACAGCCACAGAGCCGTGTTACCCTGCTCAGCAGCTGCTTGTGTTGCACACTGATGCTGCTTTGCAGCAGACCAGGCCAAGGCACAGGCATGGCAGCTGTAAGCCCTTCACCTGTACCTTTTGTCAGGCTGTGACCTTTTAACCAGCCCCATCAGATCATGATTTAAGATTTTTTCTTCTCTTGCTATATTTTGCATGGGGTTGATAGTGCATGAACAGGGATGTAATTTTCATGATCCTTCCTTTCCTCTGCCACACCATTGGGGCCATAGGAAACCCCCAGAGCTGGTACTTCCCTCTCAGCTGGAAGAGGCAGAAGCCAGGGCTGAAGTGGGCATTGGGCAAGTAATTTCTCTGAGCCACTTTTGTCTCTTGGCTGGGCTTCAATGAGGCTTTTCCAATAAGTGTCCAGCTCAGCTCAGGCTGAGGCTGCTAATTCCAGTCGTGCCGGTGATTCATATGCCATCTAATAATAGCAGCTTCTGGCCATGCCAGCACAATAACTGACCATGGAAAACTCCACAGTGCTTTGGGCTGCCAGCCCATCAGCCTTCCCAAGCTGAGCTGGCCATGGCTGATGGTTTGTCTTTGAGGGCAGCACTGTGTAGCTCAGCAAGGGGCTGCAAATTGCACTGTGGGCATTGCTGTGAGCAGCGCTGGTCCTCCAGCTGTGGGCCCTCTGTCCCAATGCCAGTGCCACCACCGGGCCAGTTCAAGAGCTGTGGAACATTGACTGCTTCTCCTGCTGCTTTATATAAAGCAGCTGCTATTAATTACCTGTGCCAGCAGCCAGCTTAGGTAGTTTGCTTTCAAGGGCAAAGCTGCCTTTGTCCTTACTTGCCATCCAAATGCTGTTTAGAGGATGCAAAAATCTGCTACATGGCTGCCAAATTCATCTTGGCGGCAGTCACTGCTGTTCCTGCTACTGAAAGGCAGCAGGGGGTTTGATTGGGATGCCTCATTCACTTGTTTGGATGCTTCCAGGGAGAAAAGGTGATGACAGGGCAAAATGACACATGTGTTCCCAAACAGACATCTGCACCACCTTTTTCCATGCTTCAGTGGGATTTACTCTGCCTAGTGTTTGACCATCTGGAAACAAAGGCAGGAAAGTGGTGCTGGAACTTGGAGAGGAACATGCAGCTGAAGCCTTGACAGGTGATGGCTCCATGTCTTGGCTGCAGACCAGAAGCCAGGCCAGGGTAGGGGCAAGAGATTCACCCCTACCCTGAATTACAGCCCCAGGCAGTCAATTAAGGATCTCCCTTCACAGGGGGACAGTGGTTCCAGCACAGCCCATGGATGGGAGTGGCATGCCCACAGTAGGATGTCTCTGCAGCCAGGCTGGCACAGCAGGCTGGCTACAGGGAAGGTCAGCATCATGAGCCATGATTCCCACAGCCTGGTGACACTGGACTGCTGCTACAGCCTCAGGACCTCGGGCACAGATGGTTCTTGCCCTGCTGCTTCCCACCATGAGAACTGTGACCCAGGGAAAAACACACATCCAGGGCAGACAGGGTCACTGCTGAGTTCTTTAAGGTGAGCACCAAATACTGGAAGAGGATTATTAGAAGCTAGAAAGCCAAAGTGTGATGGAGCCAAGGAGGCATGTGAGACTGAGCAAGATGTGACAGCACAGGGAGCAATTGAAGCACAGGGGCTAGGCAAACACCTTCCCTCCTGTTCTCAAACCCTGTGGCTGATTCCCATACAGGGGTCCTGCACAGGCACCCCAGAACTTTGCTGACTTTGACTCGTAGGGATGGCAGCTGGTTGGATAGGCCAGGCTGTGCAGGACATGTGCTCCTTGGACACCATCACTGCCATGCCCCTGGCTCCCACAGCTGTCCCAAAGGGCTCCAACTTCCCAGCAGTCATGGGGCTGTGCTCCCACACCACCCACACAGCAGCTGGGGGATTTTCCTGGTAAGCAACTGGCTCATTGTTTCACTTTTGCCATTTGCTTGCCTTTCAGGAAGGTTTTTCTTTTATTTCCCCCCAACCTACACTGGATTTGGGGTTTTCCAGACCCATGGTCAGGGTGGTACAGGCCAGCTTCCAGTTCCAGCTGTGCTAGCTCGAAAAGGACCTGAAAGCCAGGCACCAAGGTCCACCTTTCCTTGTACAATTGGTGATGCTCAACTCCTGAGAGCTTCAGACGTGCTTTTTGGAGCCCTCCTGTATGGCAAAAAACATGAAATGGTCCCTGGGCAGAGGAGGAAGAGCCGGCCATGGAGCCAGCCCTGAGATGGCTGTATGTGGCTACAGCAGGACACCCCCAGTTTGAAACT
The DNA here is from genome assembly GCA_013397375.1 of Toxostoma redivivum. NCBI lineage: Eukaryota > Metazoa > Chordata > Aves > Passeriformes > Mimidae > Toxostoma > Toxostoma redivivum. The sequence goes on along the minus strand of VXBI01008499.1, from coordinate 606,029 downwards.
GGGCTGGCTCCATTTTGCTGAGTCGTGTCTCTAAAATTTCTAAATTCTGTCTGTTTCCTTTATTTTTCTTCCTCTAAATCGGATGTTTTCATTGCAGTGGACCAGCACTTAGCTCAAAGACTGACCAAATACTTATACTCAGCAAACACAGTGGCACCAGAATATCTAAGCAATGCCACTATATAGGGCAAACTGGGAACAACATTTGGGGTTTTGAGGCTCTCCATTTTTAAGTTTAGCACAAGGCCAGCCAAGCATGGGATGACTTAAGTCAGGACAATGTTGTCATAAAACTCATAATCTGGTGTAGGACGGGAAAAGATAAAGCCTGCCAGTCTGCAGCCTGTTCTCTTGAAGGAAAATAATTTGTTTGGGAACATGCACAAAGAGAGGAGGATCTAGTTCACCAGGGTTCATATTTAACTGGATAGATCAAAGCCTGCACAATTTGCTTCAGGATTATTGATTTTGGTTGTGACCAGCTCCTCCTCCTCAATAAAAAGTCCAAGGGGATTTTGTATTCTCCTGGGCTGTCTGTAGAATGGAGCTCTTTGCACCAGAGCTTCTAAGCAAAGCTTGGCACACAGGCCTCTGCAACTATGGGAGCTGCTAAAGGCAGAGCTGACCCTGCAGCAGGCAACCCCAGCCCCCAGCCCTGTTTCAAACAGGAAAGCCAGGCCCTGGCTTTAGCATCAGCAGAGGTGGGGGCAAGAGGATTCCCTATTATATTTTGTTGGCTGATGCTCCAGCTTCGCCTTTCTCTGCTAATGCTCCAGCTAAACTGGAGCCCGGCACTTTCCAGCTGCCCATGCCAAGCAAAGCTCAGGTGAAGAACAATTGAAACCTAATACTGAAACCTAAGAGGTCTCAGGGTAAAAGGGTAAGCAAGAAATGCTACAGTGGTTCAAGACTGCACTCCACAGAGCTAAGAAAGGCATTGCTGCCTCCCTGACTGTGTGGCTAAACCTCTGCACAGCTTCAAGCATTTTCTGTAATTGCGAGAAAACAGCAGCAATCTCCAAGAGACTAGCCAAGGAGAGAAAAAAAAAATAGCATGCAGTATTTTTGGTTTTCTTCTATGCTACAGCCCAGCCTTAAGAAGAGGAGGAAAGAGCAGGGACAGGCATCCAAGGCAAGGGAAGGAGACTGGACATAGGGCAACTATAGGAGCTGTGCCACTGGGCTTGCTCACGCTGTGCCAGCCCACTGTCCTGGTGGGCCTGGAGTGGGACACTGCACCACAAACTTCAAAGTGACATGAATTCCTTTAATTCCCTGCAACAAAAAAACAAGCATGGCATGGTGTGTCCTGCTAATGGTATCCAAAGGAGAGCTCTTGCCAGCTGGATCAGCAGCAGGAGCTTGCCTACTCCGAAGGTGATGTGAAGAGGAGACAGCAGCCCTGGGGGACAAACCACACTGCTCCTCCCCCAGAGGGCTGCAAAGGGCAGCTTGATTTACTGTTGCTGGGAGGGAACAAAGCCCAGTGCCCAAATGCAGCACACTTTGTCACTTCTGGCAGCCCTGCAGCCCTTGGCTTCTGCTGCACCATTCCCCAGCCCCCAGCCTCACCGTGGGCACTGGGGCCTTTGCCACTGAACCACACAGCTCTGAGGGTTCAGTGCCTGATGACTGCTTTCACAAAATGTATGATTTGGGGATTTTTTAGCCCTCTTTTACATCTGTAAACTTCTGATGAGAGCTCAAGTTCAGCTTCTGTAGCAGGATGATGCAGACCATTTTTTCTTCTTTGAAGCTCCATCCAAAAAGTCATATTCAAGCAATGCCATGCCATTGGGTCCCACAGATGAAGTTGAGAGTTTACTGAAAGCAGTTGACTGGAGGCTGAAGTGGTCAGCAATGATAGGGATGAGATATATCTGCCCTTTCCCAGAAAAAGCCTTCCAGATAAAAATATTTGCTAGTGTAAACATTGCCACAATTCCCTGGCACTGTAGGACTTCAAAACAAAACTGCCTCAAGGCAAAATAGGCAAGGTGAACTTCTCCTATGTCTTAGGAGGGCTGGCTGTTCATACAATGGAAATGGGAATTCTTCAAGCAGCAACGGTGCAGCAGGAGCCATGCTGAGGATGGGGAAGCACATATTTCTCATGGTTCCCCCCCAGGGGATGCTGCCTGAAGCCACAACCCTTTTTCTACTCATCTCTATAGGTGCCTCTGCTTTGGGATTTTTCACTAAGCGTTGCTATAGGAACTTCATTGCTTCTGTTCATCCAGGTTTGAGCAGCTCCCTGCTCCCACTCCTCCTCTCCCAGGGCTGGCAGCGTCGGGGCTCTGAGGACAGCGGAGGATGCTCAGGTACAGCAGAAGTGGGGTCGTTCAGCTCAGCTAATTAGTGACACTATTTCTGTCTCTGGCCTTTTCTCGGTTTGTATCCATCTGGGGCTCTTTCAGTCATTATAGAGCTTTCCTCCCTCTTGTTTTTTTCCTCTCTCCTCCTCTGTCTTCCAGATTTTTGCCACTGTTTCATGGTGCTGTCCAAGTTATTTGTCTCTTCTCTCTTGCTCCGGTCATGGGAACATTAGTAATGTTTTTCTGCAGAGCAGGGTGGCTTAGAGACCGCTTTGCAGACCTGACAGCCATCCTAGTGCTGCTGGCAAAGGCTGGAGCAGCTCAGGCAGCCGAGGGAAACGATCCTGTTTATGGTTCATCACCATCTGATCTACCCACCGCTTCTTGCTCCCGCCCGGGCCCAACTGTGCCGCTGCCGTGCGTGGCTGTGCGCGGGATGCGGCCCCGCTCTCTGCTCCCCGCTTTCCTGCCACAGCCGCCCTGCATGTGGGGCGAAAGGAAGCATGACTCACAGGGGCCTCCCACCCATGAGTAACTGTGCTGGTCTATCACGTCTCAGCCAGCTGGGGCAGCTCGGAGGGAGGGCGGCTGCTTCCTTGGCGAGGCATGAAATAGGTCGCTCCGTCCTCAGAACATGGGTGAAAGCAGGGAACCAAGATTGCAAGGCATGGCAGCAACGAGCAGCCGCACATCAGATGCAGGAGCAGTACCCTGTGATAGGGGTGCAGGCAAGGAGGTACGCAGACATGGACTGCAGGGATATTCCTGTTAACCATCAGTTCTTCCTTCTTCCTTGCCCAAACCTGCTCCTTTTTTTCCTGGGAAATGAACAGGGAGAATCCAAGGTCAGTGAGGGAAGACAGGCAGAGATGGTGGGAACCCAAAGCAGTTATGTGCTTCTCAGGGTGGAAAGAGGCCCAGGTTATTAAATAGCAGACAATTTTAACATGAGTTATTAATACTAGTTGTTTGTACTGGGAAGTGGTGCCTAGGGGCTCCCATTGCACTAATCATGTAACAAAGCTGTGTTCCTGACACAAATAACTTGTGTTTCAGCCTAAAGAGAACAAGTCGTCTCCTTCCCATTACCCTCTCTTTGAAAAAGCAGCTTGACGATTACACAGTCAAGCCCGCAAAAGCTGGGAAAGGAGAAAAATTACACTGGGCTGCCCTACAGTGCCATTGCTTACACCCAGCCAGCTCAGTAACTCCATCAGCACTGTGGGCCACACTGTCTGTTCTTCCCCTGCTTCATCCCCGACCATAGCAGGCCAGGTCTTCACATTATTGGTGAAGGCAATGTTGCCCATCTTTGGGTTTGAGTGTAGTAATGTCATGCCACCTGTTTAGGGTACTGGGGGGCTGTGGGGAGTTTTCTCCTCCCTTGCTGATTGATGCTGTATATCTCTGGGTTTTTTTCAGACTTTGCAAACTGCAATTCTCTCTTGGGTACATGTCCTTCTGAAGTAATAAACCAATTTAATGAATTAAATTAATTCATTTAAAGCCTTGGCACTAAAGCACAGACTAAAGGTCAACAGCATCTGCTGATTTTGGACGGTACAAACCATGACTGCCCTGCTATTTTTTGTTTTCCTGAGAACTTGGCATTATACTGAGCTTTACCACATGGCAACACAGGTCCTCCTGTCTCCAGCTGCAGCTTTGAACGTGCAGCTTTTCATCAGCCCAATCCCAGGTTAGGCTGGAGGACTAGGAATATGACCTGGAGCCCCAGCTCTTCACCTAGCAGAGCTCAGCTCTGGAAGTGCCGTAACCCTGGTGCCTGACCTCACACTGCCTGGCAGCACCTTCACCTGCAGCCTCAACACTGCACACAACCAATGTGCTGAACAGGACAGGGGGCTCCTTGGCATCTCCTGCCCTCTTAGCATTTGTTCTGAAGTAGATCCAGCTGGTGGAGGAGATACGGCTGGAAGATGAACATGCAGGGGCTGGTTAAAGGTGGCGGTAGTGGTGCAAGCTTGGTGCACAGAGCAGAGAGGGGCTGTCAGTCCAGGTGTGTGGGCTCCCTTATGGCAGCAGGTGTGCACTACTGATGATGTTTGTTTAGCACGATGCTCTGCACAAGTGCTTGTGTGCAGAACTTTACCACATTAGCATGTAAACAGTGGGAGTTCCTCACCTCCCACTACCTGCAGGCGGCTGGTAAGGCTCAGAAATGTCTCAATCAGTTCTAAGCCCCTGACAGCCATGATCTGTGGTCAGCATGGATCCTGTTACCGACTCCCCAGTCCCCACAGGCCTGCTTGTTTTTCTGCTGGTCCATCATGTCTTTGTCTGAGCCTTGTACCACCCCTGCTGCTGACCTCCTGTTGGTTGAAGCTGTGGGGAAGCCACTGTCACACACACCCATCTTCCAAAGTGAGCTGATGCTGAAGCACTGCCAAACTCTGGGAGAATTTTGGATTGCAGAATATAAACTAAGGCACCATGGCCACCATCAACCTCCTTTTCAAATTGCAGGGTTTCCCTCACCCCTACTGGGCCACTCCCGGGGTTCTCCTGCCTCACTGGCTTCTCAGCTGGGCATGCTTTAGGCTTTAGCTCTCCATTCTACCTTTTGTCCTTGCTAAACTTTAAGGCCTGTGCCAAATGACAAAATAATGGTGAACAACAAACCACAACAAAACAGGACACACATACAAAAGAAAAGAAGTCAACATGAGCAAGTAACAATGCAAAGTTACCTCTCACCACTTGGGAAATGGTTCACCTACTTTGGCTGAGGAAGGACTAAGGCAGAAGCTGAGCAGTGGCAGCTAAACAGAGTGCTCTGGGTCTTGCCAAGGTACCAGCAATGGAAACAAAAGACCTCGAAATGAGAACAGCTCAGACACCTTAAGACTAAGCAGTGCTACAACATTTTCTATACTGTGCCACCACTACCCTGACATCATCCATAACAACTGTACTCAACAGAAGCACTCATTAATTATGTCTAGCTTTGAAGATAACTATGTCTAGTTCTTTTCAGATCATGCTGTAACCCACATGAGTGGACATCTACAGATTAACCCAGCCAGAGGAACTCCTCTTCCTCCTTTCCATGCTTCTTCATGGCTGGGGCAAGCCTTTGTGAGACACCCTTGGCAAGCAAGGGATGAAAACACAGCCTCCATAGAACAGCCTAAAGTTTAGCACAACTTGGCTTTGGCCTCTGAACTGACTGTTCCTGCAGCAGAGTTAACCAGGTCAGTTTCTCTCCTCCCTTCAAATACTTCATCATCTGTGTGACACTGTATTTTAATTTATTTTTCCACCCAACACCCATCAGCCATTTTTCTTTAGTGAGAAGGTAAACACCCTGTTTTGTTTTCCCATCTGTATTTAAACTGTGAATGAAGTGAAGCAACAGGCTGGGAAGCAGAAAGGGGAAAGCAGCTCTGAGTGGAAGCAATACAAGCACTGATTGCAACCAGGCTTTTCAGATGTATGAAAAAATAATTCCCTCCCCCAAGGAGATACTTTGGAAGCTGAAAGCTAAGAACTTAAGTACAAAGGCTTTTGTTTTTATTGACATTGTAAGAAACATTTTTTTCTTTGTTACAAAAAAAGCTAAGTGGTTCTGAAAGCAGAAGTACAGTTCATATGTACACAGTGCTACAGACCCTTCAGATCAACCTAAGGCTTGAGAAACATCAGATCATAACTGCAGGTTTATCAAATGAAGACCACTAAGGTCTGTTACAGCTGAACACTATTCCTACCGTACATAAATGTATTTACATGTTCTCTTTTTTTTTTTTAAAAAAAAAAAAGGATTACAAGCTTTATAAAAAAAATTTAAAAATTGAAAAAAAAAAGCAACACTTTTTTATCTTACACATCTGCAGAACTGACAACAGTAACTGTTCCATAGGAGACATTCTACCAATCCAAGAACAATAACACATGAATACCAGAGGTTTACAAGACGTTTCAGACACTATTAACAGTGGTATGTGCTATTAGCTCAATGGCAAGTACAGCCTCATCAGGAAAATTTGGAAAACACATCCTGTACCCTCTCTTTTACAGGGTCAACACAAAATAAGGCACATACATTGCAAGAATATAAACACTGCTGTCCAGGTAGACAAGCTGTGGTGGGACTGGCATGGGTGAGCCGACCTGCCATCTCACTGAGGGGCGGGGGAAGCAGTGACAGAAAGTGGCAGTGACAGCAGCCAGCCAGCATCTTAATGCACATACCATTTGGGGCCATTCTTCAAGGAGAGAATAATATCATCTGCCACGTGGATGTGTGGGACCATTGTACCTCCCAGTAAAGCCATGTGGGAGCCCACTGACTTTCCTGCAAACACACCTTTCCTTCACCTGCGTGTAACTGGCAGACAAACTCTTCACTGGCAACTTCCACTTCGTGGAAAGTAAAACTGTCTGGAGAAACACACATGCTTCAGGCAGGCTGAGTGTCACTGATGTGCCCAGGGCCAACAGTAAAAAACATGGAAGACCGTCACAGAGCCATTACAAGAAATAGTGATTTAGAGTTATGCTGCAATGCTTTAAAAATAGAACATTTGTGACATTTTGTGCAGTTTCTTGTACTCTTGGGTGAGCGGTGAGTTTCCAACAGCTATGCAAAAATCAACTGATGTGCCACGTGCACAAAAGCAAGCTTTGACTCTGTAATTGGAAGAGGAAAAGTAGAGGGGTGCTAGTAAACTCATTCCACCGGTGTTGATGCAGCTTTCCCCAGACTGCCATATGTTGAGGAGGTTGACAAGTGAAGGCTGGTGTCCAGTGTAACAATGCCATGCTCAGAGAGACAAGCCCACCTTATCAAAACAGAGCCAAAACCCAGGATAGATGGGCTATGATGTATTTCTACCCTCACAGGTACCAAAAACAGGCTCTTTAGTATAAAAGAGAAAAGCGTGAGAAAACACTAAAAACTGAAAAGTGACACATGAACATAAGTGGCACATATACTTAATGGTGAAAATGATAAATCATTTGCACAAACTCCCCAAGGGCACAGTGGAGTCTGATTCTTCAGCTTTGCCAAATCAAATGGGACGCCTTTCTTGAGCATGTGGTTTCTACCAAGACACACTGTTGGCCCAAGACAAGGCTAAGTGAGTGATGAAGGTTTGTCAAATCCAGGAAGGCAAATTGGCTACTCAAACAGTCTCTTTTAGCCTGGAGCAATATGAATGGCTCCTTCTAAGCTCTGATGGATCACATCTGTTAATAGCTTCCCAGCATCAATTGCACCAGCAGATACAATTATGAACTGAAAAATTGCATTTAAAAAATAGTTGGGGATGTTTGGGGGTTTTTTAACGTATTGGCTCCATAACAATAAAAGACTTCTCTCCCCAGCCACCTACTCCCAGGCTGGTCATAAGTCTCCCTGTTGAAATTGTTTATAAACATGTAATTGATGGCTTTAATACAGAGCCAGGATTGGTTACTGAGAACTGTCTGAAACATGTCCAGCACAGCCTCTGCTCAAGCCTACAGTGCTGCTTCTCTGCAGGACTGTGAGCTGTATCCCAGTGCTGCAATGCACAACATGGCTTTGGAACATTCTTGCCCCTGGGGATCTGCCCAGTGGGATGAATCCCTTCTTGTTCCAGCAGCAGGGCAGGGAGAGTGGTTGGGTACAGGCAGCAGGTCTCTACAGGGCCTTTGGACAACAAGAGGGCAACAGGGAGTAGCTTCCTCCCACCGCCACAGCAATCCAGTCATTTGCCATGGTGAGCTGTGCCCAACTGCCTGTGCAGCCCAAGGATCACTGCAGGCAGGCTGTGATAGCTGGTCAGGGGCAGGGAGGGGAACTGGCAAAGGGAAAAGTGCAGGATGGGTGAATATATGTGCATGGGACAAGGTAAGAAAGAAATGCTGGCTAAAGATACAAAGAAAGATGGGAGCTAGATGATAAAAGGTGTAGGATACTTAATTTGTCTTGATTTCTGACATTCCAGCTCACTGCAAATCTCTTGGTACATGCTGTGATAAGCTCAAATAGGGCCCCTGTACCAGATTCCTGTGATGTTTTTGTACTGATTTATACATTCATCCTCTGACTCGAACAGCTGTTAAGAGACCAATGTTATATCTGACAACCTCACTGAGATTCCATTCCTACACATTTCCTCAAGTGCCATGTCCCGAATCTGCTGGTATTTCACCTTTTCTTTTACAATTGAAAAAATGCTATGGTTTTCTAGCCTACAGAAGTCACCTTCTGATTTTGACTGGGCTAAAGTTTATCTGTATTTCAAAACTGACTACGCTCCCTCTTCTCCCTGTATGTCTACTCTAACATCAGCTCCTTACAGTGGAGTGGGTGAACTTAAACCTTGGTCTTGTGATTGTTCCCCTCAGCAGCCTGTTCACCCAGGAGCACCATGTGTTCAGTGGTGCTGACACAGAGCCCAGCAGAGCCAGAAACAAGCCAGTGCTCACAGAGCAAACACCACTCACTTCTACCAGTGAGCAGCTTCATGATCACAGTGCGTTGGTTTCAATTTTTTGCCAGTGCAACTGACCCTGGGCATTGACCCACTGGTTTGCTTTGAAATTAAATGCGCATGGTGTCACCAAGAGAGAGAGAAAGAAGCTGGGTTGGTCTTTCTGAGCTTTGATTAGCTGCCAGACAACTCAGTTGGTTAGAGCATGGTGCTAATAGCATCAAAGTTGTGGGTTTGATCCTCACACAGCCCATTCACTGAAGAGTTGGATCTGATAATAATTCCAGATCAGAATAGTCTGTGATCTGTGAATACTTGCTGTTCCCCTTGTTTCTTTGCTATTTTTAATGGCAGTTTAAATTTCTTAATTTTGTAAAGCCTGGACACAGTGGAAAGAAATTTAAGATTATCAGACTGCTTGCAACTGCTTTGATTTATTTGGCTAGTTGGAGAACTGGGCAGGACATTAATTTTCTGCTTCTCTTACATAACATGCCCATGATGTTTTTGAAGCTGTATGTATCCATGGAGCTGTCTGGGCTAAAGGGGATGAACACACAGTTCTTCCAGCAAATAAGAACCAATGGCTCAGCAAGTTACACATCAACAATTTGCATTAAATAGAAAAGAATTCCCCCCTATGAAATACTGCTATCTCATTATTTCATTGTATGAAATACTTCATAAGACCTTGATTGTATCTCCACAAATGTGTTATGCATTGAGAAGACTATAGACTACCCAAGTCACTACACATGCCCATAATTTGCTATCCAGTCATTTAATAAACAAGGCTGAAAACCAGAATACCAAATACTGCAAAAGATGAGAGTTGGACTATGAACAGCTTTCTGGTCCTCCCCTACCTCTGAAATATGTTGAACATGACACAATCTCATCATTGTTATTCACGGCAGTGGCAGCTATCTGTGTGTGTGTTTACAAAATCCTTAAGCTTTCGCTTAAGAGATCAAAGGGCTGATGGTTTTCACATTTCTTATTTGCTTGAACTTCCCAACTTTTTGTGCTCCATGTTTCTGAAACTGCAGCCCAGGGGTACCATGGCAGTGCATTTCTAAACTGGTTTTCCACCTCAGTGTGATGTGTCCAATGCATCCAGAGAGGATTTCATCACTGTATGCTCACTTCACATTGTGCCTGGTTTAAGGTTCAAGGGGAAAAGTTGCAACATTTATAAGGTCTAGCTTCATTTGAGTAACAGAAAATTATCAAGTCATTTCATCAGGCCTTTCTTTACGAAAATACCCCAAAACAAAACAAAACAAAACAAAACAAAACAAAACAAAACAACATGCACTTCACACGTTTACATTGGTTTACAATTAAAGAACAAAAGAAGAAAAAAGGAAGCATACAGACATTTGAAAAGGGAGAGAGAGAGGAAAAAAAAAAAGAGAGAAAAGGAGAGAATGGGTGTAGCAATACTGATTCAAAACTGAAATGGAAGACAGTTTCTCCCTAGAACACTTTAGGGTTTTCAGAGTCCTTATTCCATAAAAGGAATATACTTGAAACACATCCCATTTAGGTGAGATGAGATTGCTAAAATACATACACAACTAAAAAATATGAGTCTTTTTTTCCCATCTGTTGTCTCCTAAGTGTTTTTTGTTTTTTATGTCTATTGCATAACAGCAAGAAACTTGCTTTCTTCTGCAAGTGAGGTCAACAAAGAGCTCATGTCCCCAATAGCCATGTTGGTTGTGCTTACAGGCATAGCTGGGAATGTAAGAGATGCTCGGGGAGTGGTGAGGCGTGAGGAATTGCGGGAGACATTTTGAATGATACTTGGGCTCAGGGCTCCCGAAATTAAGCTGACATGGTCCCCATCATCTATGATAGCATCAAAATCTATCTGCACACTCTCTAGACTGTTGTTGTCAATGCTGTCAACTGTGCTTGACACTTGGTTAGCCCCTGGGGAAAGAAGTTCAGATGAGTTTTCAGTTGCAGTCCCCTGCAGCAGGCAGCTGGCTTCTGAACCAAAGAATGAACCTGTTTTCATAGCTTGCTGGCTAAAGCCCATGGTTTGGTCATATAACTGACCAGAGTAATTCTGCATGTTAGAGCAGAACTGCTGTGATTGACCTTGCACTTCCATCTTAATGGTGTTTACCCTGTATATCTGGTTGCCATCACCTGTGTGTCTTTGCTGTTGGGACAGGTTGTTTCTCAACATGTTTTGCCGTCTGTTGCTGCTGTAATTAGAGCATGACTGGTAACTTTTGGCCACTGACAAACCTGAAGGCTGGCTACTAATGGTGTGAGACACCAGCGGACAACTCTGTGGCCCTTGATACAGGCTGCCTTGTGAGGTAGGACTAATCTGCCCTAGCATCATTTGATCAGATTGATTGACTCCCTGGTAATGAACACCATCTCCAACTGGATGGCTTTGCAAATATTCTTGTTCCATCATATTCCTGTCCTGCATCCCATTTGCCATACTGGTGGTTTGATCGCTGGGGTTTGATGCCAGGGAGTGGCTGAAATTTTGTTGGTTCCCATTCATTGGCATGTTGCTGATTCTCAGCTTCTGCCCTTGCACTGCCATGCCACAGGAATTGTCTGTCACCCCAGACATCATTGCTTGCCTGCCCATGCTTTCACTGTAAGGCTTGTTGGACTGCATGCTGAAAGAATTCTCCTCTTCACTGCCAAGAGTCATGTTTTGCTGTAAACTGTAGGAAGTGTTGTTCTCCACCAGGTTCTGATAGCCATTCTGCTGGGCCATGCTGCTTCTCTCCAGGTTCTGCTGCTGAACCATCATATTATTATACAGTCTGAAGGTCCGAGCTGGCTGCATTGCTGACCGCTGACCACATTTCAGCTTTGAAGGAGATAAGTCAGAACTCCCTGAGCTTACTTCATTCCACTGAATGGGCAAGTCACTCTTATTTGACTCGGGACCCGCCTGCTGACTGCTCGGTGTGGGGGCTTGGTCAAAGTTGCTGGGGTTGTTGTTTCCTGAAACTGAGCTGTGATGCATTTTGTTGCTGTCTAGGACATTGTTCAACAAATGGTTGTACATGCCCTGGTTCTGGGAATTCAGATACTGGACCACGTCATCTGGCAGGAGATCCTCATCATTCAGACTGCTACCTGCTTCCATGGAAGCAGCCTCCAGGACGACGTTCTCACTGATGCTTGGAGGACAGGGGGAGCTGAAGCCGCGGAAGACGCTACCCTCAGAACGGGTGTAGTTCTGAAGAACAAGGTTGCGCTTTTCCATGGATGGAGGCAAAGCAGGAGGGTTAAAGCTATTAAGACTGTTGAAACGCTGGACTCTCGGGACAGAGAGGTTGTCAGAGGCCATTCTGACTGGATCGCTGGCTCTCCTTGTCCCATTTCCTAAAGCTTCGTGAGACAGGAAATGCCTCCTGCTGTAACCATTTGCCCCACCATCACTACATCTTCGAGGGACATTCACTGGAGGCAGTGGAGATACTCCAGACTCCCTGCAGTCACCCAAGAGTGCCATCCTTGTCCTGAGGCTCATCCTCTCCATGTTAGGCAGTGGAGTTGGTGGGGGTCCACCAGTAGCTGCTGCATATTTAGCTTTCAGCCTGTATTGCTGAGCTGGGGTGAGGCTGAGAAGACTTGGCAGGTCATCACACTGGCTCGCTTCACTGGAGCGCCGGGAGGCATCCGTCGAGATGGGGTCATAGGAGTCTGCAACGCTCATGTTCTGCGGTCTTCCCTCAGCCTGGGAGGCATCACTGGACCTCCGGCTGGAGAAGCAAGGTGAGATTCCAGAGGACCTGCGGCTGCTCAGGTAGGCTGAACTGATTGTGCTAGTATTGCTGTCCCTCCTGTTCAGCATGTTTAACACAGTGATGTCCGTATTTGAGAGTTCATTCCTGTTTGGCAGAATAGTCATGGATCCTCCGACACTGCAGCTGCTGTTCGACTGGGTACCTGCAGGTAAAATTCACAGTTGAACAAAGAGGTATTATCCAGAAACTGGTGCGAAAAACACAGAGTAAAGAAGTAAGTGGAGTATAAGTGAAGAACATCACAGTCAATCATAGCAGACCTCTTTCTTGAAAGAAGTAGGGATAAAAACTATGTCCTTAGGTTAAAAGTTAATTCAGAGACTCAAGGGTAACATTTCAGTGTGAATCCCAGCAGATAATTTATAGCCCATAGCCACAAACTGTCATCAGCTGGTGCAGTGCAGCTATGCTGTATGATGTGCCAGGAGGACACATTTGTAAGGGAGCTTTTTATAGGCAAAATATAATTGAACAAGCATTTGCATGGAATGGCAAAATATACAAATTGGAGGCTATTCAAGGTCATTTCTAAGACTTCTTGAAATATTCTTGAAATAACTCTTAACAACTGCAAAACATCTTTGCTGGTTTCCTTGTTTTGGATTTAAGTAAACAGGGTAAGTTTCTTAATTTTACATAATTTCTTTTGATTGAATGGGTTCTCAGAAAACCTGGGCTGCCACTGCTGGGTGGAGCCCAGAAACCTACAGGCATGCTGCAGGCAAAGTAAGGGCAGCAGCAACATCTGTTTTGCTCATGAGCAGCTCTTTGGAGGAAAACAACTGGGGATCTTCAGAGTCCAACCTCGCTTTGCTCCCATTCATGGATATATGCCCTTTTCAGCAGTAGCATCTGTACATATGATTTCTTCTACATGTGGGAACAGGTTATTTAAAGGGAAGCCCACCACATCTCTGCAAAGGCTGCCTTGCAAAAGCCTCAGCAGAAGGACAATAAACTCACAGGTATTTATTTCTTCTGCCTTGCCTCAAAACAAGACAAAATTATGATAATCTTGAGTCAAAAACCTTTAACTATAGGGAATATTTAAAATGTGATTATTGGCTCCCTTGCTAGCTAGCCCCTGTTCTGTAAAACCCAGGACTATCAGACTTCTCAAAGGGTAGATAGAAGGACTTGCAGTGAGGGAATAAACAGAAAGTGATCAATTTGCAAATAATTTCACAGCTCCTGAGTTTCCTAAGCTGTGCAATTCCTGCAAGAGTTGCAAGATTGAGCTAGCAAGCAACAAGATTGAGGACAAAAAGCATTATCACCCCTATTATGTGCATCTCACCATTTCCTATGAGAGGCGGCAAGGTCGGGGCTTTGGAAGGTGGAACGGGGTTCAGTCTTGGAAGCATTCCATTAACTTGTTTCAACCTTTCTAATTTCACTTGCTCCATCCATTTGGTCCCTGTCATATTCCTCCTGGCCTGTAAGCCAAGTGCTGTGGTGGCTGTGGAAATGGTAGAGTCCATGATTGGGGTTTCATCGATGACACTGAGGTCTCCTACACTACCACCACCGGTCAGAGTAAGCTCGATCCCATTGTTGGAATAGTTGCTGATGGGGGACTGTTCGCTGCTGCATGTAGACTGACCACCAGGGCTTGGCTGAGATGTCTGTTGGAGGGAAGTAAGAGACAAAAGTGTGTGAGAATTAAGCAAACAATGTTAACCAGAGCGTTTGTGCTAAAAGAAGGTCTAAATGGAGCCGAAGATACAGGTATAGAAAAGTTCAGCATTGAATGATAACAGTGATCATTCATAAAGAGACTTCTACATATTGGCTTCAACCGCAGTGAATGGCATCGTAAAACACAAGACTAAAATCCCCTTTCACGTGTTGCTGATATACAATACATCTCCATAAGACTTTTATCTGAGTTATTTCCAAAGTTACTTCTATCACTTCAAGCCATTTGTGAGCATGTACAGATGGATACCCTATTTTGCTTATGTGCTGTTCCCAAGTGAAGCTCAGAAAAACCAAACCAGAACTTAGCCATGTTACAAGGTATTAGTTTACACTACTAGGCTTGCAAACAAACAAACAAAGACGACTCCAACAACATTGGAATTTGGGTTTTTTTAATTAGACTTGTGGCTAAAGAATGTAAGCATTTTCCAGGCTTAATGCTCATTGTTACAAACAGTGGTTGGCCTGAAATGTTGGCATGTAATAAAACAGGGACAAAGCATCCGTGTAAAAAATACTGTATCATATTATCAGCATCCTGTGACCCCGGCAGCATCAGGTCTAACTTATACCTCCTCTTATACCTAACCTCTGCCCTGAATCAAGAAGGTGATGATCCACTAAACCAAATCCTTCGTTTCATTAGAATTTAAGATTTTAAGTGCGGGAATTTAAGTAGACCATACTGGCTGCTAGTCTGCAGGGATATAAACATATCACAATAACATCTTTCTTAACAGGGAGTGTTCCCTGCTGCTCTAGCAGAACTCTTTCTGTGGGGAAACACAGTCTTGATTTACTTTTCAGACTTTTTATAAAGTTCTCGCAAAAGAATGGGAAAATTGACAAACTGACAGGCAAAACAGAGGAAGACAGACAGAAGTCTCTGGACTTAATATCTCACTGTAAGGTTCTATCATAATGATCACAAATCAGTGGGGCATGCAGTATCATTTTGCTTACAAGAACAGTTTCATGTAATTATTTAACTTTTAGGGTTTCTGATGTGGTTTTGTTTTTTGGCTTTGGTTTTTTTCTGCCACTCTGTGATCTTTATGTACATTTTACTGAAAAATGCAGTCTAGAATTTCTGAAGTGGCAGGGACTACTCTCACTTTAAACATCAAGGAATGAAGACACAGATTCATGGCATTACTGTAGTTTCACATGCCCCTAAGGAGTCCATTTGAGATTCAATAACTATTTTATTATTCTAGCTGGAATGATGATGCTTAAAATTTATGAGGCCACACTGAGTAAGTTCATTTCCAAATCCTGGCCATAGCAGATTTGGTGACGAGAATAGGAATAACAGTTATTATAGGGAAGAAAGTTTGTGCTTCTGGACAATAACTCCATGCCATATGGAAGAAGAATAAAAGTGATCAGAAGCCTGTTCTTGTAGCACATGTCAAGATCACAGTGAGATAGGGTACAGAAATAAGAACTGTATTATGCAGGACATAGATTTCTAGATGTGCAATACAAAAAAAAAAAAAAGTCTCATCTAGAGGGGAAAGTACAAAGACATTTCTGAAGATATTTCACCAATATAAGCTAGATTTTTCACATGTCAAGTGTTGCAAAATGTTCACAACACATTACAACTGGGAATGTGCTTGATGGATTGCACATTACTAAATAAAGGAATGACTGAACAACAGGCAGAAGACTAAAATAAAAACATAAATAATGTTGCAATAAGAAAAATAGCAGAAAAGTTAAAATGCCCTCACCTTATTACCCACTGTCCTTAGGAAGTTAGAATAAGACATTTAAGAGCATTAGACAGAAAAGACATTGGATTAGTTGAAAACCAGAAAATATACCCTAGTTCATACATGCAATGAAAAACAAAATACACAGAATTATTTTTAAAATATAATTTTCAGTGAGAAATATTTAATACTATGTAAGCTATAGGCATTAGTACCCCTCTTCCACAAAATTTCCTGCTAAAACTGTGTTCAACATACCTCAATAATGTTACAGGTTTACCTAGCAAAGCAAAAGAGATTTTGTTCCTTTGTAAACTAAGGTAGTTATCACCAAAGATGGCAGAAGAACTCCTTTAGAC
Organism: Toxostoma redivivum; assembly: GCA_013397375.1. Lineage (NCBI taxonomy): Eukaryota > Metazoa > Chordata > Aves > Passeriformes > Mimidae > Toxostoma > Toxostoma redivivum. The sequence goes on along the minus strand of VXBI01008499.1, from coordinate 589,693 downwards.
TTAAGCAGGAGCTTACTCTCAGCCCTTCAAAGTTTTTGAATTCAGTATTAATACTGAACAGTTTGAACATAAGTCTTAGGCACAACATAGCAGTAACTCATATTCCAGTGAGTAATCACTTTGAATTGCAGCATGATTAACAGTATGAGCAGAATTTGGAGGGCTCATATTTGTAGTCCCCAAGGGCTAGATACAGATGAATCACAGACCCAGACGGGGAAGAGGATGGAATGGCTGCCTTTGAATTAACCCTTGTGAAGAGTGCAGATGACACATGAAATTCAGTCAAATAAGAGAACTTGTGTATTTAAGATAGCATCTCAAAAAATGGAACACAGGTCTTTCAACAGTTTAATGTAATATGTCATGGTAAACCAGAGAAAAGATCTGCAGACTGTCAATTCAAGTTGATTTAGTTAAACTTGGATTAGGTTAACTTGATTAAGTATCAGATAAGTACCAGATACATAAGTATCAGATAAACATAAGAGGTCACATCACAACAGAGATGTTATTAAAAGATGCCCATCTGCTGTTTAAGAAAGTCAATTAATCCTGTTTGATCCATCACCCAAAAGCCTCAAGCCCCTAAAATCTGATTGCTTCCCCAGGTTCTCCAAAAATTATCATCATCAATATCATCATTTTAGTCATTTGGACTTGTTGTGGCTTAGTTTGGTTTGGTTTGGTTCTTTCTTATTCTGGCTTTCAGCCTGCAAGATTCAGATTCACCATCTTTCTTCTGGAAATAGAAGGGTGGGAAATTTTTTTTTAAATGAAAACTCTGATTTTCTCATGCTATGCTGATTCCAGAAGATGGAGTTTTTTAAGAGAAACAATTATTGTGGGAGTTGCCAGCACTGCACTTATTCCATATTACACAGATTAGATGTAATCTTTTTATTTTCTATTTCTTAGGCTTTAAAAACATTTTACAATGTAAACACAGAAGAAGACCTCACAAAACCAAACCTTGTGAGCCAGAGTTTACAGACTTGAGCATTTCATACAGGGATTATTAATTGGTTGCAGGAAGAAAAGGACAAAGGGAGTGGCACAGTGTATTGCATACCATTGGTTTTTCTGACTTGACCGCTTTCACTTGGAGGCATTCTTCACGCTTTGAGGTAGTGTTGCTGAGGTCCTTCTGCTCACCAATTGCACCCTGAGTCTGATGGCCTGGTGACCGGGTCTGGGAGTGGCTGCCCGGGTCCCTTGGTGGCGGAGGCCGTGGGTGGATATCTCCCCGCTGCTTCTTGGTGACGTGTGCCTCCGGGCCGTGCACGGTCTTCACGTGCTTCCGGAGAGAGCTGGGGTCGGTGTAGCGCTTCGTGCAGCCCGGTATCTTGCAAACATATGGTTTCTGACAAGACACAAAAGAACACCTGTATTAGATTTAATTCCACATGGGACTTACAGAGAACTCCTTGGAGCACAGCTGGTGTCACAGTTATATGCTTTCACAGTGAATTTGTTACCTAATTTATGGTCTCTACAACAACTGAATCATAGAATGGTTTGGGTTGGAAGACACCTTAAAGATTATTTAACTATCCACTCCCTTCCCAACATAGGCAGGTACCCCTTGGTCAAAGCCACATTCAAACCTGCTCTTGAACATTTCCAGGGATGGGGCATCCACAGCTTCTCTAGGAAGCCTCTACCAGTGCCTCAGTAGCCTTACAGTAACCAGTTTCTTCCTTATAACTATTCTAAATCTACCCTCTTCCAGTTTAAAGCCATCACCCCTTGTCCTATCCAATTGTCACTGCACCTAGTCAAAACCATTAGTTCCCCTTGTTTCAGAAGGCAGCAATTAGTGCTGCACAGTTGATTGAGGGCAGAGTCTCTCAGTGGTGAGCACAACTGGCACAGTTTTCATTAATCTTAGCAGAAGAGTCAACTCAGCTATGGCAATTTATGAAGACTGAAGGTCTAATTTTCAACCCTGTCCTTGCCCTCAGCAGTTTGATAGTGTTCCCAGTATGCCTAATACCTATTATTTGACACTGAGAGGAACAACCCCCTTCAAAAGATGCTGGCCATTTGTTCAGGCAGAAGTAACTGAGTAAACATTTTTTCTGGCTCCTTCAGATCACCAGTACGAGGTCAAAGCATAAGATATAGTGCCATGAACATTTTCACATTGCAGCAATATATGCACTAGTACTATTGTTACTGCTACTAGCATAACTCATCACTCATTTTTTTAGAAACTACTTTCTTTATCTGTGAATTTCAATAGTTCACTAAGCAATGTAGAATAAAGTAAATTTACTGTCTTATAAATTAACAAAGCCTTTGTTCTTGTATTGTGAGAGGATTAGAAGAAAGAACTGAGCACTTCCTAAATCCTTTAATTGCCTCAGGAAGCAAAGTATTGTTCACTCACTTTTATTACTGAATTGTTTCCAGGAAACTACTATTTTAAAGGGTTTTTTTCAAAAAATAGAAAAAGATCTTCATGCAGAGTTTCTCAGAGGGGTTCTATGTCTGCTTACACATGGCACTGTGGAGCCTTTAACAAATATAGCTTTGTCATAGCTGTCTACAGCCTGAGACTGCTTCCACTGACATCAGTGGAAAAAATCCTCCAATTTACTTGAATAAGAGCAAAAATGAGCAATTTAGAGATGATGTTGAGCTATCGAGGCAGGTTTTCTCAAGTTGCTATGGAAGTACAAGTCACTGAGCTCTCCTTTGCATGAATAAGGCGTATCGTCATCAAGATAATGTCAGCTGCTTTTAAAGCTCTCTGTAGATTACCCACTTAAAGCCAAAATGGCACTGCAAGCAAGTGCTGAATTTGGTCTGTGCTTTTCACTGTATTCACATCACTCCACCAGTACATGTTGCCCTAGAAGATTAGCCTGTTTTGGTGTGAAGCAATGGTGAAGGAAATGTTTCATTTTCCCCTGTGGCTGCACCTATCAGAAATCATGTGCAGCATAAAATTCCTCTGGTTGATTTACTGTTAGACACAGAATTCTCTTCTTAACACAGGGGCAGGTCACATTGCTAAGTATAGCTCATCAACTAGGCAGCACACAGATTGGTTCAGAAAGTGAATGAAAAAAGAAAGCTCAGGCAGCTATTGGCAAGGCTTGGCAAACTTCCTTCTACCTTGGTGACCATTCACGTAATCACTGCAAAGCTTCAGTGCTGTTATTAGGTGGGCTGCTGAAAACACATGGCAGGGATGAGGAAACTCAGAGATGTGCAGTGCCCTCTGCTTCCCTTGTGACTGAAGAGATGCTGCAGGGCAGGGACTGGAAAAAGATGAATGCTCCCTGGAGATCTGCCAGCCCTAGTGTGTGCCTGCGACAGACCCAACACCAGCTAGAGAAAGATACAAGCTGTGTGGAAATGGTTACAGCTGCTATAGTACATCCCACCCTTCCAAGACTTCCAGTTTTAGGCTACAGATGAGGAGTATATGTCAAGGAGGAGAGAGTAGACTCTGAGATGTGAGATTGAGATGATGTGACTCTGTGCAACTTGAAATGGGCCAATAAAACATGGTGTGATTCCTGGAAATGGAGGCAGCAGTAACAGGAAAGACAGTAATAATGAGATATTATACTGAGAGTTTGGGAAACAGCTGTGACTGCCACAGCTGGTTTCCTTGAGAAAGGTCATATGTCCTCTGCTGCATCCCTAGTCCATGAGGTCTGTTCGGGATGGAAAGAAAGAGTAAAAGTGGCCAGACAAGAAGGAAAAGGCATAACTCAGAACTCAAAAGGCAACCCATGCTTTCAAATGCGGAGACTGTGGCTGTCTGCAGCCCCAAGGTATGCTGGGGAAGCTGCCTTGCAGCAGATGTCTGGTGCCAACACAGGCATGGGGATGGGTCCAGGCACTCAACAAACCCTTCCAGCTCCAGAGGGAAAAATGATCCCACCTTTACAGGGAAAACAGGATCTGTCCTTGGTTAATCCCTCCTTCAAAACTCTCCTAATTAACACATAATAAAACGCCAGGTCTGCATGACATACTGTGCTGGTAAGAGCCATCCAGAACTTACATTCCTTTCAGGTTGCTGAGGGTTGCTGTGCCTGTCCTCTGTAATACAATGTTATGACCATACTGTAAGTCTGTTCAACAATGAATTACATTAATCTTTTGAAGCTGTGCTTACTTACTTCATTAGAATGAGTCCTGTTTTGGTGCTTGGCCCTGTCAGAAGCATTGGAGAAAGCTTTGTTGCAGCCTTCATGTTCACACACATACGGTTTCTCTCCAGTGTGAGATCTCAAGTGCGTTTTCAAGTTTTCTAGTCTGGAGTAGGCCTTTGTACAACCTTCAAACTGCAAACACGAAATAAGTCTGGTTTAGTTTTAATCTTTGAACTTGCAGGAAACAGTAAAAGTGAACTTATAAAAGTTCCAAAATTTTCCAAGCCTTCATAACCTTGTCCAAGGAAGTGTTGATTTGGAGGGTTTTAATTTTACCCAAGCAAACTCCACCACAGCTCAAGTTAAAATGCTTTCAGCATTATGTAAATCTTCTCTTACAGGAGAGCACAGTATTTGTGTACTTCGACTAAGACTGAAATCCATTGCAAAGCCACCAGGAGGCTGGTGGCCAGCACCAATATCAAGCTCTGTAAGAGAAAGTTCCTTTAAATAATTAAGCAAACTAAGCTCTGTTTAATAATGCCTTTTGGGGCTTCTTTGTACTTTAAACTTGAGGAAGTGGGCCAAATCATCTAGGGAATCCCCTCTCCTAAAGCTTTTGTCATCTTCTTGTGCTGGATAACAAAGCAGACATGGCAGTCTTTTCTCCACAAGGGTCTGACAGATAAGAGCTTGGGGAATGCAGCACTTGTCCTGCTCTGTTTGTTCTTTGCACAGCCCCAGCTTCCCTGTACAAGCTTGGAGTAAAGACTCCTTTACTTACAGTGCATTTGTGTGGCTTCTCCCCTGTATGTCTCCTCATGTGGACCACCAGCATATATTGGGCTTTGAAAGGTTTCTGCTCTCGGGAACAGTCCATCCATCGGCACACAAACTCTTTCTTCTCACCATGTATGTGGTCATTGTTGATATGCTGTTCAAGTAGAACAGAGGTTACAGCTTAACAGAAATACAACATCAGGTGCAGGCTAATTGTAATTTCACATTGGAAGAGCACCAGAAATTCAGGTATGAACCAGGTCGTTGTGGTACCGAAAGAATAAGATCATCTGCACTTCCAAGTGACCACAGAGTTCAAATTATAGATTCTACTGAAAGACCACTAAAGCGCAAGAATTTTTTTCTGCTGATATCAACAGTCTTTGGATCAAGGCCTCAGGGATACAAGCTGGTAAATGGATCCTGGAAAATCTCATGCATGGCTCCACTTGTGTGATTCACATTGAGTACTCTTTTGCAAAGTAGGGAAGCGTTACTTAAGTGCTGCTCAATATAAACAAGGTTTACAAAATTAGGCCTTTAGAAGCATATCCTCCAACCTTAAAAATCAACAGAACTGCTAAACCAAGTTTCCAACCCAAATTTTAACTCACTTCCAGTTACTCATATTTTCTTTCAGTAAGTGTATTTAGTTCAGTAAATGTACAGATTGTGGCAATGGAAATAAAACTCTATACACTGTGAACATAAACGCTGAGTACTGAAGTGCCCAACAAGCCAGTTTTTGCCATTGCTAACTCTGGCTTTGTCTGAATGTGTGTGGGAGTGACAGCAGCCCCAGCCCTGCTGACTCGCAGGCGCATCTTTCTGTGGTCAGTGTCATCCATGTGAGTGTGTCCAGAAGCAGGACAGGGCTGTGTACCTTTTCCACAAAATTAGCTTGCTCTGTTTCTTTCATTGAGATCTAGTTCAGAAAAGCATTTAAAAATGGATTTAATTCTCTCTGAGTAGAAACAGGAAGGTGAAGCAGGGCCAGCAGCAAAATTGGATTGTTTCTTTTTTTTAAGGTTTAACTGTTTGAATTTTTTTGCACAGTTTTAAAAAATAAAAGAAAACTACACCTGGACTTTCAGAATCTTTTTTTCCAATAGAAGCTACCCAACTCATCCTCCCAGACGCTCTTGGAGAAATTATTCCACACTGCCGTACTTCTGCCATTGTGCCACTAGATGGCTGCATTACTCAGCGAATGACATTATTCCCACTAAGGCACCACCAAAAAAATCTTTCCAGTTTTTATTTGATCACAGCATAGGGATGAAATCTGTATCTGTTCCATAATGGGCCCACAGAAAATGCCAGCCGTACAGAAACTCAGTAGCTCATACTGGAACACAAAGAAAATATTTTTTGAAGTCTTGAAATCAGTCAGAAAGCCACATAAAATCACATATGTTCAAAATTATGCACCATCACCATGGAAAACAGACATCCATTGCCTGTAAAAGATGACAGATCTTTTTCTGAAACTTTATTGCCATTTCTTAAAAGTTGTTATGGGGCACAGGATGCATGTACAGAGCAGAGGTGCTGGGCAACATATGACATGTAATCTGCCAGAGTTAATGTTCCTAGTGCAGATCTGTAGCCATTCATAATACACACACCTGTGCAAGAAGCATACACATGCCCTGTGCTATGAAATGGCATCAGAAGAGTTCAGTGACGGTAATGTGTGCCCTTTCTTGAAAGAGAAAGAAGTAACAGGACAAAATTAAATACATTCAAGTAATTCATAGCCAAATCTCTCTGTAATCATTACAGACTGTGTTTTATGTAGTTAAACCTGCGCAGCCACGAGGGGGCTGAAACTTGAGTGTGTGACACAGGCTTTTCATTTGATACAAAAACCTCAAGGCTGGATCAATCACTTCACCACGGCACCTCCTTTTACCTCCTGCTGTGTGGACACTCAGGCACCATGAAGGCTCTTTCAGAGAAAATCTCCATAGGACAGTTTTTCCTCTTTGTCCCTGCAAATCAGCTTGCTCCCTGCACTCCAGACCTCTAGCCTTTAACAGCATGGGAATCCTCTAAAACTGACCTTTCTCATGGGCCTAAAAGTCCTTTCCTCATTCCCTCCCCAGCCCAGGCTCACTACAGCAGCTGACAGAGCTTGCTGAGGGTGGTGATGAGCATTTGCCTCTCTCCATCACTGGCTTATCTGTCAAATACCTTGTGATCATCCTCTGGTCTCTCACAGCTGTGGCCCTCCATACACATTTGCCCTGCTCTCTTATTTGATCAATTCTTTCCTAGACTCTCTGATCTTCCTACAATGAAATCCCTCTTAGTGCTGTTTTCCCTCATTGCTCTGATGGTCCAAGTGGCCCCTGAGAGCTCACCCACAAATCCATCTCATTCTCATTCAATCCCTCTGAGGATCCTCATCTTTAGGGAAAGCCTGGAATAAATGAGCCTGTGATCTGCTAATCTGGGTAATTTATTTGGTTCACAGGTGAGCTGCTTAATTGCTTTTTGCAGAGGGGTGATAGTTTAGTAGACCTACAAACACGTCCAAATACTGAAAGGCTGGTCTCGAGGAAGACATTTGCTAGACACAAAATCAGTGCCAGCAGAGCTCTCAGATAAGGAGACTCACAGTATTTGTCATCCTGAGCTTCAAACATCCTCACTTGCTCAAGTTATGATGAGAAAACTTGTCAGTCATCTGCTATGGACATACCGGCAGAACTACACAAATGCAAATCACAAACTAAGTCTACACTGAGATTTTTTACCATTATCACTTGGCAGAAAGAATGTGCAATTTTTGCGACATGTTTAAAAAGGAGGGAAGTTTCACTGTGCAAACAACACCATTTAGAAAAGTTCAGAAGTTTATGAACTCTGGCATTCAGGTTCTTTGACTCAGATAATTACCTTTGGATTTTACACAGTGTTTTTGGCTCCCTGTTCTCTATTATGAGAGGAAATGAACAGTTTTGAGCTTGTAAAACAAAGAACAGTCAGGAATAAGAGTATTATGCAAAGCAGAAGCTTTGGTACAGTACAATAAGGATTTATAGGGTTTCAATTTATAATCTGTTTGTAACCTTATTACACCCATGAAATGTCACATTCCAGGGACTAGATCAGAAGGATTTTTTTTTTCCTGGTGAAATTGAATTTTGATGCAGTTTCAGGGTGTGAAAAGGCTTTTCTTTTAATTTTGTGGGCCCAAACCTGCAAGTTTTACTTATGTCTGTAATCCTTATTACAGTAAATAGGCGCATGAAAGCCAGTGATATTACTCCCTAGTGTCAGGTTTGCTAGCATAAGGCTCTGAAGCACCAGCTCTGTATTATTAAGAATTTCTGACCTGAAAAAAAGCCCCCATTAAAAGCTGGAATTCTACAAGCTATCGCCCGTTGCATACAGCTCCAAAAAGCTGCTAAACAAGGGTCATTTGCAGAATACCAGTCACTTTCATGCTACTTCAATGCTTATTACCAAACCTCTGCTTGTCCTGGCTCATTTTCTTTTCTTTAAAAAATGTTGTTATTATCATCCAGTTCCAAAATACCCTAAAACAAACAGAGGGAGCTGACCTAAATACTGATTTTAGTCTCAGAATGACCTGCCTTTGAAGGAGGAAGCTCTGAGATGGATTTAAATTCCAGAGCATAAAACCCCACTAGATTAATTGAAATCAACACTGAAGTTTGCCTGTCCTCTCTACTGAGCAAGCTCAAAAACCAGAGGTAACAGGAAATTCAATCCACAGTATCCTGGAAGCATAAATGCTTACATGGTAAGAAATACTATTGAAAAGGGAATGGATTAAATCATGCATGTTCTCATATAATCCATACCAACCATACCTGTTACTTGATATTGTAGCAGATGAGATGAGATGACACTGAAGGTAGGATCTGCAATAATCTTAGTGTTCCATTTCCCTCCTCCAAGAGGGTTTATAGAAGAAAGGAGAATCTGCGCACATCGTAGCTGACTGCATGGTACCTGTCAGCTATTCAATACATAAACAAAGGCCAAATGTGCTCCATGACAGTAGTCAAACAGCAGGAGGAAAGGCCTCTCCATACCAGTGGAGAAACTTAGGAACAACAGAAAAAGAATGTCACTGCAGTTAAGATTGCATCTGAAAGCAAAGTGCTATTTGGTGGCAAGAGCAGAATACTGTGGTCGAATCTCACATTTCTGTTTTCTAACCTAGACATGCTGCCCTAGAGTGTAGAAGAAAACGAGGAAGAGACCATGCTGTATTGGTATAATGTGATATGTTAATGGCAGAGTGAAAGACATATCACCATTGCCAAAATTAGGTTAATTTCAGTCATACAATGACAATTTCAGACTTTTATCTTCTCACAGTTATTTCCCTGTATTTTAAAAAATTAAAAAGGAGGTGCTAAATAACTTCTCACTAGATCTCACCACTGACATTAAGCAGAGGCAGCATTTAAACCATCTCCTCCTGTACTGTACTGTCACAAAAAGTCCCTCAAACCAGCACAGCTGCTACATTCGATGCACAGGGGACAAAGTGAGAAAGGTGAAGAGGCATCGCAGCAGAACAGCTGCTAAACACAGCCCGTCCTGCAGCTGCACAAGAGAGCTGTGGAGCCCACAGAGAGGACATGTGCAGAGGCTGTGTCTGGCAGTACCAGACTGGATACCTCTGAAGCTGGTTTGGAAGGGGATTAGCTGTCCCTGACCTGGAAGTCCTGCCGGGAACACTTTTATTTCTGTGTTTTGTATAGGGAATGTAGATTTGTCCTTAAGCCCACATACAGTTAGAAACAGGTTCTTGGTCATCAGGCCCATCCCCTCACTATGGCAAGTCCCACTGCACATAATCCTGGTCATGAACAGCTTCTAAGTACCTTGGTGATCAGCTCCCTCTGCTCCCAGTGGAACATGCTTCTAGGAACTCACTCTTCTGCTGGTTAGCAACTAATTTCTAGCTTCGATTTATTCACAGCCAATTTATATTCATTTGTTCTCGTGCCAACACTATCCTTCAGCTTAAACAGCTCTGCAGAGTGTTTAGTTCTCTCCCTTCCCCACCCTAACCAACTGGCAGACAGCACTCTCCTCTCTGCCTTCATTCACTGGTTTAAATAAATTAGTTCCTTCTAGTTTTCTCTTCAACAACCAAGTCCTCATTCCCCTCTAAACCTGCTTTGGCTTGAGGTGGGAAAGTCCGAGTCTCACTTGTCATTTTGTTCCCAGATTCCCCATTGCCACTTTGAGGACTGTATTAGTCCATCAGTGGCTCTCTCAGCCTCTTTACCTGCTCTAGTACAACTTCAACCTTCTTGACCAGAATAGTGTGAAGTACACCAGGGCTCACCAGGCTTGGTTTAACAGAATTTAAACTTCCTTGTCACCACTTAGGTGTAAGTACAGATCTCACATTCACTTTAGATTTGAGATTATTACAAAAGCCTCTGAGCACCTTGTAGCTTGTGAATGTACCTCTCCTAACAACAAACCTCACTAGAGTATCTTCTGCTATGGCCACAGTTGAGGCAGAGACTTAAGGCCCAGGAAATCTAAAGGTCACATTCACGGAAGTATTTAGATCTCTGATTACCACTAAAAGTAGTCACTTGTTCATGAGTGGTGTGCATACTTCTGAGGTTCTTGACCTACATAGCTTCCTGAGATAGCCAAGTGACTGCAAAAAGAATATCAGTGTTCAGAACAGTGACAAGGCAGCACTTAAGTGAGTCCCCAAGCTTGCCTGCTCCCCAGAGATGCAATATGCAACTCATCACTGCTCCTTGTTACCATTTTAGGTAGTCAGGCAACTGAGAGATGACATCAGACAGGCTTCCCTACCATCTCATTAACATCTTGATAAAGGTTGACTCCATGATCCGCAGCAAGATGAACAGACAAAGGCATTGTAAAAAAGTCAGGATATAAAGGAGGTCCTGGTGAGCCAGGAAATCTCCCATGACAATAGAAATCTCATTGTGAGGAGGAAAAAAAACGCATCTCCATGGAGTGAAATCCCCAGCAGACTTCTCAGACACATTCCAATCACTGCAATCGAGTCTCTCTCAAACCTCTGTGACTCTGTTAGAACAATGCATGCATTTTAATTTCCTCTTATCTGATGGAAAATAGGTACAGATCCTGTCTGTCCTTTCCTTACTAAAGATTTTGCAGCCACAACCAGGCTGAACAGCCCCAAGAGACCAATGTCTTCTCCCTGCTGTTCAAGTTGAGTACACTTTTGACCCCGTGTCCTTAGGGTGGCATAAGTACTTAAGCCATTTTTAGTTCCTGAGATGGAACTAAAGCTGCTTTAAGCCCTTATGGTGGCATAAACTCTTAAGCTGGTTGCAGTTCCTAGAGCCAAGTGGATGCTGTAGTCATACGTTACGAACTCTGCACTTCCACATGGGCACATGCCTGTGGAGAAGCTCAGACAACTATCTCCAATCCTGCTTCCTTTCCTTTGGATGCACTCATTGTTATTCCATTAGAATTCTTGATGCTGTCTTTCATACTTTATGGAAGATTTAAGAAACACTATTGTGACAGTTCTCTGCTAACACTGATTAGCAGCATGACAATTCATACATTTTGCTGATCTGGCCCAAAGCAGGTCAGTGCCTCCACAGTCTTAACACCTTTACTAAAATGGAATACATACAGTTAAGATCATCTGGATCTTAAAAACACTGCAGAGCAATTTCCTCAGTGTACAATGAATACACTAAATAGTCTGTGCACTGCACTCCTCATGTCAGTGTTTGATCTTGTCACTCAATCTCTATACTTAATTTTCAACATTTTCCACCACTAACAAATGAAGCCCCATGCTCACCCTAGATATGGTCATGATTGTAAACCTAAACGAAGACTAGTGGCATGACACATTTCATAATCAGGTATTTTTGGGTTACATGTGAGAGGAGTGTGGCTTTTTCAACTGCTGTAGTGGTTTAACACTAGCCAACAACTACCTACCAGCTTCATTCCCACCATCCCCTGCCAGCAGGATGGGGTGAATTGGAAAAAGGTAAAATCCATAGGTTGAGATAGAGTAGTTTAAAATCCAAAATAAAAACTATAATAGCACTAATAATGATAATGATGAGAAGGGAGATAAGAACAGGGACATGAATAATAGCCAACAGAAACAAGTGATGCACAATACCCTTGGTCACCACCTGCTCACTAATGCCTAGCACGCCCCTGAGCAGCAATTGGTCATCCCAGCCAACTTCCCCTGGTTTATATCCTAAGCATAATGTTCTGTGGTATGGAATATCCCTTTGGTCAGTCTGGGTCAGCTGTTCCCGGCTGTGTACCCTCTCAGCTTCTTGTGCACCTGCTTCCTGGCAGAGCATGGGAAACTGAAAAGTCCTTCACTTATGGTAGGCACTGCTTAGCAACAACTAAAACATCTGTATGTTATCAACCTTATTCTCATACTGAATCCAAAATATGGAATTTAGCAGCTACTAGGAAGAAAATTAACTCTATCCCAGCCAAAACCAGGATAAAAGCATGCAAAATTATATATATATGGCAAATATTTGTAACTCCACTGTGACTAAAAATGTTTAGAACATTTTTTTAAATGTTCTAGAAATGTCCTAAAACTCACTAAGAAAAAAAAAATTACTCATACTCATTAATAAAAAAAATTACTACATAAAGAAAGTTTCAGTCAAAAAATGGTTATTTCAGAAAGGAGTGAAACATGTAGAAATTAGGAAATGTAACTTACCTATTTTACAAACTTAACATTTGAACTCTGTGTCCATGACTGTTAATACTCAATTATAAGAATAAAAAGAGACTCCAGTCAGCACTCCGGCTGAATTAATGCTTGAATCTCTTTTATTACTGTGCTGTTCTGGATACCCATTTCTGTCCCTTGAGAACTGGCAACAGCAGCCAATGAAGAAAGGGAGAAATCAAAATTAGAAGCCTAAGTCAACTGAAAATTGTGATGATTTATAACTTGAGATAACCCATGTACGTAGAATGGGATGACAGGCACAGGAGAAGGGTAGCATGGAAACCAAAGGCTCGAAGAGAGGACAGAAATAGTAAGAAAAGAGGACTCCAGTGTCTGAGGGAGCATTCCCAAATCAATGGTAGACTGAAGAGAGCCTCAGAGATGTTGCAACAAATAATTGGGGTCAACAGCTTTCTTGGGCCAGCAGAGCTGCCACTTGGTTTACAGTCATATGTAAAAATTTAGTAAAGATCTGGGGTTCAGTGCAACACATGGACAGAGACTGTCCCTGTTTCATGGGGCATACAAGTTCAGCAGCAAGGAATGCACAAAGGCCAAGAGCAATCAAACTAATAATAGCTAATGAACTTTTGCATTTTGTGGAGTTTACTGTACACCTGAGCAGGAATTATCTTTTTGCCTCAAAAGCTGTTTTAGCAAGCCATGGTGAATCAAATTACTTTTTATGAATGGGATTGGATAAGTTTTGTTCTCTAAATGTGAAAGTGTATTACTAATAAACGGGAATATGCTAATTCAAAGGACACAGCTCACCAGGACTGTTTGCTTTTCACTTCCCTCTTTCAGCTGAAAATATAGGTCTGATTATTTTTTAATCTCTCTGCTCTAACAACAGCAATAAAATTTCTAAATCCCCCAGTTTAAAAAAAAAAGATATTTTCTTTCTGCTTCTCCTTTTGTTCTCTTGCAGTAAATCCTGTAGTTGTCTTCGTTGCCTATCAATAGGTTAAACATATCCAACTTGTATGTTTAAATGCTAAAGACAGAGAGTCCCCACGGATACGTCAATCATTGGCTCTTGTACAAAGAAAATACTGTATTTTGCTCAGAAGAGCTTTCTGTGGCAATTTAAACACAGTGAGACAGACATAATATCCTGGAGAGAGGAAAACCTGCCTTATTACATTCCTGACCCAAGAGAAAGGATCTGCCCTTAGGATATAAAGAGAATCAGTGGGGGGAAAAAAAGAGAAAAGTTATCTAATCCTAAAAATAAAGACAGTGGTTCATAATACAGCATGACCTTCTTTTAATCTCTGATATAGCAGTTATCCAGTATGGATGTGATAGAATACCAAGAGGGCAAACACAGCTTTCTCGTTGGGCTGGGAACCATCTCCTTCAGCCTGTATCTGTTTCCAGGTTTTGGACAGCATCTTGGTAGACTCTGGTATATTCTGTGGAGTGAACGGAACTCACGGGATATTGCAGGGATTCCTTCCCAATAAGATCACATCTTGTTCTTGTTTCATTTAATATACATATATTCACGTATGCAGTACAGTTAAGTCTGTTAGCAGCAAAATGCACTCCATCAAGGGCAATGTTTTACAGCTCTCCCTTGACTTCCTGTGTCAAAGCATGCAGCTATAAAGCAATAGGCAGAAATTGCATCTTTATTTACTAAACCTGAAAATCTAATAAATAAGATTCTGCAAGGACATCAATATAGATGTTGTGGACATTATTCAGTCCAGTTTTACAGTGGTAGGAAAGATGTTTTGATGACTCTCAGGTTTGTTTCTTCCTTGATGTTCTCTTCCATAACTCTGTCAAAAATCAAGTGCCTTGTTTTTCTTGGAACTTGCATTCTTGTATTACTACCTGGGACACTAATAGGTGAAGTTGGCATGGTATGGTTCCAGCTTTTCTTACTCCTTTTTTTTCCTCCCAGCTGTAGAGAAGTAATTTTACAATGCATGCTGTCATGATAACTGGGTTTTACCATCTCCTCCAGCAATGATGCTTTGTAACATATTTCCCTTAGTTCAAGCAAGGTATCACAGCTTCCCTATTTTAGCAATGTTATTAAAAAAAAGCTCAGCTTCTCTCTTCAAGCACCTGCCCAATCTGTGACCTGCCCAAGGACAAGCTAATTGCATTTTTGTGAGGAGGCTGCAGAAGGAACTGATAGTGGAAACCACAAGCCAAATGCTCAAGTAAATTGTTCTCAAACAGGGATGTTTTGGTTAAATCTCTGCTCTCCAAGGTGGAGCCCTGCTCTTCTAAGAACTGCTGAAACAGGGAAAGCTGGAAAAGGGTTAGATGAGGATGACAAATTCTTGGGGCACTGGGATGAAGAAGCCTGTAGGGCAGAAGTGCCCCTGCAGTGCTCTTGAAAGAGTGCAAGGGTACAACCACAAGCTAAGCACTCCTGGTGTTTCTCCCAACACCTTTTCCTACCTGTCTGCTGTCTGCAGTGCTTCCCAGCTCTCCTAGCTGCCCTCCCAGCTGCCTCTGCCACAGCACTCCCTGCACAGCTCCTGCAGGTTGTGTTACACACTCCAAACCCACTGTATGGGTGCTGGCAAACTCTCCTCCAACTTCTACTTGCTTCAGGATCTTTCTTGGTGTAGACTGTGTTTGAACACACAGGCTGAGAGCTGCTCTGAGCACCTGAACTGCTGTGCTAACTGCAAAAAGCCTTTGCTGTAGGGTTTTTCCTTTTTAAAAGGCAACACCACAGGTAGAACTCCATTATAACTTTCAGCTTCACCAAGACTTCAGCAATGCACAGAATTCACTTTTACAAAAATTAGCTTATATATATATGTGTGTGTGTGTGTGTGTGTGTGTGTGTTTTTGCCTCACTTCTACTTTGTTTTTTTAATTCTCTTCACATTTAGGTCCCCCAATTACCCCTACATTTCACCTGTCTTCTGTGTAGGGGTCATATGAGAAAAATATAGGGTCATTTGGTACCTGCAGCATAACAAGAGCCCCAAAACAGACTACCAAGGAGAAAAGCAGAGGGAGGAAAAAGACAGGTGAAGTGTGTGCCAGTGATAGAGAATTCAAACTTGGCTTGAAGGACCAGGACTGGAAGAAGAAAATTGACAAATGCCATTTGCTGAAGGGTTTAAGACCCACTGCTGACTACATGATGAAACTGTGATGTTGATTTTTACAGTGCAGTAGCAAATGAAGGTGGTCTTCTCCCAAATCCTATAGCCTAGCCCTGTACTAATGATCTTCAGCCTATTCTGCCTGCTTTCCTCTCATTCTTCTCCATCACATGCATCCAAGCTCTCCCCAAAGGCTGTCTGAGATGTGCCTACAGG
Organism: Toxostoma redivivum; assembly: GCA_013397375.1. Classification (NCBI taxonomy): domain Eukaryota; kingdom Metazoa; phylum Chordata; class Aves; order Passeriformes; family Mimidae; genus Toxostoma; species Toxostoma redivivum. The sequence continues at coordinate 573,743 of VXBI01008499.1, read as the reverse complement.
CAGGAATTCTACAGCTTGAGCTGCAGGAAGGACTCCTGCCTTCAGGAAACAGCTTTTCAGCATGACTGCAAAGAGGTGCAGTTCCTGTTCAAGTCATAAACTCACAAGAGAGGAAATTCACATTGCAAAGAGCTCCACATTCCCCTCAAATCCATTAGACATTCCTCTCTCAAATTAGCCAAAGTAGTAGTGCACAAACAAGGGAGAGGTTTTCCTACAGTTGGATGGGAAAGAAGGCAAAGACTGACCAAACATCTGCCCCTTCCTTCACTGGTTCTAAGACTGCCAATGAATGTTGCCTAGAAAATGTATTGTCTGATACCTTCTAGGAGTGGCTGAATATGGAATATGACCTGAGGCTCAACTTCAAAATTTTCTGCTTCATAATCTTTGCATTTAAGGATAAAAATCGATTTTACGTGCAACTGCTGGAGAATTTCCAGGAAAACCATGTTAAAAATCTCCCTCACAGGCAGTACCCAAGGCGATCAATGGCTTACTCTTCTTTGCAAATCTGAATTTGCGTACATCTGTGTACAATCTTTAACAAAAACATACAAGACTTACCTAAAAAAAAAAATTGAAAAACTTGAACAGCTCGACACTTAGCACTGCTACAGATGTTAGTATAACACACTTAAAAGCATATATTCTATTTCTGGATTTTTCTCTCTGGCAAAGACACACCACAGAGGACTCCTGCCAGCACACATGAGAAGGAAGTAATCATAAAGAGGCATTACAATAAGGTATTTCATCTTATTTGCAAATAGTATGAAGAATGAAAATACCATTTCTGCTTATGACAGAAGCACACCAGCGCACACAAGGCAGAACTAAATACTTTGGATGTTTTCCTACATTTCTGCTGAAGACCAAAAATTATAGGCCTCCTTCCTGCCACCATAACTCATCTGACTTCAATGGAAATCAGACCTGCTGTATATATTAAACCTGAAATTAACTATTCTCCCCCCATATTGTTTGGCTTTGATAAATTCCAGCCATTGCTCTTGGCCAAGATGCATAGATTCTGGTTCAGTGAGCTACTCTGCTGACATGAGCTCTTATGGCAGCCTGGAGCCCATTAAATTCGATTGGGTCCAAACACACAGGTCTCTGCAGGAGTGGGGCTTTAGCAACTCTTATAGTTACTTATTGAGCTGTGGGTCCAAACCATGCTAAAAGTAATAATATTCTCCTTTAACATACGGCATGTTCACAAGAAAATAAAATTGGAAGAGGTTCCTAATCTTTACATTCCACAGCACAGACCAGAGCAGTGGAGCCAAGAAATAAAAGCTTATGAGTAAAGATGCCTAGAGAAGAAAAAAAAAACAATGGAAGAAAGTACTCTGCAAAATATCCCAACAACTGGTGCACCAAATGAATGTATAAAGACAGAGCTGTTTTATAAAAATTATAATGCTGTAATGACAAAAATCTAAAATTTACACTGCCTTTCAGTTCATGTGTTTGGAAATACGCTGGAACCAGTTTAGAATCAAGAGGCTCTTTGCGTTAAAATGTAACTGTATATTACAGCAGTTTTATACAATTTCATATCAGCAGAGACAAACTGCTTAATCCCATGAACCAATTTAGAAACCTATGAAAGGCTATAGCAAGAAAAAGCAAGGAAAAGCTAAAAAGTACCATTTTAACAAGATTTTGAATTTTTCCAGACTCCAGGAGTGGTATGATGGGTCATCTATTTATGCAGAAAGATTAGCAAAATATTTGATCCTTTACAAAAAAATTAAACCACTGCCTCTTTTACTGAAAATCCTTTGTTCCTAAAGGTGATAAATAGCAAGGTAAATGTCAGATATTTCAATGGGATCTGCTTTTCAAGGTGCATTAAGCATATGGGCACTAGCATAAGCATGTATATAAGACTTCCTGGAAAACATGCACCTCCTTTGGTTTAACATTGGACCATATTTTGCAAAAACATGCCCTTTCTTCTACTTTTAGTATTTTATTAATAATTACAGCAAGCTAATACTGATCCACTTAAAATGAAAGAAAATATATTCCTCAGCAGGATCTTCCTGTGTAAATCAATCAGTAAATCTTTCTAATTTTTTTGTAAAGAGAACCCTTTTGCTTACCACATGAACACATACAAATTGTTTGTATGATTAAAATACTAATGCTTTGTCTGCAGAAAGAGATTATTGAATAACAGCTTTTTTTTCAATAAATGCACTTAGTGTCTCCTTATACATAAACTATGAGAGATGCAGTTCAGATTAGAGATAATGCCTGATCCATGTTTTTCAATGAAAGGCACTAAAAACCTCTACAAAAACTGGAAATATAGTGACTTAAAAACACAGAACAGTTTTCACAGAAACTACAAAGAAAAATGCTAGCAGTGAAAAGCAATGCCAAAATCTTTAGCAATATATGTTTCAACATATATTTAATCACAGAGGAGAGGTCCTGGTAGAATTAATCCAACCACAGTAGTTGACAGCAGCAGCAGTGTGTTAAAGCCACAACATCACAACTGGACTAGAGGAAGTAATTGGGGCTCTTCCTCCTAACACCTCCAAGAAACATGTTTAACAAGCTTCAGCACATGCAGCAGTTTATTGCTGCTCAAAGACTTCCCTTGGTTTTTGCCAGACATCCACTTAGAATTTCCTTTTTGCATCCATACTGGGCTTGCAGTCCTTTACAGTCTTGCACTGTATCTAAAGATGCATGTTTGAGCTGTTGCAATGGAAATGTGCAGGATCTCAGTAGAACATGGGAGTATCTAAGTGTTTCTAAAACACTTAGAAAAGAGCCAAGACAAATTTTTTTCTGCCCCTGCATTCCACACACAAACTTTAATTGACTTCCAGTGAACTTACAAGGGCTTTTGGTAACTAAAAATCAATCCTAAATATTCTGGTTTATCTCAAAGTTTCCTATCTTCTCCTATATACCACTGTGGCACCATCTAAATGGGACAGACTTGTGCTGGCAGTCAACCACAGAAATTTGCAGCTGCAAATCAGAGGGAAGTCCTGTATCTCTGTGACTCTTCCTCATCCAAAAACTTTTCAGAACTGTAGCCTGGCGCCTTCAGAATGTCATATAAAACACACTTCTTTGTTCAGGCTTTTTTTACTAACCATAAGTGTCGGAATCCCCTTGGCAATTAATTTCCTGGCTGGTAATCCCTTGGCTCTGATCCATGGAGAGAGAGTGGCTGCACTGGAGGGAGGAGTGCAAGGCACATGCTCTGACTTTGCAAAATGAAGTGGTGTCTTGATTTAAATGACAGTGGCTAAGCCTGAAAACTTTTTACTTGCCCTGCATAATGGAGTAAGCTCAGCTTGCTGCTAAACACTCTTTAAAGTTGAGTATAATGTGGCAAATGGTCAAATACTGCAGGCAGGGTTTTCTTGGTTATCTGAGGCAACATTACACATAATATAGGCACAATAAAGAAATGTAAACACTACCCAAATAGTAGTGAGATAGAGGAATTGTACAACACATTGTTCGATAATTCGCACTGATAACAGTTTAAAGGATACAGCCTTCATTTCACTTAAAGAAAACTTACACTAACAACAATAACAACAAAATCACTTCATATCCACAGCATATTAAGATTCTCTACTCTCAGCTCTTGTACAGAGGTGCAGAACTCTTGTGGCAATCCTGCCTGATGCTGGTAACTGGCAAAACACTCTACAATGAGCAGACCAGAGCTACAGGAATGCTTCTCCCTAGCAGCCAGGCCAGCTGGGCTTGATTGGTTCTGACATACATATGTTGTGTAAGGTATTGAGAAACAAAGGGACAGAGAAGCTCCTATAAGTAGCCAAACTCTCAAAATTTTTTTCACTAAGTTTCCTTTAGTTTTAGACAAAGGCTTTCACAGGAGAAAGAAAGTTGGTACCATGCTCACATGTGCTATGAAGAGTGAGATATTATCTTTTTAATTAATTCAGCCTAAAGTAATGCTGTTTTAAGTAATGTGCTCCAATCCTGAATTCCTCAAATGAGGAAGCATTAGAGCTAAATAAATACAGGAAAGACATTTGTCCTTTACAATACAGAATCCTAAAGTAATACACCACAACCCTCCCCTCCCACAAACCATACTGGACCTCCCTGGATGCATTCAAGGTGTGTTGCAGGAATCAGTTCTGAGGTAAGGTGCTAACCAGAAGCAAAGAACAGACTTATCTGTACTGTGCTTCTCTCTGAAAATTTAGTGAGTGCCTCCCTGCTGCTGTGCTGCTGCTGTTCTCTCTTCGTTCTTTCTTGGCACGTGTAGGAGAGGATAAAAGCCTAATGTGTGCGAGTGTCAGCACAATATAAATTGCTGCAAGAAAAAACTTGATGCATGACTTGGGATCTGAAAGAAGAATGTCCACCATTGTTTGTGATTATGGATCACATCACAATCTAATAGCAATTTTTATTTAATCAATAATTTCCATGCTGAACAGACAGCCCTGTTACAGAGAATCGACAAGCAAGTACTGATAGCGACAAGGCTTGTTATTAATCTTTACTCTGCCAACATTTCAACCAAACTACTGTAAAAAAGCTAAGATGGATTTAGAAGTAGGTCTTTGCTTTTTGGGGTTTTTTTCTGTCTCTTTTTTTCCTCTTTTTCTTTCTCTCTCTCTCTTTCTTTATCCCTTTCTTCCTTTTGCTTTTCTTTTCTTTTTAGCTACACAGTCCCATTAACCTTCTCTCTTTTCAGGTATGTAATGTTTCATACACTTTATATTCGAAGTTTATTTAAAAAACCTGGGACTTGAATTGCACAAAAAGGCAATTCATATTAAGCAATTTCACAAATCAGTGGGACCTAGCCCAGTGCTGAGTGTTAGCTATTATAGGCTAATAAATCATACTTTCTCTTTGAGATGTCAATCGCCAAAGTGCTTTGTAAAAATGTTGGCATCTGTAATTCAGCAAAGCCTTTTCATCTTGAAATAAGATGCTCCAGACTGATAACAGGAATAATCCTCTCTTGATCAAAAAAAAAATCTGCATTTTACCAATTAAAGCTGCTGCCAGAAGCCAAACGGAGCAGCACTGAGACTCCACTGTAGTTTATCTCTGCTAAACACAAGGAGGGATACAGTTGGAGCTTTGTTTCATTTTCAGCTTGACTACTTTATCTCATGGAGAACTGCAGCATCTCAGCCCTGCGATACACATAAGAATGGTGTATGCGGACCTCATACCTACAGTGCAAGCCACCAGAGGACCCACTCCTGACAAAACAACCACCCATTCATTTTATAGATTAGGTACTCAACATCTTGAAAAAGTCATGCTCTCACTAAAGTTTAAGCACAGGAAAACACTAGACTTTTCCCCATGATAAAAAGCTCATCTACTTTTAATTTTTCTTTTTCTTTCTATTAAGAGGTTAGACAAACAATAGAGACTGCAAAAATGAATTCATGCAGCCCAGCCTTTTCAAAACCAAATGCAGAAACTTCACTCATGCCTGTATTTAAGTTGCCTGTCTCCGCCTCCGTTTGTACATGCTGATCTGCCACTTCTGTCTCAGAAAAAGCACTTCCACATGCAGCTAAGCCACCACTCACAGATTTCAGTTCTTCCCAGGACTGGTTTGCTATGGGTAGATTTTTTGGTAGAATATGGGTGACAAAAGCAGTGCAGAGACATACCACACCAAACACATCAAGGTAGATCTCTCACTGGTTTGCCCTAATAACACAGGCTATGTAACATCAAATCACTTAAAAGAAGAAAGGCATGAAAAAGTTGAACAGAAAGAACAGCTCTGTCCAGGTGAATCTGCTTTGTCCTGGCCCATTGGTCTGGTCTGAAAGGTAACTGAAGTCCATGCATAAGCTCAGCCCTCCCTGCAGCTCTGAGGCAGCAAAATTAATGCAGGGAAGAACTTCCATTTTCTCTCTTCTCCATGATATGCCAACAAGAGTCAGGAGGCGAACAGTCAACTCAGTTTGCTAGGTGTCTTGCCCTAGGTGTTTGTCACTCACTCAGCATGGGATCCCCTGAGACTTGCCTGGCAGCTTCTTATCATACATTTCTCCCCAAAACTGGAAGTCACCAATAAAATATCAGTAACTTGGGAAAGTTCACCAGCTGAACTCTCAGGCAAACACTTCACATAACTATGTATAGCCATAAACCAACTAAACAGAGCTGTGTGATTAAAAGCACAGACCAAAGCCAAGCCCTGCATAGTGCTTTCCACCCAAGTGTCCACTCACTATGGGTAGAGTTAGAGTAACTTCACAGGGCACTGCTCATCCTTACCTGGAAAAAAAGTGTTATTTAAAGGACATGTCATAGTTTAGCAACCTCTTTCAGGGATACCAATTCAAAGACAATGACTTTGGCAACTCGTATGAACAGAAGCCATATCAGCAGCAGACTAACAACAAGTTTTCTTAATGCTGTGAAAGAAATGCTAATTACAGAGGAATTAAAATTTAAAAATGATTACATTTCTCTCTCTAAATCCCCTCTTAATACTTCACAGATTAGGGTGGATTTATTTTGTTGTAAACCTTTCTCTATCAAAAAAGAAATCCCCATGTTATTTTTTTCCCCCTTCTTCTCTGTGATTCATCAAAAGCCGGACTCTAGGCAGGGAGACTGCTGATGCACTTGTGTAGTGGAGTGCTTAAGAGGACCTGAGCCAAAGCACAGCTGGCCTCTGGGTCAAGCCCACAGTGAATAAGATCTCTTCACAAGGCAGCACCAATGACTTTTAACACTGCTGGGAGGCAAAGGGCATCACGGTGACTGACTCAGAACAAGGATGTGCTGAGAAGCACAAGCAAGGGCCATGACAGAGCCTGGGGGCTACTGAGGCTCCAGAAAACAGCAGTGAGGTCCATCTGTGGTTACTTAACCTTAAAACCCAACAGCACTTACATGGACACCTCTGATGGGGGGTTAAAGACTTGTTTAATTTAAACAAGACTGTGTTAGGTACCCAGGCAGAAACCAAGAGAGAATGAACATGCTCTCAACGACACAGATCTGCTTACCAGATTTGCTGTGCCATCTAATAAATTGCTGGTTTATAAACAATCCAACAATTCTGGCACAGTTCAAAAGGATGGGCTCATCAGATTATAATCCAGCACAGTAAGGTGGTGCTTTAATTAGAAATAGGCCTTTAAACAGGTAGCAAAGAAGAGATTTCAAAATCTAAAAACTTTTGTACAGATGTCTGTTATTTTCTATAATCTCTTCTTCCCTCCCTTGGTACCCTTACAGCTACAAAGATCAAATATATTGAGGGGATGGACAAACTGAAAGAAAAAGCACTTGTTTGCCACTGAAAGAACTCCCTGCCTTCTCCTAGTTGTCCCAACTTTCAGCCCAAGCCTTGGGCTTGTCTCACTTGAAGAACTGATTTCTTTTGTCCACAACACTCCTTCTCCAAGTATGAGTTTGGGTCCAGACCCCAGTGAGTAGAAAATACAACAAGATGAAACAGAATAAAACTATCAACAAAACCCCCTTTGCTGATGTACGTAAAACATTCACCTTCTGTCATGAAAAAATGATTAGTATAATGGATTTCATGTTCTTATCTAGTCCTTACTCTTCAATTTAAAGGAAACATTCCTGAACCTTTCAGGGCAGTAGCTGTCACTGCCATGCACAATGAGCCTGTGAATGGGCTGAGGCTTCTCTGTTACTATGCTAGAGCCAAATAAAACTATAATGAAAATGCACTGCCTCTGCAAAGAACAATTAAATATTAAGTAAATATCTGAGTGTATTTTGAGAAGCATGCAAACTGGGATGTGTAATTACACCCCTTTGGGACTGTACAGGACTTGTTTCACAAAGCTAGGACTTCACCTGCCCCATGACCAGTTTGCAAGCATACCTCTAGGACCCAGAAAAAAGAAACTACAAATACTATAAATAATCTGTTTGTTGGGGTAGATGTGTGCAATTGCCTCTGTTTAGGTGCAGATGCCTACTCACACAGCTCACACAGCTGCCCCCAGCACCTGCTTGGCTTTGGCAGTTCTGGGGCCCCTTGCTTACAGGGCAGTTTTTCCTCTTGCAAGGGTGGGCCTTGTGCAACTCTCAGCATCACTTATAGGTCTGCTGCACTGCAGCTGATACTCAGGGGAACTGCTTTAATCTGGTATGCCCTCCTGTTGCAGTTGGATCTGTTTAGAGAAGAGCAGTGAAGCTCTCTCTGATCCTTACCTAGAATTCTCCTACAGGAGAGGAGTTGAGGAAGAAGTCACAGGCCAAAGCCAGCACAATAACAGAGAAAGTGAGACTTTCAAATCTATTGACTTTGAGTGTCCATATTTCTGGGCATCCAAAATCACTCACTAAAGAGGGCTAATCCTTCAGAGTGGTGTGTTCCCCATCTCCTGATGTTAAGTGTTTTGCGGTGCACAGGATGGATTAAGGCACCTCACAGGTGCTGTAAAACCTAAACAGAGATTGGATATGGGCACAGTTTGGGGTTTACGTAGGTCTCCATGGATTGCTGGCCGAATTCTGTTGGTCAGAGTTGAACTCACTGTTTTCTGTAGGAACAGAGAGCAAGAAGATTAAGAAACTCCAGTCTCAGAACTGCATGTAATGGTTCTTTTGGGAACCCTCAGTGCATTTGTGATGCCTTGGGAATATGTGGGTATCTGAAAAACACAAGAAGCTGCCTTCTGGTGCAAGAAGGGAACCATGTGGAGCAGTGCAATCCCCAGGGATTGCCAGGGGAGTGCTCCAGTCACCAGGGCTTTGCAAACAGGCAGGAAGACCTCAGTAAATGGAATCCTGAACGTAAGCCATTGCTGATAGTTTAGGGCTTTTTGATCTCATCTAATCAAATGTAACAACAATTAAAGAATTTTACTGCTGTACAGTTGAGGAGAAAACACTAACAAAAAAAATACTCTACAGTTCTTCAAGCATGTTTTTGAATAAAAAATAATTATCATCAAGGCTACGCAGCAAGGGGGATGAGAAATAGGCAGCACTGCGTTTTTCTGATTGTCATTGTATTAATATTTAACAATAAATTTAGTCATTTCCTTGAAGGATAATTTTCTTAAATAAACCTTTATCTTTAGCATCTAACCCTTTTGCGATATTTTATTCTTAACTGATTTCTGGGTGAAAAAAAGGGACAAACTGCAACAAAAAGCAGATTTATAAATATATACAATATCTTATTAGCTTCTAGGCGCTCACATATTTAAAACAAACTTAAGCTCAGCTAAGCCCAATTATAATATCTTGCTGGGCAGAGAAATTAATTAAACAGCTGAATGATAAAGACCCCAGCAGCAAACTGAGGCTTTAAAATAAATAAGATCTTTTCTTAATTTTTTGAGGAGAAGAAAAAAGGGAAAGAAAGAAACCTATAATAGACATTTCAAACATGAATGTAACCAGTCTTTTCAGGAGTGCAATGCACTGTAAATAAGACTACCTGGCGGGAGAATGCAGTGGCAGCCTTAACGTGGCTCGCCAACTTTGTGTCTTGCTAATGTGCAACACACACACCCCTTTTGCATCAACTTCAAATAACCCTGGGATCTCAGGAGTGCAGCTCAGCAACAACCAGAACAAGGGCAGAACTTGTCAGGATTTAAGAGCTTTCAGCAAAACCCTTCAATTGCAGCCGGTACCCTATTCCATAGAAGGATATCAATTATAGATAGTGACTTGCTTTAGCAGTGCAGTCGGTACTGTCAGACGCTAGATAGACAACCATGAAGAATCATGAATCTTTCTATTAACTGTAAGAGAAGGAGGGGGGCGAGGAAGGATGGATAGGTGTTATAAATAAGGCAGAGTGTCTGATGGTTTAACACCTTGCCTTTTGGTGCATGCATCATGAAAATTTACCCATGCTGAATTCTAAGTGGCTCATATCACTTAAAAATAAGAGCACCTATGCCAAAATCATTTCAGTGTCAGACCCTTCTGGGTGGGTCAATAATGATTCTTTTAGGTAGCTTTTCAGTTATTTATTCATAGCAGCTCAGGTTCTGCTCATAAATTCAGTCAGAAAACATTGGGATCGAAAAACACGTTCAGTGGCACCCACATTTTATAATAATAATTGCAGGACTTTGCTACAGAAATGCATAAAATGACATCAAATGCTGACTACTGTGCACAACATTGCAATTTCTGACGTAAAGCTATACCACATATTTAGACACAGATTTTGTTTGCATTTACCATTTCATACATGCTATGTCACACATCTCTTTGTAATGCTGATTCAACTACAGTTGATTTCAAAGTAAATCAGGTCTCAAAATTCCCCAAGAAATAACAAAGCTATGCATATAAGACAGAAAGACCTGAATATACACGAACTCACATTTACCTTTTTCAAAAACACATGCTTATGTGCTTGTATATACACCCTATACATAGTGGGAGTAATGATATCTATACCATGAACAGGGCACACTATGTATTGTGGAAAAGCTTTTCGAAGCTCTACTCAACCTGGCATGACTAGAATTCACGTAGAGTTACCTAACCCTCCAGGAAACAAAACAAAGCAAACAGCTAGAAACATACTTCCATCTCTTCCCTTAACACCCCAGTTCCTCTAAAATTTCAGTGCATTGGGAAGCAAGGCTTGGATAACAGTCTGTCCTGTGCTGTTGGACATTCTGGGTCTGATCTCTTGCTATTATGCATGGCTACAACCGTACAGAAAGATGGCAGATGTTATCTGGATGAGTCTTGCTAGGGCAATTTAAGCCTTTATTGCCTTTATCTATGCCAGTTGCCCTGTCTCGGTGATTACTACCCCACAGCAGAATCAACAAAACCAGATGGTTATCTATACTTTTAACATCCTGTCTAGCATCTTACTTCCAAACATTCAAGCTCTTCAAGCTCAGCTGGAGCAACTCAGGCTCTGCTGAGTCTGTCAGTGGGTTGGGGATCACCAGGAGAGCAGCAGCATGTGCAGCCAGGAGAGGCATGGTGGCAGAACTCTGCTGCCAGATCAAGTAGCTCCTGACAGCACAAGAAGCCCGATGTACGTGGCCCCAGAGCCACAGGGTGAAAGACCTCGTGCCCATGTCAGGTGCGCTCCTTGTCCCGTGTTTGAGCAGTGTCTGGCATTGTGAGGCTTGGGGCTTGGGATGGCCTCCAGCTGCTACCACAGTGTCAGGGCTGAGGAGCCAAGCATGCACACAAGCTCTGAGACACACACTGTGCCTGTGCCTGGTTCAGGGACACGCATGCACACACAGCACTCAGAACTGTGCTGACACTGGTTTTAGTGCAGCTACAGCAATTCGTATCTACTTGGATTTACCTAAAGTGTTTGGATAGGAGGCATACATGAGGCACACCACTTTTTCAGCTGAGATTTTCAAGGACCTATTGCTCAGGGACAGAACTTTCTGCCAGAGTGACACATCTAAGTGAAACCAGGGCTGCCCTCCCATGAGGCCCTACTGAGACGAGACCTCATTTCCCTAGCTGCCTCAGATGTGCATCAGAGGGTTGTGGCAATCAAGGGCAGATAAAATGTGCAAAAGGCAGACCGGGGTGAGTGGTCAGGCTTTCAAACAGAGTTAGATGTCTAAAGCCCTTTGCAATTCTGGGCAGAAATAGCTTGCTTGAGTCCCCACAGCAGGGCTCTGCCAGAGCAGCAAAAGAAATCACAAACCATGGCCCCATCACTGAATCCTGCTGATTCTTACAGCATGATTTGTGCTACTTAAATGGGATGGTTGCCATGATGAATTTATTGTCTTCAGGGTATGGAGTCAAATCTTGTACCTTGTAATCCTAAATACCATCATAACAGACTTGAAACCTGAGCCCTGCCAAAAAGAACTTCCTGTCACAGAAAAACATTTTATATTCCTTTTCTATGTCCAGAGAAACTTGTTTCAGATGTTGCCATTGTTCAGAAACATAAGAAATACACTTTTTTCAGACTTGCTGTTGACTGTTACAATGCAGGCAGATTTGCTATGAAAATCCCACCAAAACCAACAAATTAACTTTAACATTAAACTCCAGAAGAAGTAAACTACCACCATGTAAATTTAATTCACTTTAAAATACAAAACACAAGCTATTAGCTAACATGCTCAGTGGACTTCCATTAAATTTTACACCTGGAACATAAAAAAATCCTTTTTCTTTTTTTATTGCCAAAGGTACCTTTATTCTGAATTTCTCTTTTATTTCATATATTTTTGTGTATATTATTTATCATCATCACTGGGATAACTTCTGAATACTGAAAGGTTTGCCGGGCATCATAAAGTTTCAGCCTTAAAATTGCTAGCAGATATAAAGACTGTGCCTATGCAGAGCCCCATATGATGTCATTTGGTCCATTTGCACAGAATCAATTCAAAGATCAACATTTGATCTTTTAATTGAAATGTGTCAAACCACTGACATTTCTTCCTCAAAAGGTACTGTGACACCAAAACAACTTCTTCTCATATTTCAATTTGGCCTATTCAAATGCTAGGGGACTATGTGAGCAAAATGTCTCAAAGAATTCTTGGAAAGATGTCACATTTTTGATATTATTTTAGTTGTTGGTAGTCTTTCATTTATCATTATTGTTGTTACTGCTGCTACTACTTAATAATAAGAAGAACCTGAAAATACATCTTGATGAATAACTGCAACACCAAGAGGTTCTCACATTCCAGCAAAGTCAGCTTTGCAGGATAAGTTTACCATTTGGCATAGTGTTTGGAAATATATGATGGGTTTGTTTTTATTTATTTAGGGTGAAAAAGTGGACTTTTCAATTAGCTATTTCAGAAGTACTAGCCACATTCTGCAATAGATTTTGCAATCTCCAGTAAAGTATTAAACAGTTTTCTAAACTAAATACAATTCTGCCACACTGGTCATTTGTTCTTTATTCTGTACTAGGAATTCAATTTTTTTTTTCAGAGTATTCATTATGTTCTATGATGCCAGTAAATAAGAGAGTTAGGCTGCTAGTTAAGGAGGCTAGAATTGCAGGGGATTGTACTAGTCAGATCATATTCTGAATTTTGATTGCTCATTTTCTATCTTCCAATATTACCAAAAAGTACAAACTGTTTATTTGGGAGATGTGGCAGAAAGGAATAAAAAACAAGGGAGATATAATTAATATTTGGTGTACCACAGAAAAGATTATACAGTTTGCTTTTGATAAAATGACTGAAGTAACTCAGTCCCCATGTATTTAGCCAAATAATCCCTTTAAGTCTACACACAACAGTAAATTGATAGCAAAATCTCTCTTAGGGAAGGGAAAAAATTCCCCTCACCCATTTCTACTGTTACAGCCCCTTTGGGGAGAAAAAATCAAACCTGACTAAAGGTTAATAATCATTCATGTCCAGCTTACTATTACTCAATAACTATCAAAGTCTCTAACTCAAAATAGCGTTTGCTGGCTTACAGGATCAGAGCCATTACAATCTCTGTGGAAGACTTTATTGAATTTTACACTAAGCTTTAGCTGACTGAACAGGTCAAGCACTGTGGCTTCAAGTTTTCTTTATTCTCAGAAACTCATAAACCCCTCTCCAGTTTGCAGCTCTGTTAGCTAAGAAACTTGACTCAGCATAGGGTCAGAGAACCTGACCCCCATGAAAAAGGTCACGTAGTTTTAAAACCTAGTTCCTGAATACCATTAACTTGCACTTACATGCACTAGCTGTTCCTGCGTGTCAAACTCCCGGGAACAGCCTTCCCAGTGGCAGTTTGTCTCATAGACCACTTCAGGCTCCTGTTTGCTTTCATCTTTGTCCCCTTCCTCTTTTACCAAGGTCATTCCTTCTGGCTGTTCCTGGAGAGAGGAAAAAAACAGCGGTGAGAAGAAGAGAGAGGAAATTCTGAAACTGAGGAGGAAGAAAAGTGAATTACTTCAGCATTAAAGAAAGATGATGGGGAGGTGTGTGTGGAGGAGGTGGGGGAGGGAGGATTATTTTTTACTCTCCCTTCACTGTGCTACTCCATTGTACAAAATGGAGAAGCCCAAAACAGGCCCGATAAGCCAGAAGCCATTTGCAAACTATACATGTAAAATACATTCTTTGTTCTCATTACATTTCAATTAAAAATAAATCATAGTGGCCTGGCTTCCATCACACTTTATTTGAGCAGCTTGCTATTTGTGCACCTGGCTTTCATGATTCAGTGGCACCACTAATGTGAAAGGCACTATTCAATATAGTTGAATTAATTGGAATTTGATTTTAGTATTAGGGTTGGACAGAAATTGGATCACCAGTAATCCAGTGTATTTCCATTATTAAAATAATAACAGGTTTGCATGCTAAAACCTTTTCAAGAGCAGACTGGTAATTTTTGAGTTAGTTGTTAGTCTGTTCTTGCCCTTAACATGTGCATAAAATGGGTGAGCAGGGGAAGAAAGTATTTTGGGGTTAGATTTCCCACCTCCAGTTCATCAGGTGCCACGTTCTCCCCAGCTTGTTATTTGCTGAGGGTAGGAGTCAGATGTTAGTGTAAACACTGGGTTCAGATTATACACTCCTGTTATTTTTCCCTTTCAAACCTGCTGAAGGATTTAGGCAGACCTCTGCTTTGTTTTCATGGATTCACTTACAAGACTGAGGCTCTGATTCTCATCTTCCCTGAGTCACTGTAAATCAAGAGTCACTCTACTAAAACCAGTGGCATTAACTGGTATAGAGAGTACAGCAAACGAGACTGGAGCCTGACACTGAGGCCTCAGTGCAGAGCAGTGCTAAGACCCAGTAAAAGTCAAGGTGGCCTAAAGTAGTTTTGCTGAACAGAAAACATGTTCTTAAAAAAAGACCTGAATAAAGTCTCTTGTTCACTTTTTTGTGGCAAACAGAGCGTTGAGCATGCTCTGACTGGTCAGAAGTGCCTCTCCATCAGCCTCCTTCCTCTCTGCCCTCATCCTGCCACAGACCCTGTACCCCAGGAGCCGCTCCCATTAAACCCTGGCTGCTGCGGGAGGAGGCTGCCCATGTGTGCAGCACACAAAGTGAAAACCTGTGTGTCACAGGAAAGGTGCATTTTCCCTCCAGCAGCAAGAGGGAAGGTTCATGACTGGAGCCTGGCTGCCATACCTGCATGCTTCCTGCTCCCGGGCTGGGGAGGTCCTCGTCAGGCTTTATCTTGGAGCGCTTGTTGTGCATAGGGTCTCCTGTGCTGCTCACTGCAGACTCACTTGTGGGTTTATTCTGCTGCAGGCAGGTGGGGTTTTTTTTTCCCCCCAGAAGAAGACAAAATTAGACTGCGATAAATATGTGGTTCCAAACAAAAATATGCAGCATCTGCTCAGCAACTTTGTACGGAGAAGCTGCACTGTTAATTACATTGGATATGCAATTACATTGTTCTTCAATTACATAGCATTAACTCATGGAAGAGCTGCATTGCTCTACCTTGTAGCAGAGCAGGGAGGGAGTGGAAAGGGGAGCATTTGATGTAATTGCTTGCTACAAACCAATGCTGGTTTTGGCAGAGCAGTGAGAAGTAAGAAGAACTTGATTTTTCTACATAATGACAACTTTGGAAAGGCAATTTTGAGAAGAAAAATCACTGCATGCTCAAATAAACACAAGAGAAACATTTATTTTTTCACACTTAAGGAAAGGTTTTGCATTTAATATCTGCACACAAGATCTCAGCTTCTTCACTATGTTTTCCTTTATAATGGGTGGATAGGAAGAAGAACCAAACGCTAGTGTGAGACTCAGCCAAAAAATCCCAGATGAAGTTCTGGATTCTCACAAGTTAATAGCAAAATAGCCGACATAAACAGGCCAGAATCTTGTTTTCCTCTTGTTGTGCTCGACTGAACACCATTATCTACACCTGCAAATGGATCTTGTAGGAATCCAGAGATCTTTTACAGATATCTGAACTTGCAGGGACCCCACAAAAAATCAATATGTTTTCTACAGCAGTATGTTCTTCCTCTACATTTGTAAAAGCTAGTCAGGAGATAAACAGCTCCCAGACTGATAAATAACCTATCCGAGGTCATCTAGAAACAAACAGCACTAGTTAATAACAGGCAAATCACAAACCGTGATAAATTCCATATTAGGGGCCTGATTCACTGCTGCTTATTCCAGCTTTTGGGAATACACCTAACTGAAATGATTAATTCAAACTCAGTAAGTCCAATTTCGCTAAAATCAGAGGAAAAAACCTTCAATCTTTTTCACTGTTTTTTAGTTACTCTCTTGCTCACAGAATTACTTGCTTCAGGTTACTCACAGCTGTACAATGAGGGCAGAATATGACTTTGTATATCCTAGGGTCAGCCTGATTTGAAGTTGAAGCTGCTAATCTAAAGATTAAAGCTCGGTAGTTTTGATGTGTTTTGCCCCTTTTCTTACTCCCCACCTCTACTAGGTTCCTGTATAAGATCAAGGAGAGGTAGTATGGAATGAGAAGCTGCTGCAGTACACTGGAATATTTATGAGGATTAAAAAGCACACTACCAATCAGGAACTGCACCAACACTCCTGTGATTCATAATAAAGTGACTGCAAGCACTAGAGCTACAAGAAAACTGTTATCGAAGGGTCTCAGTGACAGTGGTGATTAATTGCCATTAAGACAATGCCATTTATTTAATTTTTAAATTAATGGAGTGTAAAGGTTTCTTTTGTTGTCTCTCACCTGTGTGGACTCAGAAGGTCCAGAGCTGACCTGGACAGGGTTCAGGACACTGGGGATGCCAGGGATAGGTCTCTGGGTAGGAAAAGTTGGAGCAGGATGGATGAGTGGAGGGCTGTGTCCAAAGGCTGAACCTAGGGTTTGCTGACGACTTATAATTTGCTGATGCATTTGCTGGAGGGATACTGGTGTAGGAGGGTATGTGAAACTCAGAGCAGGGCTGAATTTGGGAGAAAAAGGAGGGAAGAGGGAGGAAAAAGATGAGGATCATTACAGTAAGGAACCATACAGATGAAAACTTTAAAATATATTTGATATCTTTAAACTACTTGAAGCCAGATTTCCCCCTCCCTCTCATATCCTTCTTCGTGCTCCAAAGTGTGATAAATGCTGATTTTAAATCCAGAGTTGCCCTGGCGTTACTAGTGAGTACAAAAATAATACCATAACAAAACAAACATTTTTTCCTAACCTCTACCAGAAACCACAGAAAGCTGACTGAAATAAAATTCAGAAAAACTGAAATAAAAGGCAGGCAGTTCAATAACAGCTATTTATTGCAATAACAAACTTTATATAAAGAAAAAGAATGGGTGCCTACATGCTTTATAGTACTTTTATTGATAATGCCATTCCCCTATGTTCCCGTGTATGAAGCAGTTCCTTTAATCTTGGCTCATGCTACACTCTTTCATATGTCTCTAGATCTTATTACAAGAGGAGAGAAAATCAATTGGTTAAATGTGTTCTGAACACCATGCTTGTCATATCACTCATTTGTTTGCAAAGATGGAAAGCTCAGTTCATCCAGAATGTCACCTAAAGAATTTCCATCAGTGCCGTTTGGTTACAGAAACTGATGGATTAACCTTTCCCCTCTGAAATTGGTGATCAATGACTTCCAATGTAGAAATATTCCAATGGGAAAGCACTTCTCCTTCTTCCAGTTAAACAACATTAAATGTCTATTAAAGCCCATTATACATGTTAATACCTGTCATCACTTCATTACTTCTCCGTATTTCCCAGACCACAGTGACTTAGGAGGAAATTACACTGCCATCTAAGGACCTATGTTATGGGTAGTGCAAAAGTATTCTTTGTGTCACACTTGAGAAATAAATGGTGTGGAACTAAATCTTCACACACAGGAGTAAGAGATCCTCCTGCAAATATTTGCCAATGACTTTCAATCATAAAGGGGAAAAAAAAAAAGAATATTCATTGATTAAAAAAATACACTGAACTACTAGAGTTCAAAAAAGCCACAGGAATATAAAACATTTGCTCTCAAAGGAGAGGGGTGTGGGCATTTTACCTTTCAAGAATCAAGGCTTCCTCTAATGTCAAATTTATCCAAATTAACAGTCTGGAGTCTTAATTGCTGCTGTGTTAAGTGCATTAACTGAAAATACTGTGATACAAAAAGCCAAAATAATTTCAACCATTTCAAATAATAATTCTACAGAAATTCTGTGTTCATTAATATGACTATACATTTTGTCTGTTTGACTACAGTTCATAAAAAGACAGCTTCAATGTGATTACATTACTATTATTCCTGGTGAGAACTCTGCATTACAATAGTTTGCCCATTTAGAACAGAATATCATTAAGAATACCCTGGGAGAATTTTACTGGTCTTTGAGGAACTCTCTTTTCATTCTGCATTGTATTCTTTCTAATAAAGGGAGCCAGAAACATAGTGAAAACAGTAATTGTTCACAGCAAGAGTTGGGGAGAAATCAGTAATAATATTCAGTTATTGAAGCTCTATAGTCCCTGCTAGTGTTCCTGTAAGCAACCATGAATGATTACAGCACGACTTAGCTAAGGTAGCCACTATGGATGATTAATAGGACATTAATCAAAAGATGCATATCAGGCTCAGAATTTGTTCACAAGCTTTCTTCTAATAGCTGATTTCATGTTCACTGAGCTCTATGCCAGTTTGTTCAATTTATTCTTCAGTGTACAAGCCATTCATCAAAGAACATAATGATTTAACACCCCTTTTCCTTTTTAGTGAACAAACATTACCAAGTGTAACTACTCTGGTCTGTTCATTAAAAAACACACAATTACACTGCCATACATGAGGTTGAAAAAAAAGCCTCTTACTCTATCCCTGGTGTTTTTTGCTTCCACACATACACTGTGAGTTAACCTCATACACTCAAACACTAGACGGCACCATCCTGAAGATACCGGCAAATTCACAAAGATAACAAACCAGACACACAAACAGTTTGGATGATGTGTTTTATTTCTCTGTGAGTGGTTAAAGCCTAGGACACTTTCACCCTTCACATGAGTCAGTTTAAAAGAGAAAAGTAAGTGGAGTGATTTCATTGGCAGGTCCAAGTGCATAGCAGCTTTTGGAAATACAAGGTTGAGTTCTGGGGTGTTTTTGACTTTTTTTCATTTGACCATGCACAATACCTAGCTTTACAAGTACAGGTTCAAAACTTTTATAATGTCCTTCAGACCCTACATGGTAAAATGTCAATTGTATGACTCAAACAGCGCAGTGCTTAAACATTAAGTAAGTATACCTGCTATTCCCTTCTCTACATAAATTAAAATGGCCTCCACTAAAAGGATAGATTTTACCTCCTACAGATGTCCTTGTTATCTACATCTGTTTTCACACTGTACAACAGTATCCAGAAAGAGGAAGCTAAGCCAGGCATTGACAAAATTGTAGAGTACTATAGAGGAGACAGACATCATCTTAGCTAGAGATTCTTACTGGAAAAACAGTGACAGCAGCAGCAGATGCATTAAGACACAGCTGGACAGATGTGCTAGGGGAAGGAGAAATCCTTTTTTCTCTAGTATCTTTCTTTTACCTGGTACTCATCAGCAACTGTTGAGTCTAAGAGACTAGGATTTTCCTATGGAGCCTGAAAACCTGCACTTCATTCCCTCTACCTCCAAACTTTAAACATCTCAGAATGAAATGAAAAGATGATTGTGAGGGAGCAGAGGAATAGCCAGCAGAGCTAAGAGGAATAACTCAGAAATGGAGACAGTGTTCAGCCATCAGGGTGACTTCTTAAATAGCTCAGATAGCTGCCTTCAAATAATAATTCTCGCCAGCTATTTCGGGAGAGCTCCTCATAAGGCAAGTTGACCTGGCTGGTTTTAATGTCACTGGCATGCAAGATGTTGTCACTGGGCAGCCTGGAGGATTTTTCTGATTTGAACAGATCAGAAGGTTCTGAAGAGAACAGAAGGTGGTAGGTCTTTCTTTGCCTTTCAGAAACCATACAATAAAATTAATGTTGAAGGCCAAAAAGAAGAAAAATCAAAGCTCTCAACATTGCTGGCATGGTGTGCTCTATTGGGAAGGGAAGGCCTAGACTCCTGCCCTCCTTCCTAAAGTTTTTCACTGCACTTTGTTCAGTAACTCTTGGAAACAGGATGGATGGGGAATCTCTGTAACCCAGAGCCCCATGTGATCCCTTTGCCTTGACCAGCAGCCATATGCCCTCCTGCTGGCACTACCAATCTCACACTGCTTCCTAGTCAGGCAGCCAACATCAGCAGGAACAGTGGACAGTGGCACCAGCTGCCCTTGTCCAGTTGTTCCAATCACGTCTGCTTATAAATGTGCAGCAGTGTCACTCAGGAACCACCTAAAATTCATGTCCAAAAGAAGTAAACAAGACCTAAAAGTAGCAATTTTGAGACTTTGGAACTACTAAAACCAACAACCAGGTTTTTCAAAAGCAATGAATAGTTCCAGAGGTCTTATTTGAGTAATGTTTCTTTTAAGACAGTTTTAACAGGCTGCATTTCAGACAAGGAGACCTCAAGACTTCCAAAATCCAGATACCAGAAGAACACAAGATTCCTGCTCCAATTGTTCATGTTTTCCAAAACATCAGTCACTTCCAAAAAATCTTGGATTCACAGAAATGTAAATGAACTATGAATCTTTTCCTTCAATGTACCTGCTGAGATATGAAAATTTACACCACTGGAGGGAATTTCATTTGTATTTCTGTAGTGGACTTTTAAATGGACTTTTTTTTTTAAGTAGAAAAGGAAAAGAAGATGAAAGTATGTATAGACACGCCTGTTATCTTTTTAGTTGTTGAGTTTTTATGAGGACTAAGGGTTAGAAGAAACATGTAATATTTCTGCTTAAGCATTCAATAACTCATATACACTGACAGAAAAGCCCATCAGTGATATAATTTATTTTACCATACTGTGGGCTTCTGTGTCTGTCAGTCTGTCTGTCTGTCTCTCTTCTCATCTGCAAAGCCTCAAACTCCCTTCACTGGAGGTAATGCAGGGCAGTGAACTACATTGCAATTACATGAACACATCAAATTTTAAAGAACAGACTTCAAGAAGAAGAAAAACAGACATTATAATCAAAACCAAACTTTGTGGCTACTTTGTGGCTGTCCTGCTAACAAGGTCGTCCAGTTTCTGGTCACAGCTGTGGAATTTACTACAAAACATCTGCGAATTAAAGTCAGGAAAAAATCCTTCTTTCCTATACATTGCATAGGTGTGCCTAAGGAGGCAAAAATGCTGAGGAGATTCCAATTTTGTGAATATTGCCAGAATTGTCTCACTATATCACAGTAATTTTCTTTCCAAAACTCTAAAGGCACCCTCTTTGTGTTACAAAATACAAAGTTCTGCAAGATCTGATGCATGGAAGTCTTGCACAAGTATCTGAGTGCTTTCCCCTTTCTGGTTCTGCTTTGCAAGGCTTTAGGACAAGACCTTCCCAATCATGTTAATGAGGGAGCATTTAATGAAAGACATAGGGGAACAACTTGAAAGAGAGTAAAAAAAGCATTTGTGGACTTTTGGAATAGCTGCAGACATAGCCAGCAGGTTCATATGTGACTAGACAAATCCAAAGACAACAGGTCCATAAAGAAGTGCTGAAGAGAACAAGAAAGAATGTATAATTTGGGGTTGCTAACCTAAAGAACATTCATGCTGGGAGAGCACTAAGAGAACAAAACTGAGCAAGCAGGGGGTTCATGTGCTTCCTAAATAGCATCCCCTGTTTGCACCATCAGAGACACACTAACTAGAGTAACACCTCTAGTTTGATCCAGTGGGGTATTTCTGATGTTTTTAATTATTTTTTTTCTTCATTTTCAAACTTCAGAAAGAAAAATTGGTTCCTTTGGTGTATCTTCATATATTTATATAGAACATTATGTTTATCATATTAAAAGTTTCTTTCCTATCCGCTATCTTAAATATTTCCTGTGTCCACTGAAGATCCAGCACCCCATTTTTCTATGCAGCACTCATTATCTGCCTTCCCCTTCCTCTCTTTTCTTTTTTAAATATTTGAAAATATTTCTATACCTTCTTCCTGTCCAGTCTGGAAAAAAACACCTAAACTCTATTTAAACTCAATATATAATTTTTCAAACCTCTGATCTTTTTCTTTGCTTGTCCTTGTAGTACCCCAACTGTCGAACATCTTTTGAAATAAAACAATGCAGAACAAGTCACCGGACAGGAACATGGGGCATAATGAGACTCACTGTCTCAATCTAGATCATGGGGTAGGAGAGCTTTTAGCCTCAGGCTTTTGGCCTTTGAGGGGTCTTAGATGTCTGGGTGATGCATTCACAATACTAACGTTCACTTACAGAGGGAGGGTACAACCAGCACTGCAAGGGGACATGCAGGCCCCTTCCCAATTTGTGGAATAGCCTTGGTGCTCCCTGTTTGCTCCACAGCCTCCATCATTTGTTCTTGCCATCAGGGACTTAAACTGACAGATCAAGACATTAAGATCAAGATAGATTAAGACAGATCAAAATACACAAATCCCTCCAAAAAGGACCCCAGTTCAAGAAAGGGCTAAGTAATTTGTGGTGGACTGCCTTCATGTTCAATAAAGCTGATCATCACAAACTAGGATAACACCTAGTTAACTCTAAAATGCACGTGTTTGGAGCAATTTATATGTACACAATATATGTAATACTCATGCTCAAGTAGGTATAGATGTAACCACTTGGTCTTATTATCCCTTAAGAGTTGCATGAAGCCTGTGGACAGGGGAAACCGAGAAATCGGGCTTAGTAAGAAACTACTAATGCTGGAAGAATATCTGGACTCATTGAATTCAATGATGTTGTTATCCTTCGCTTAGACCAGGCCAGCTTTTCACCTTTAGTTTTTAATTTTGATTTTCAAAGTCCTTATAAATTATTTATGAAAGTTGTTAGGAGGCAAACGAGCACCTTAACTGTTTTACAAATGGACCCAGCTACTGTTCAGGAAAGCGCCCTAATAACTTTTAAATACTTCTGAAGAGGGACTGATTTCAGCAAGCCCTTAAGTGCTGTCCTAAAGCCTGGGTCTTATAGACACAGTAATCTCAACTGAAGTAAGTCATAATACAAGTCATAAGTTAACATGATCAAAAACTGATTTTTACATGCTCAGATGCTTTTTTTTTTTTTTTAATAAAACCTAATATAAGAAACAGCTTAATTCATCCCATGATAAACTGCCATGTAGCTCAAAATACAAGATATATGAGCCATGGGTGCTGAGGGGGTATGCATAAGCTGACTTCACGCATAGAAGTTTATATAGATCTTTTGATGGAGCAATGTATATGTATAAGATGCAGCTAGGAACACTGCATACTCAGATGTGAAAAGCTGTGGACGGTCAGCAGGACAGACCCCAGCAGAGGTGTAGAAGAAAACAAGCCAGTGATATCTCCTTAGACAAGGATGCAGAAGATAAGAAGCAACCAGTCACAGCATGTAAGAAAACAGTCTCCTGTTTGAGTTGGCAGAAACAGGAATTATGTACATTCCTTGTAAACACACAGGAGTGAGTAAAAAGAAGTCTCCAACTCTGTCCTCTACTTCTCCTCATGGCAACAACCTGCAAGAGTGAATGTTGGCAAATTGCTCAGGACACAGGAGTGACAAATCACTTGGCAGCCTTGTAGCCCTGAAGAGATTTGTGAAACTCTTACAGTTTCAAGTATCTTAGACTCAAAACAAAAACCAAACAGCACAACAGGAAGAGAGACTTTAAAATGCACTTCTGTTTGGAGCAATTTACCCACAATATATGTCATACTTCTAGTAATAAAAAAATGTGCATTTAATTCTGTTCCTCTCCCTGAATTTTTTAACTGACAACATTGTGCTTTGAGTAGGCAAGGCAGAAAAGTCATCAGTAGTTTTTATGGGTACAGGGGAAAACAATACCAAACATTGACTATGAAACCAAACATAATGCGATCTTGAATGCAGGTATGAGACTTCAAACCCTTTCTTGAAAATTGAAAATATTTTTGAAAAAATATTTCAAAAATGACTAGGTTTTAAATATGTATTTGAAACATATGCATTTGTAATGTTGACACATTGCATTAAAAATCACTTAGAGACAAGTCATCTAAATGAATGGTAAAAAGACATATCCTGCATCTAATAAAGTAGAGCATGTATTTTACTAGGTTTTCCAATTTTCATCAGATAATAACCATCATTGTACAATTGTATTTATTTCACATACATCATTGCCCCCCTTTTTTTTAAATTTTCTATTACCAGTTTAAAATTAACAGAGTCTGTGGTTTGTACTTTCTCTTCAGCTTACCTTAGTTTCTATTCTGTTTTATCTGCTAGGCTAGGTGAAATTTTTCTTCATGAATACATTGCCATATCCAGAGTAAAATGGCATAGTTTCACTGAGAGTAATGGGGCCACACTGATTAACCTTATGTGCTCAGACAGCACTGTCAGCTTTGTCCTTCTCACTGGATTATTCTTGTGAAGGAATCCTTAGTATCCTAGATGGACTTTGTATTAATGGTACCTTGCATAATTTATCTGTGCTCCCTCCATGCAAGCTCATGCCACTTCTAGCAAACATAATTTTGAATTAAATTCATGGCTAAGCACTTTTGGGCTTCTAAAACTGGTATAATTTATTACATTCAAAATGCTAATTAATACTTACTTTTGGGGTCTGAAAATGAAGTAATGAAGTGCTAAACCCCAGCATACTTGTCTTAGCTTGAGAACTTTCTGGGAACTATTATTGTTCTGGGTTCATTGACTTTAAACTCTTTGAGTAACACTGAACCAGTCTGGAGCAAGTTGCTTCAAATGGACTTTTAATTACAAGATCTGTGACATAAAGATTTACAGGCATTTATACATAATCTCACTTGTATATAGGTGCGCCTGCACATGTAAATGTGCATGCAATACATTCCTGCATGGTTTTTATGTTGCTCAGCTCCTTACATTTTACAATTTCCAAAGGCAGAAATCTTGTCATTCATGTTTCTGGTGTTTCTGCTGAGAAACATCCACCACTTTCTAATGCAAGATGTAGGTGAAGTCCAAAACAATCTCCTAGAATGTCACCCTCTACAATATTCATGAGCTTTGTACAGGAGGCTAGCTGCAGGGTTATATTTCCACAGAGCCTGATACAGATGCAACTTTCTGCAATACCGGTGAATTTCACTTTTATTTTCTTTGTGGTACTTCTCCGCTACTCACACTTCTTGAAAGAAGGTATGAAATGAAGATATTATTGCAGAATAGAGTATTATATTCCCCTCTTTAGGTTAATCACAGTACAAGACCATGGAAAATAAAGCCTTATATTGCACATATGCAAAGGTCTAGCTATAGTAGGACCTGTTTCAGCGGGGTTACACTAGGACTGAATTTGACTCAGTCTGAACTGAAACAAAGACTTAATTTATAACATATTACATGAAATTAATTAGAAAGCTTTTAATGTAAGAAAGACTTTCAGTCAAAGTCAGCTCTGTATCTAACTGAGGTAGATCCCAATAAGAGTGATAATAAAACAACCAAACACCTATAATGCTGACATATTAACTCTTTATCCTACACAACTTATCATAAGTTTCTTGCAAAACATCATTGCGAATGTATTTTGTTCTACCTGTGCTATGCTAAACGTGTCCTTTTAAATTTCATTACCCAGCATGTGTCCTTTTACACAAGCATAACAACAGAAATATACAAACTTACAACTTACAGTCTAAAACACTAATCAAAAGTAAGAATTAAGTAGTTGGATTTAAGTAAAGGTGTGATACAAATTCTCAGATAGGGTCTTCTGTTTCATTGTGCAATTGTCAGCAATCTAGGCATGGAGTTGAGAAATGAAGAAATTATATCTGCATATGTGACAAAATTATTTTGAGCAGCATGGTGAAAGCTAAGTGGTTATCTTTAGAGCCCAATGTGCTAGATGAATGAGCAATACTGATAGAAAGATGCATATCGATACTGAAATGGAGTCAGAGCTACTCATACAGTGGCTCTAAATTAACTGAGACAAATGACAAGAAGCATTTGCTTGTCTTAATGCAGAATTCAATGAAGGAATGAAAATTTGATCAACATGAAGCTATGGCAAAAACATGTTAAAACAATTGGCTGGGGAAAAAAACCAGAAAAAATCATGGTCCATTTAAATTGCTGGTCCTCCCCTGGAATATTGTTGCATGTAGTAGAAGAAGACTTTCAGACAGTATCAGCAGAAAAGACAATGCAAGAACTCTAAAGAGCAGACTGAAAACAACATCAGAAAGGAGATGAATAAGAGGAGACATAATAAGAATATATAAAATATTGAATAAAGAAGGAGGATTGAGAACATGAGGGTTTCCTGTCTTAGGAGACATTCTGTTAAATTCAAAAACTGGATAATTTAAACCTGATAAAAGGATACTCTTCACTTTTTTTTTTTTTAATAGAGTGTATAATTAGATGGTTGGGCTCTCTAAAGATACTTTCACTTTTCTCTGTTGATAACTTTATACTTCATTTGGATATCTTAACTCTATTTCTATTTTTCTCTTTTCTCACTGTGTTTGCAAAGGAAAACTGGAGAAAATATTACCTAGTCATTCATCTCTAAATACAATGTACTGGCTCATTATACAACAAACATTCTATACAAGGAGCTTATATGAGGTGAGGAAATAACTGAGAATCCAATACCTGACTGCAGAAACACAACCCTTGTCTTCCTCACTGATGTTAATCCATTGCTGTCTAAGCTCACCTACAAACCTGGCTATCCCTTTCTAGTGCTCTTTGTGAAAGTATCCTTGTCACCATTCCCTGATGCTTCAGATCAACCCAGAGCAAAGTGACAGGAGCCAGAGCAGCCAGGGTCTGGCTGTAATTATCCACACCATGTTAATTGTTCTGATACTATCAGGGAAGCAGGGCAGCGCATGAGGAAAAAGAAAGTGCTACTGAGCTTTCTCAGTTTCTTTCAAACCTTCAAGGAGATCCCAAAGGGCTCTTGTGCTCACATGAAACTGAATTTTCATTGGTTATGAGATGGCTAAGTTATATTCACAGTTATATCTGCCTAGACCAAAAGAAAGTCTCTTGTAGTAGGTGGAACTACTGACAAACCTTGAATTCAGGGAATTCAGATAATTTTCTGAAAACTGACTTTGTAGTTTTGGTATCACAGCATTGCCAATGGACTAAGTTTCAAGGGACTAGAGGTTCTAAGTTTCAAATCTGATAGAACATGAAGTCCAAGCCCCCCCATGTTTATTAAAGACCAGTTAATCTTTTGTAAAGATTTTGAATCAGTACTCTTAATACCATGGGAAGTGATTACCCCCTCTCTACTCACTCTAAACCATGCTGTCTCTCAAAAAGAAGTGCTACTGAAGTGCAAAGTCTAATAATTGTCACAGGGAGCAGACATAACATTAAGTATGTCTTGACAAAGGATTAATAGCAGGGGTGCTGCACTGCAGGACTGAAGCAGGTAACCAAATGAGTAAATGTCAAATGAAGGATTATCCTCATTTGATGGTATTTCACACATAATCTCTCCCAGCTGAGACCTAAACCAGGTGTTTTCAAATGCATAAAGTAGAAGCTCTACCTGGTGTGCTAAAGGAGATCCACTATTAGCTGTCAGCAGGAGTGTCATCTCCTTTTTAAGTACTCAGCCAGTAGTCAGGATACAGCACCACACTGCCAACTGACGATGGCAAAGCACCCGCCAAGCAGCTCCCTCTGGATTGTGCTAAACTGCTAGTATTTATTATTTAAACTACAGTAGTATCCACGTCAAAGACCAGAGCCCTTCTGTGCTTGGCTTTGTACAAAGAGACCAAAATATGGCTCTTTTCACCTGATTTCATCCTCAGCATCCCACAGGGCTCATATAGAGGATCCAATGCTGAAAAGCTGTGTGAAGCACAGTATGCAATATTTCAGCCTCTTTTTTTAGCCAATGCAAAAACCAGTGAGGTCCTGGAGACACTTTCTTAACACATGCAGTACCTTTACAAAAATAGATGTAAAAGAGCATTGAACTCACAAAATTAAACATACCAGAAGTAAACCTGCCCGTATCTTCATGTGCTGACTCATCAGCTTTTAGTTATGTGACAGCACACCCCTTTTCCCCTCTGCATGATTCTTAACACATTCAGTCCATAAGACACACAGTAGCCTTCAGTGAGAGGCATTCTGGTATTTTTCTTCTCTGTGCCCAGAGTAATGCCCATAGGCCTTCCTTCCCTTGTATTTAAACCAAACCATCAGTGAATAAATAATTACTGATACCCTCCTGAGCTTCTCCACTGTGCTCATCACTGTATAATCTAAATGCTTCACAAAACATTAATGCTTTCAACCTCCCTCTGAGGTGAAGGGGAAGGATTCATTTTGCATAGGAGCATGAATCAAAGAAAGATGGAGGCAAAAAGTGTCACTCGTTGCAATTATCCAATTTCAGGCAAGAAGATCTAGGCTAATTAACATGACACAGCATATGAAATGTTCAAAACAGTTGTCTATATCTTCAAGTCATGGCTGTGGGCAATTTGACTCCTCTGCAGAATTAAGAGTGGTAGGCTGGGTCTCCAGAAGACAAACTGAGCCTGGTGGTCACTTCTGACTAGTTCAGTTTGCCCAGCATCTGTCTAGAATTGTGTTGCAAGAGCACAGTCTGCCCTCCAGGCAGCAAACAACCAGGTATGAGGCTCCCTCCCCTTTTAGGCTGCCTGGAAGGAGGTGAGGCAGTGTCCTGTGGCTCTCACTGATCCACAAAGTATGTTCAGGGTGTTCAGGTTGTGCATTGAAGAGGACAGGGTCCCTACAAATACTGAAGTTAAAGATGGTATCAGAGCACAATCACAAGGGGGCAGTACCTTCATTCTCCGAAGGACCAGGTTCCACGTGCTTTGTATTGCAGCCCTTTCTCTCCTCTGCTGCAAGTCTATGTTGTGTTATAGAAAGGCATTTCGTACCAACTTGCTTAGCCTGTACAGTTTCTGGGCTGACTCCTGTCTCCTCTAAAGACTGCTTTCTGTTTCACAAAATTGTTATGGCTGGACAGACAGCTGAGTCTCCACAAGCTTTCCAAGGAGGTACCAGAGCTGCAGCTACAGGGAAACGTCCTCCTTTTTCTTTGTGGGCCCTAGACTGGAACATGCTGAGTGCTTAGTTTATTTAACACATGCTAATAGAAACTTCTTAAGGGCTTATCACTTGGCTGAATGGAACAATTTCTCAAGAACAGCAAAGATCACATTTACATCATCTAGGCAACATTCCTGGCAAAGTTCAGCTTCCCAGTAAAAAGGTAAGCAATAGTTCTTCTAGTTTGTACAGAAAAATCTCTTCTTCCCTAACTTAATTTGGATAAATTAATAACCTTGCTGATGTTGTTTTGGAAATATTCAGCATTAGATAGGTATTCACCATGAAAAATGCTGCCAAGTGTAAACTATTTGGAGTAAGTTAAAAAAGATAAGAAACAATATCAAGAAGTAGAAAGATTGTGTAATGTTAAGTATAGTTAATGCTACTGATATTATTGAAAGTAGAAATCTTTCTTGTCTTGCAAGTCCATCTAGTGGTTTGCTGAATTGTACCATTTTCTTGCAGCAACTCTGATGATGTTAATGTGCAAGAAGCTGGAATTTTACACCAGGAAATGTTTTTTTCTAGACTTTGATCATGGTTGCTGACAGGATATTAAATGGGATGAACCTATGGTTCTTGTGCTGAATGCATTATTTGCAAAACAGTGAATAATAAATTAGGTTTACTGACAGTCCTGTTTGCATTTAGTCTTGGAATTTATTAAGGAAATTAAATCTGTTTTGGGTTTAATACCTTACATCACTGTTTATTTTGGTTTGTATAGACAAACACACGGAGAACTTCTCCGTTCACATGGGAGAAGTTAAAGGGCACCAACAGAGGTGAGTTACAAAGCAGGAAGAAGAGCTCTCCCTTCCTTTCAGCTGAGAAGAACGGAGCTGTACATTTCCAACTTTGCATGTTGAATAGACATACTCTTATCAAAATGGAAAAAAAAAGTCTTAATTCAAAATCATATGAAATTTTGTATTATGCATTCCTGGGAAGTATGACCAGGAAAGGCTGAAAGCTTTGGTCAACCACAGGTTCAGTCACATAAGCACTGCTTTCTTCAGTGACACTAGTTCACAAGACTCACTTCAAAGACTCCCTAGCATCCTTACTCAGTCTTTGCCCACAGCTTCCTCCAGTTCCACAACTGTCTTCAACAAAACTATTCATCTGACTCCAGCTTTGCTTTGGAAGAGTAAAAGGAGAGAAGACTTACTCCACAGTAGAGACTATGCCAACTTTCATGCACTATTTGCTTTACCAAAGTTACAAGCTATGGGAAAGGAGTTTAGTTATTAAGTGCCATCCCATCTTAATGATAGTGCAGATAGTGCACCTCCACACAGTTACATGTATTTGACAGATGTGGTCCAACTGCTGCCAGCCATTGACATAAATCATATTCCTCATTAAGGAGCTTCATAATTGGAACCGTGATTCCATTGACTACAAAGTCATATTGCAGAGCTATGACACTGTACCTGTGAAATACTACACAGCTACTCAAGTACATCAGAATTATAAAGCATGATTATTTAAAAATGCTTAAAAAGGAAAACACAGCACTTTCACTAATACCAATATTTACAGTGCTGTCACTCTAAGAGTTTGTCAGGCTCATGGTTTCTAACACACCAGTTGTGTGCCTCATCTTCTCCAGGAGGGAAAACCCCCATAGCCTGTTTTCGAAGCTGTAAATGTGTCAATTTTACCACAGAAGCATTTCACAGATTTCACAGAACGGATGTTACCCATGAGACTCATCAAATCTGACTTTTTCAGTGAATGGCCCATACAGGGGGTCAAATCCGCGATCTTGGTAGTGTTTTTGAGCCTTGCCTAAAATGGGCACCCCATCTCAAGAAACTGCTGCAGGGACTTGCTCCTTTGCCTCACTGCAAATTGAAGGTAGAAACTTCTGTTAAGCCAGGGCCCAAAAGCATTCTTTGAGGGTTATAAATGCAAACTCAACATTTTCTGACAATTTGGAGAGGTGGGAGATTTTTTTTTTTCTAATACCAAAGGAGCTTTTCCCAGTTATCATATAGCCATGCCACAAATACAAAAATGTTGTGCAGTTGCATCTCCATTTTTCTTGCTGCAGCTCCTGATTTTCTTCCACTCCCTTTTTTTTTTACATTATTCCTTTAGTTCCCTCTCCTTTATGCCCTATTTCCTTCCCTTTTCTGTACAACTTCTGTCCATCTCTTCAGTTGCTACTCTGCTCTTCTGCCTCCAGAACAACCATTTCTGTCTGTTTTCTTGCACACACAAGTGAAGCAGCCAAGAGCAGCCAAGTAAAAATCACAGCATTTTTGATGACAGTATTTCCTTGGTACCAAAAAAAAAAAAAAATTGAATAAAAATTTAGCCAGAGAATGTCAAATCTTTCAACACATGAGAAAAAATGGAGATGAATACCCAAAAGTTAAAGCCAAACATTTGAATTGAACAGTACCATGTTTCTCTTCTTTACTTTCTGATGATTGTAATGTAGGAACATTTCACTGTCCGTCATATCTATGGGCAGAAGAATCCAAGTGACTTAAGTCACAAACCTATCCTACAGTTTCTTCTCTGAAAATAGATTCCTGGACAGACAAACACACACTGTTCCTGCTAGTCAGATGAAATATTACCTGCACTGGACAATAACAGGCCAAAAAGTTCCTATGGTTACCTTTCTGAGCAAGAAAAATAAATTTATACTTTAAGCTCCAATGAACATACATTATAGAAACTGCAAAATGCACATATTCACAATAAAACCCCACAAGTTACTTAAAGATATGAGTATACATTCACATTGTGTGTGACACAGTTCAGGTAGAAAATACAATTCTTACCTTATTGCACTTGCAGATAAGTGGCCATAAGAACCACTGGCTGATGAACTGCTACGAGAATTGTTGAGAATTGTGACCAAGGAATTTGGAGATGTCCGTATCATGGTCTGAAGGTCAAAGCTGTGGTCAGACAGGGGGGATATGGACAACGTGCGCTTTCGGCTGGGTCTAGCTGACAACCTTGGACTCGGAAACCTGGCGCCTGTTATGTAAACACAAATAATTATCCACCAGGGTACTTCACTGGATTTATTTGTTATCAGTGATGGGTAGAGGGAGACACCAGCACACTGTGACAAGCCCGCTTTCTTTATTTGTGATCTACTGGCTACGATTGAGGAAAATTAGGAAGAAAAATCTTTCTTCCTATGGCTTACCTCAGGGGAGCTCTGTTTATTAATGTGCAAGCAAAATGATAAATGGCTAAACAAAAGGAAAATACTTTTATGAGTTATTCCTCTCATTTCTGGTGATTTATGAATCTGATGGCTTCTTAGACATTCACATCATTAATTCAACCATGAGCAATGAGACAGTAGTTCAGATCTGGGATACCAGCAAGCTCAAACCCACAATACTTTAATATATACAGCCAAACCTACACATGTCAAATACAGTATAGAAATGAAGAGGCAGCTTTTCTTTTGTTGACCATAATTCTGCCAGGTGGATAACTGATGCAAAACTAAAAATCAGGACTAAAACACTAAAGGGCCAGCTCTATCAGCAGAACTCAGATTGACATTCAGAGCATTAAATTGAGAAACAGTAGGCTTTATTTGAATTTGTCCAAGATCCCATGGTATTCTTTGTTGGGGTGTATAGGGGCCTACAACTGTGAAATTTCTTTAAAACTGGAGATTAGACTTTTCAAATCAGCAAAGTGAAGGCAAACATACAGATATCACTTAAATAAATACATATTACATTTCTAAATTTTATGTCCTGTTCTCTACCTCTTCTCATCTATTTTACCACATCATCCCAACTCTCTGCAGTCCTGACAGAAGATATATCACCTTAAATTTATTCCCTTTATTTAATTATTTTCTATCTTGGTAGAGAGCAAGGAGAGAATTAGCTTCCCCACTGCGTACTGAACAATTTCCTTTAACAGTACTGCTGCTTCTACATTTTAAATCCCTTTAACCTGTAGTAAAGGACTGAATCCTAATGATCCTGACAGCCAAGGTCACGAAGGTCTTGGGTTTGATGCCTACTTTACAGCTACTTCTCCTAGAGTCCCTGACATTCTCTGTAACTTGCTGATAATTCACAGTTGGCCAGAAGCATCCAGCATAGGTCTGCCTTTCCTAACATCTTTGTGTCCAGCAGCATTTTTTGCAGGGTATTTAAGTTTACACGTCTAACAATAACCAGGAGAAGAGCCCAAATGACTCTAATTACTCTCATCTCAAGATCAGAGATAGATTACAATCTATTAGTATGCTTTCTTACACATCGGAGTAGGTTTCCCTTCTTTCTGTGCATGCTAGCCAAGATTTTAATACAGTATCAAGGGCTGCCATTATATTGCTGTTGTGACTGTTTGATCAGATCTCCATTTATAATCCTTCTCTTTGGCATCTGGGTAATACAGAGCTTTTTTTCTTTCCTGCTCTGTCTCCAGAATAAGCCTTAGTTCATACAGCTCCAATCTTTCAATGAATATTCAAGCTCTTGATTCATCATTTAAAATTTAGGTATAACCATTTATTTACTCATAAAACCTACCACATGCCATTTTATGTAATCTGTTTTATCTCCTTTTTAGGAGCTTGATATTGTACTGTGTCTGGTATTTTATTAGTGCTGTGCTTCATGTCTTTCAAAGGCAGAGATCTTTTACTTGTGCTAAAATAAGAAACAACAAAGATCAGCAGCTATAAGAAACTGCCATATATCTAACAAGGAAATACAACATCCATGTCATGGTAAAAAAAAAATAGTTGTAATTTGCACTTGCATCTTTCATCCACAACTCTTCTCTGCTGACTGTTCAGCTGGAATGAATTAAAACAATGCATCTGAAGTTAGTGTTTGTAATGTAATTTACCCCAGATGAGGATACAATTCAAGTGCTTTATCATGCTTTTACAAGGGCATAGCTAAGTACAGACATTATACTCCCTGCAGTGCCCTGGACATTCTCAAAAATTGCAAAGACTCCCCTCCTCCTCCTCCTCCTCCTCCTCCTCCTCCTTGCCCTTTCTGGACTTAACCTGTCTCCTTTACCCCTTGCCTAAGTCATGCTATGGCTCTTGCATATCTGCCCACTGCTTGTTACACCTTTGCCTTGACTGCCAGCTGCTGCCAGGGCATCCCAGTGTCTGCTCTGGATGCACCAGATCTGCAGCCAGGGATGGAGAAAGACTCTCCTTACAGCTTTCACGGGCAGTGCCAGGGCTTGAGCTCACATAAAATAGTCTCAGGCTTCCTCTGATCCTCCAGGCAGCACCTGTTTCAGGCCCATCTAGCTCTGGGAATTCAGCAGTCCCCTCCATCTACCTGGGACAGGAACAATCTCGTAAGGGAGATTTTGCAGTATCCTGGGAAAAGGGAATATTTCTGCTTCAGCCAGGCAAGAGCTCTATGGAGTTTGACCACAGGAGACAGGGATTCAGTTCAAGGGAGGGTATGAATTTTAAAACTGGAAATACAATTGAATGGAATTACTGTTTTTCCATATCTTCATGGTTTAATTAGGTCTCACATGTCTAGTCTTAAGCATGAGCTGGCCATTTGTTACAGGGCATTTGCTTAACCTTTCATTTAGCATAATATGAGTTTCAGTTAGTATGCTGCTATGAAAAGGAATAGGTGACAATTTGTCAGTGCCTCTGAATACTAAACAAAACTTTCCAGTCTTGCCCAGATTTATTTTAAAACAAACACTTCAATATTTATATAGCAATTTGAGATGTTCATCTGCTCACAGTGTTCTCACATCCAAGTATTATATTCCCTACTCAATAATGCTTTAAAATCAGAAAATGAAGGAGCACTGATTCACTAAAAATCCATTTACCTCTGTGAAAGTGCTGATAAAAAAAATCAGCTTTGGTAAAGCATGCAAATGGAAGCTGACAGTGAAGATTTGCTTAGACATGTCACCCTTTTGGAGTAGACATTATAGAAATAAAAAGTCAGTAGTAGACAGTAAAGACTTGAGTGTGCCAACAAAAAATCCAGCAGGTGTCAGAACAAAAGATCTTATTGTGAGGTGGAAATCAATTCTAAAATAACAGATATCTATCTCCATCATAAATTTCAAAAATGGAATATGCCATCCAGCAAATTTGCCCTCGAATTTGATTTCTAAGTTGAAGTTTTTAGCATTGCTTAATCATTTATAAGGCAATCTTCAGACATGTATCATTTATTCCATCCCTTTAAATCAAACTTCATCAAACCTTTTTATTCCCTTCCTTTAAATAATACTTCTTTGAACATGTCTCAGACACTAGTTTTTATTGAAGGCTGTGAACATGGGGCATTTAGGGAGTGGGTTTAAAGTCAAACCTTTTTTCTTTCTTTCTTTTCCTTCTGCTTTCTATTTATAGATGTGTAAAAACTTTGTTTTCACTTTATGAAAGTTTATCATAAATTTTGTTTTGGTTTTCAAAATGATAAATCTGTCATCAGTATGAGAAAAGAAGAATGGCTTTGATACTTGACCCTCATTCTCCAACTGTGCTTGACAAAGAGAAACCAAACCCAGTCCAAAGCTTCTCAGTCTGGCTTAACTCTTTGGGCTGGTGTTTGGGTCTGGCTGAGATGACGTTCATTTTTTTTCCCACTGCAGCCCTCACAGTGCTTTGCACTGGTTGCTGGAAAGGAGTTTTGGCTGCTGCTGAGCAGTGCTGACACAGCACTGTCTTCCAACATTCCCCCCATTAGCAGGCCAAAAGTGGGCAAGATGCTGGGAGGGGGCACAACCAGGCCAGCTGACCCAAACTGACCAGAGGGATATTCCACACCATATGATGTCAGCACAGACATAAAGGCTGAGAAAAGAAGGGGGCGAGGGAGCATTTGTTATTTACAACGTTTGCCTTCTGGAGCAATCCAACCCCTCTGTGTGCTGGAGCCCTCCTTCCTGGGAAGTGGATGGACATTGCTGGGAAGTAGAGAATAAAAATTTTTGTTTTCTCTTTGCTTCTGCACATACGATCTTTCACTTTTGCCTGCATAAACTGCCTTATCTCAGCCTACCTGTTGTTTTCCATCTATTTTCTCTCCCACATCCAGCTGAGAAGAGGAAGTGATAGGGCAGTTTGGTGAGCATCTGGCATCTAGTCAAGGTCAACGCACCACAGCTGCCCAAACTCTTTAGGTCAGCAGGGTTACTATCAGAGTCTCTAATGCCAAAAGAAGTAGGTAAATACCAAATACCTTTGCAAAAAAGAAATCTCCTGTTCTGAGTGAGGATAGACAAAAGTTAATTAGAGTGAGGATATTAATAATTTGGAATCTTGAAACCTTAAGGAAACATGCTTGTGTTCCACTGAACTTCATTTAAGAGAGTAGAACATATTCCCCAAGTGAAAAATGCACCTATCAACCCAAAAGACAGTGATTTTTAAAATTGTTACAGCGCTTAAAGACAGTTTTGACATGCAATATCTTTCCAGCCACAACAAGCAATTTCAATTGTTGTTACTGTGGTGCTGTCAATACCCTCCACATCTACTCCACTCCTATTTGGATGCTATACTTAAAGGTAACAAATCTGACTTTTTTAGAACTAGCAATAAGATGGCATGGCTTGCTCAGGGTCTCTGGCCACCAAAACCGAAAAAAAGCTTTATAGCAGCAGAGAAAATTTTGGTCCAGTTTTCATGCCACTCAGGACAGGATGAAGAAGAATTACAGGATGAAGAATTACAATTAAGCATGTATAATCTTGCCTTTCTTTTTCTGCAATGTATTAGACAGCTCATGGACAGCCAAGTTCAGAGCTTCAAGAAGTCTACTGCTCTTTGGGTAAGATTTAACCTCTGATTAACAATTCTCCCACTCTTATAATCCCCACTTGAAATCAGTTTTCCAGTACCACACAGCAAAACAGAAGACCCCAAACTGCACATACTGTATGTAATATACTTTGGAACTCACTGCAGGTTGGTGTTGGAATTATTATTTGCAATACAGGAGGAGGTAGAGTTTCCAAATTTCTGTGCTAAATGCTGTATACACACACAATTAATAGACAGACTTGCTTCACAAAAGAAGAGCAATGTCTTGCTTGTATCTCTTTGGTTGTTGTGTGGGATAAATGAGCAGCAGCCTTTCAGACAGTTGAGTCAACTTGCTCAGAATTTGATAGCAAATAATGAGGGAAACTACTCACCTGTCTTCTGCTTCCTTTGACAAGATTGGGCAAAAGCAAAAGACTACTTTTAAGATCACCACACAAATCCTTAAGAAGAAAGATCCAAACAAATGGCATTGCTTCACATTGATCACTGTACTTTGTTATTAATGCATACATGGGCATTCTTATTGGGGATTTTTTTAAAGTCTTAATATCAGCTTCCTGCTAATTGTTTTGTTCTCGTTTCTAATCTAAAAATCTGACAAAGAAGAAAGGGATTTTCTTTAGCATGATGAATGATAGGACATTCAGATTCCTACTTAATGACAATTAATTTACTGTATACCCATGCAAGTTAAGATAGTTTTAATTAGTTTTTACAAAGTAAAAGGGTAACTTCATACTCTATTTAGATAAAAGCAGCTATTGCCTGACTAAACACATTCTCATCAAATACAGAAGGTGAGCTGAGTGACCTTACTAGGATTCAATCTTATTTTAATTCTCTATTTACTGTTTAAAAATAACCCATTTGCATAATAGTGCAGTTTTTGTCTCTAACTCTGAAAAAATGCCTAATTGAAAAGTTGCTGGTATAATTAATCTCGAATGTGTGATCATAATTTTTAAAAACAAACACAAAACAAATTAAAGTGTGCATTTCAAATGTATCCTAGCTGGAGCTGGTGAACACAAATATCCTTATTAAAGATGGTGTTTAGGTACCTTTTATGAATGGGCTGAAATTATGGGCAAGGACAAAACATTTCCTGTTAAGTAAGAAATTATAATATTCTTGGGATGCAAAAGATGCAATTCTATGTAGATTACAGCATATACCGAGTCTCTACTAACACATGAAGATCCTTCTGCAAATGCCGTTATTTGTATGAGTACTGGAACGTCTTCTGTTTTTCTCAAGTTTTCTGGTATATATATGGGTATCTACCTTTCTAAAGGCTGAATAAACACATAAGGTCAAATCTGCATCCAAGAATGTGGTATGGTACAGCTACTTATGTGCATTCAGACACTCTCTCACAGTAGGAAACAAAACCCTTGAAAATTTAAAACATCCATGCTCATTGCAAGTGAAGTTTGACTAGATGATCTTTAAAGTTCCTTCCAACCCAAACTATTCTAGGATTCTATGATTCTTTTCAAGGATGCCATGCCCATTCATGCACGCTGGGGATTGTCCTTGCAGCTGGAACACAGCAGCAAATTTACATTACCTGAACCATGTGTAACAGCATTTCCATTCTGCAAGGTAATAGTAACAGGAATTCAGTGCTTTAACAGTGTGCCTCATCTCTCCCTATTCCTCTCAAAATCCAAATCAGGAAGTATCATATTCTTAAGCTTTCAGGTACTGAATTCTGCACATTAATTTCTGGTTTAAGTCCAGACTACTTGTGTGAGGTTATTGTGTTTCTGCAGTGTGCTCAAGGTACATTACTGTAAATTCTTTATGCATGCTACCAGTGCAGTGAGACTCATAATAGAAAATTAATTTTAAGAATCCTTCATTAGCAAGGAAACAAAATGACAAAAGCTTTCCTGCACAGTATCACAATTATCTCTCTTGCCTGATTCTTATAAAAATTATTGGTGAGTCAAACACTTCACTTAAGGCCTGTGTTCTCCAGGGCTAGCTATATATATTCCTATATTCCCATGTGTTCCTGAGGTAAATCTCCCAACACTTATACTCCTTGAGATCACCAACTGTGCTGTGCAGCCAACAGCAGGAAGAAATCACATGTAAACAAAAAGTTTAAAATTCTACAGGAAAACAAGTACTGTCTAATGCTATTGTATTGGTCTGTACTACCAAGCAAAAGTCAACATCACCACTTTTTCTTGCCACCATTTTTTACTGTCCTCATCAGAAGGAACAGAATACATCCTGAAAAGCATGTAAACATCTATGACTCGAGGGGAATGCTCTGCATAATCCCTTCTGGTTGATCAAAGAAAGCAGTAGCAAGCAGTTTGTAATGGGGTCCTCTCTTTTCCTCCTTCAACAGAGAAAGAGACCGATTAGAGGACTTAAAGATGCCTAGTGGATAAAGAAGGCTCTTAATATTATGGAAATATTATAGAAAACTAAGTTTGGATCCTTGAGAATTCAGCAAACTGCTCCACTTTACAAGTGGCCACTGGTCTACTGATCTACGATGCAC
This sequence comes from Toxostoma redivivum, assembly GCA_013397375.1. NCBI lineage: Eukaryota > Metazoa > Chordata > Aves > Passeriformes > Mimidae > Toxostoma > Toxostoma redivivum. The sequence continues at coordinate 534,313 of VXBI01008499.1, read as the reverse complement.
AATTTGTAAGTGCAACTAGCACTCAATGAAAGGTGCAGGGCATGCTCTCCTAACAGAAAAACAGATGTAAACTTTCTGTTAACAGAGAGCTCATCAGGGAAATACTCAGCCTAACCATGAGTTACTGATTGCAAATAGAAAAGGACATTTTCAAAAGCACTCAAGCCCTGCTAGAAATAAAATTTATAACCTGTTTTCAGGAGCAGCCCTGCTCCTCTCCCTACTTTCTTTCAAAGTTTACTTTTAGGCTTGACATAACCCTTGTGCATTTGGCAATCAGTCTTCTGGCCCTCCAGCTTCATGAGGAGGCTTATGTCGACTCCCACTTCTGTATCAGCACGGAGGCCTTTTGGGTCACACCACAAACAACCCACGTGGTTCCCTTTGTAGGACCATCTATATTTCTAGAAAATATCACTCACTATCCATGGCATGAAGATATTCCATATGAAGAGCCCCGGCTCCTGCAGTGGCAGCTGAAGGAATGATGTCTGCATATGGGCTGCGCTGGCCTGCCAACAGAGCCATCTGATGATAATATTCAGCTGGACTGACGCCAGCGTGTGGAGCTAAAAAAAACAACATGAAAGTACTGTTAGTGACGTAAGATAAACAAGAAGGAAAGTTTTATCACATTGCTGGTTTCTCTGGCTATTAAAACAGCTTGTTTATTTTTTAATATAATGCAACGTCTGCAGTATGCCACCATGGGTCAATATATTTCAACCAATGGTACTGTAAAGACACCATTCAAAGAAACAGCAAGACATAAAATATTAATGAGCTTAGTGACCTCATATTTTTCTATTTATTATTAAGTGACTCAAAAAGTGACAGGCTGACAGCAATGGAAACAAGTATGATTTATTTAGTGACATAAAAAAGCAGCAAAACCTTCCTAGCATTTTATACGCATTTACCTCATCCCTGGCCCAAAGGAATCCATGTCTAAGGTAACAGTTCCATAAACATTCAGGTTTCTGGAGTCTCTACTTAGGGACTAGAAGATTCTCCCTCACCTTGTCCCTTTATGTCCATGTTTTGGAGCAAACAGGGGCAAAGCATGATTTCAGGACAAATATTAGCTGTCCATGAACAACACAGGGTCAGTTTTTCAGGAGGACAGACTGAAGTCAATAAATGTGACCATCACATCATTCAAAATTCATGTATAAATATACTTGACACACAAGTCTGTTTTCAGAGTCAAAACCACAGACTGAATACACTTTACATCCCATCAGTGAAGTTATCATGATGCAGTCCTCTGATAATGACTTGTATTAGCTGTTCCCTCATGTAAAAGTAGCATGAGAGCTTCCTGTTCCCCTCCAATTTTCAAGAAGGCCTTCAACGAATGGGAAAATCTGGACTAATACAAAACTTGACATTACTTTAAGATCATCTCCTCTCAGCAGGCTTCAGATGCTACTGACAGTAGAGGGTTATTTAATGAACTTGTGTAAGACGTACTCATAAAACAAGCTGGGCTCCTCCTTGATCCTGACCCTGACCTGCCATGAAACCTGAGGTGAACAGCCCTTCTCTCTGGTATCTCCCTGTCCCACCTGCAAAACAATTTACACTCAGGTCACCATAAGATGGTATGCAAGCTTGCTTAAAACACTTAGGGTTCCTTAGGTTAATGGGCTGCACCCCAAGCTGGTACACCAGATTATTTTTATATTCTTTCAGATAATTTAATTTTCTTTAATTTCAGCAGCTGAATCTTGAATGAAGACAATTTTTTGGTTGAAATTATTTGAATATTGTTACCTATACAGAGCTACTAAAAAGATAATTTATATTTTCATTAGAAAATCAGATCCTAAATGCAAGCCTTAGAAAAAAAGAATCAAGATTTACACTTTTAATGTTCTTTTGAACATACGGCATTGGAATTTGGAGAAAAGTTTATTCAGCAGTAGATTGCTGAAGTGTATAATCTGCCTTTATTACTACCAAATAAAATTAAAGAATGTGCTTTTGATGTTAAAATATTAAATATATTAACACATAATAACATATAAGAAATGGTTGTGAAAAATAGAACTATGTCGAACAGGAATAGGCATAAAAGATGAGCAGAGATAAATGAAAAGTTGCTGCTATTTTTTCCAAATTACAAATTGATTTCACAATTAAATACAATCTTTCCACTTTCTGTCAAATGGTAAAGAAATTTTTCAGACCAAATTTTAAAAGATAGGTAACTCACACTGAATCACTGAAAGTTTTAAAGTTTTACAATAGTAGACAACCATGGTATATTTCCAGACAGACTGAAAATACTTTCTGAGCTTTCTGACATAAGTGTCTGGGTTAACTAACAATAACATTGGCTGCAAACTTTAAAATTAACTGCGGCAGAAAACATAGTGAACACATAATTGCATTACTAAATGTTCCATACGCCAAGAAATCCTCTGGTACTCTTAAAAGATTATTCCTTACTACCTTCCTCAAACATAAAAAATTAGCCTACTAAATGATGTACTGTGTGAAGGGTAAATGAAGGGTAAACAGGAAGACCTGCAGCCCTGAATTTTTTCCTGTTTATTCTCGGGTAGCTTTAGCTTTGTTCCCATTTTTCTCTAAGTGGAGGCATTTGCTTCTGCACCATAGGCGCAGCTGAACTTCATTTGAGCACTTTCCTCTACACACACCAACAACTCCTTTCTTACCCCTGCTCCAAATCCTCTGAGAAGTCCTCAGCCACCCCTGACCCACCAAATCTACTGGCTAAGGAGAAGTGACAAGAGTTATGTTCCAGATTGTTTTGGCTCCTGGCCATCCCCAGATCTGTGAGTCAACAGACTGAGCCCAATAGTACACTGATCTAATTATCTAACTGTTCTAAAGCAATTAGGGCAGCAAGAGAAATCCTGCTATGGCTTTCAGAAGAGCAATAGCAACTTCCAAGCTTTCATAGTTCAAATGCTATATCACTTAAGCCACGGTGTCCATTATGTTATTAATACATTAAGTGCATGTACTCCTTTGAACCACAGGAGTGCTATATTTGCATTCTAGAAGTGCTCAAGCCATGATTCAGATTCTGTGATCCTAGAAACCCACATCTGGAAAAGGCCTTTCATTGTATATCTGATTGACCATACAACAGACTGTGGATTCCAAAGAACAAACTTGCAATTTTCAACAGCATGCTGTTTGATTGAGATATCTTCAACACCTCAATCAAGCTGCTGTATTTTCATTGAATGCTGTGCAACACCAGGGCTGTGGTAACTGATCAAAGATGAGTTGTGAGCCTACAGGGAGTGTGAAGTAACATGTATTTGTTTACAACCTGAAGAGAGATGCTTAAACTAGTAAGTTTAGCATGTACTTATGACAGATTAAGGCTGTGTATACAGTCTGCAATCAAAGAGGCAGGATATTTCACAGACTTGAACTAACACCAAACACCCGCACTGTAGATAGATGAACCTTAACACCATCATAATTACAACAGAGCTCCAGACTCAACTGCTAACACGTCAAGTGTACATTTGTTGGAGAACTGAATAGTTCCTTGAGACTTCACTACTTACAACTCATTGGACTACAATGGCAGAACAACACAGCAAGATCACACATACACACCTACATTTAGGTGCCAAAGTCTGAAACCAAATTCTACCCTGTGACATCTCTGAATGGTTCTGGAGCATCAGTTGGGTGCTGGGTCAGAAAACACTGTGCCTCCATCTTTGCAAGTGAATTCAGTGTGGTCCACCTGAGACCAAGACTGTATACAGCTTAAAGTCATAGGTGGTGATAGGTGGTTTCCTTCACACCTTCCTTTGTGTGCCACTGCAACATAATACCTTAAGCATAAATGAAATCCTGCAAGAATGGGACCTGAAGACTATTGAAGAGAGCAAGGTATTCTGCATATTAGCCCCTGTGAAAAAGCCCACGAGTGTTTTTCCAATATATGCCATTACATTACAGCTCTGTCATTTTTGTCCTGTATCTAAAGCTCCAAAGCTCCTGAAGTCAAAATTTGCCTTTCTGACCATTCAAATTTTTTATTAAAAGTATTTTTTTAAAAAATATTTCTGCTAAAACAAAAAGGGTAGGATTAGCAAGAATTCAGGCAACATCCAAAGTGCTGCTAGGAAAGCCCTATGTGCATGCCATATACCTTGACTGACAATAGGTCATTAAAATTTATCCTCATAAGAATATGTGCCCATAACTAATGGATTAACTGTAAAGGTATATATTCTTATAAACGAGGATTAATTAGTTATCCGTTTGGATAGGGTGCACTGCTCATTTTTCAAATTCAGCTAAAGGCAGTTTAACTCTGGTAAGTTTTTTAATTCACTGGGAAGATCTTTCCCATAGTTAAAGTACCAGTTTCATTACCTTTCTCTACATAGTTGATTTGGAGTATGTTATATTTTAGTTCCCTTCAGCAAATGCTACAATTTTGAAATGTCAACTGCTTATGCTTACCCACTATTGAAAAACCTTACTAGCAAGACAGCCTTTTTTTGCAACTGTTGATGGCTCACTTTGGCAAAATTCCCTCTGAAATGAATAGGAAATGTGCTAGAGTAGTGACAAGATTAATCACAGGAGTTCACCTCAGCTCAAATAGCCTGGAAAATAAAAGCCACGGTCACACCAAGACCTAAAGCACTGAATTTCAAGTATCCTGCCCACCATTTAGATTAAAAGGGACAATCTTGATCATCAGCCACTTCTACATAAGCATAATTTCATTTGGCCTTATTGTTGACTAGGATAAACTGAAATAATTCTACGTAACTTTAACAGAACTATTGACTAAATGTAACTAGTCAGTGCATGCTTTGTATGATTGAAAAATACTATTTTAATTAACAAGCTTTTTGTGCCTGAAGAGCTCCATGGTCATACAATGACGTGCACTCATAAAGAATCTGACTCAATTCAGTGCAGATACAATAGATTTTTTGGGAGATCGGAATTACACCTCATGTCAGCCCCACAAACAAAAGATATCACAAGACATACACCACCCTTCCAGCATAAATTTTGAATGAGGCAGCTTTTTTTTTTCTTCCCCCTGAAGTTTCAACATTTGTGAGATGTACAAATGAGCCATCATCGGCTGATGAAGTATTGAAACATTTATGACATAATGAATATGTCTGACAAACCTGGTGAAGCTGCTTTGAACAAGCGGGAAAAATGTTGACAAGATTAATATAACTTAAGTTGCTACAATGACAGAAAACAGGAAGCCTGTCTTAACCCACCATCTGTTGGGCTGAGTCCACGGGCTGCCGAGATCATGGAGAGGGACGGGCTGCTGTGCAGGGACCTGATGTAGTCCATGTAGGGGTTAATGTATGGGTGAGGGGTGCTGAAGGGAGACTCTGATGTTGCAGCAGGATTTCGGTGCGGAGAAATTCTAAGGAATGGAAGCTCTGAGTATGTTGGGCTACTAGATATGGCAGAAGGCCTGGAAGAAACAAAAGGAAGAAAAAAAAAACCAGCCAGGTTATCTATACAATAAAGAAAAATACTCTAAAGGTAACACACTTGTTTCTCAAAGAATAACAACTAGGTTGCACATGTACTGAAGTCAACTGCCTGGAAAGAAAAAGGATGGGAAATTAATTCTTCTCTATCCCCATTATTAGAAACATTTCTCTGACCAATTTTAACATTATTTTATATTTGGTTTAATCTTTACATCCCTCAATACCCTTTCCCTAAGGAGTTAAGGAGAAAATCACTTCAGATAGTGCAAAATATCTACACTGTATTACATAGTAATTCTTACTGAAATATGAAATACATACTGAGATTCAGAATCATTTACGTCTTCAAAATCATGTGGCTATTGAAAAAGGAGCTTTGAGAATGCTGCACCCATACCCTTCATTTGCCAGCTTACTCTTTCTGAAAGTGTAAGATGGTGTGTTTATACAGAAATAACTTCAGGAGTCCCAAACTGTGTAAACCATTAAGACAGATGCATCCTTTGGAGCATTTTTTTTGTTGCTGTCCCTTCCCATGAAAAAGGCACAAAATTTGGTAGCAGAGGAAGAAAGATTGCTGAATGTTTGTGTATTTAGTATGGTGCCAGTGATCAATGTTTTTTAATAAGACTCTATTAATTAACTATGTCATTTTTGTGAAGGGAAAGCTTGGTGCCCTCTCATGCTATGTGTGATGAACCAAGGCTGAAAGCTGAGTTCACAGCTGACAAAAGATAGATAACCGACCATATCCCTCCCCATCATCCCACCCTGTTGATACGATAGTAGCGTCTGGGCTCTGCTTGGAGACCTTTCTCTCACAGCATCCCATCTCCAAAGGCACTGGAAAAAGTTCAATTTTCATCAGAAGGGGTTGGAGTGCCTGCCCTTGCCAACCTGCTCTTTGGCAAAAGACAATGATTAAGCCTGTTGTGCATTTGCTGTAGTCCAACTGGCTGACCCGAACTAAATGCCTTTTTGTCCCTGTTTTTCCAATTAATTTAGCATATATACAGCACAGACACAGGCAGCAGCTGTGAGAGCAGTGAGGGCAGCCTGTTCCTTTGATGCTGTTGGCTTACAAAGAGTAATCAAACAAGAAACATATTTTTTTCCCTTTAACATACACATATCATGATCAATGGAGGCAGTTGTCATCACCTAAAAGGCCAACAGAACATAATCTTACATAGGAGTCAATTCTGCCCTGCCATCAGCTCGGAAATGCTAGCATGTGAGTGGGACAGTGATCAAAGTCATGAGTTCCTAACATGACGCCAGCTTCCCTGCCACTAAATCCATGAGGGCTTGTAAAATCTGAGGAATTAAGATTCCTCCTGATGTGTTTTTCTCCCTCTTTTCCCTTCCCTATTTGACCTTTTTTGTGTTTCTTGCCCTCCAACAGCTTTCTGCAAGGTAAGCCTGTTTAGCCTTCCTGTATGAAAATATTTCCTAGCTCCAAAGTTTGTTAGAGAGCTGCATTTTGTGCTAGCAGCAGGTACCAACAGTGCAGTCACTCCTCTGGTACCCAAGTAAGTGACCCACATAAAGCTAAGCCACTCACTAGCCTGCCTTCACCATATTTGAAAAGCAGTGAGAATCCAAAACTAGAAGCCACTTTCCGCCACTGTGCAAACCAGACATCTCCTTTCCTCAGAGAACTTCTCGTCTGCATGGTTCTAAAGTACCTTTGTTTTACTATGTAGTGGTAGTGCATCTTTTATCTTGGTACAATGAAACCCCACCTGAAATGAAACATTTATTGTCTCCTGATTCCCTATGAGGCCAAGTTTGGTGGACAAGAGCTTTAAAAACCGTGGTGACATAGGAAGCAAAAGTACTACAGCTGGATATCACATTACAGAGTGAATTTCCTGGCAGCGAGGAAAATACAGTAGTACAGCAAATTTAATACAAGAGTAACAAAGAAACTAAGTTCTGATGTCATTTTACAAGTGATTCTTTTTAAATGTGATCCCAACTCAGTTACAAACACAAAGAGCATGCAGGCAGGCTGGGGCTCTAGCCTTATCTGGTGCATATTGAACAGAAAACTCTTTAAATGCATATGCAAGAAGGCAAAAAGTCTGTATCGGCCTCAGTGATTCAATCTCCAGCTGGCCAACAGCCAAATGCTGTCGCAGGAGCATGACTAAGAGCCAGGCTGTCAGCCTCTCGCTCCAGATCCAACAAGAGCCATTCAAGGACACCAGGATTCAGCTGCTCTTCTCCTCAGCCCTGCCTCTTTCTCTCCTCTTCTGAGCTCCTCAGTTTTCCTAGCATGCTAGGGAAAGGACGCTTACCTGGGTAACATCAATCAACAGCAGGCATATAAATAGTATTATCTGAGGCAGAAATAAGGAGTCATCAGATTCCACAAAGAATTTCCAGCTCTGGACTCTGATGTTTCCTAATTTCTCTGAAGCATCGGATTTTAACATGCTGCTAACTTCTGTGCTCACTTTCAGTTTGGACTTCTCTTGTTCCTCTGTATTCCCAGAACCTCCTTTCCTTACAGACCCATTTTCCCTCATGCCTTCTTCATCTGCTCTGAGTTCCACAATTTGAGTCATCCTGATTTATTCCAATAAACGTCATATATCCTTTCTTTACCGCTATGATTAAACTTCACTGTGAACATCTTTTGAAAGTATTAACTGCCTCCTTCAAACTAGAATGCAGCTTTTAGAAAGGGTGCTGCCAAACACCCTTACTGTTGCTTTGCCACCTCATTGCGTACTAATAAAGAATGACTTTTGTCCTGTAAATATCAAACAGTAAGCCCAGAAGTGGCTCTGCAGATACTCATTCAGTGACAAACAAATCAAATCTCCAGATGTGGGTGGCAATCCATCCCCATAATTTTTATTTCACATGTATAGAATAATAGAATGGTTTGGATTGGAAGGTACCTTTACAGGTCATCCAGTCCAACTCTGCTGTCATGGGCAGCGAAAAACCTGGGGACCTTCCTTCAAACTCAGGACCCTTCAGCCCAGCAACCTGCAACCTAGCCATGCATCCTGTTGAATGATGTTCTGCCTTGGGTCTGAGGCTTCAGCATGGGATGCAATGAGGCTTCAGCGTGAGAAGAGGCAAGGAGATTTTCAGTGATACTGCTTGGCAATTTATGCCTCACCTGTAAACCATAGGAAGGCAGAACAACTTGCCCTGCATCTTCTCCTGTGCAGGGGTTCTTCTGTTATACAGCATATTCAGATCACGTAAGGGAGGAAGCAAAGCAGATGTGTGCTGTTTTCTGAATCAGGACTTCTGTGTCTACTTCTAGAGACCCTGAAAACTCTATTCAAATTTCATACAAAGCTGATCACACTTTCAAGACGTAGTTGAAGGTCTCCAGGTTTGTGGGTAAAAGACATCCTATGGCTGTGTTCACCACTAATTTTTATCCTGTCACATTAGCATTATTTTATAATTTTCTCAGTAACCTTGATTATATCTACAACCCCAACGTAAATGAGAAGGAACAGAGAACAGGACTAGCTGTGAAAGCATCTCCCTCTTTCTGTCTAGAAGGCCTTCCTGTTCACTGCTAAGGTGCTGAAATATCACGAGTGCCATACAACTTCCATATCTAACACAGGACTTCCCACTCCCCAGCCACGTCCAGCCTGCCAGCTTCTTCCTGTCCCAACTCTGATGCTCTGGGGAATCTCAACTACTCAGCTTGCGAATGGCACACACATGCTGAGGCAGTGAGGTCAGTGTAAGGGCAAATAGGTGTATTTTTTCCTATTAGTCATGACACTATTTTGATGAATTGTTGCAGAGGTGTCTGCACAGTCTTAAAAACTTACAGAGCCACACCAGTTCAGCAGTTGTGAACAGCATCAGTTATAGGGCAAATCACAGTATGTGTGAAGCTGTTTTTTTAAAAAATGTTTTTTTTCTGACCACTGCTGAACCACAGGTGAGCTATCTGTAGGATTTCAGTTATTACTCATGAAAATGGTGTGTCATTTTGTTTTGTTGCTTACAGCTGCAATAGATTAACTCTGCACAAGAAGACTGACTAGCAGCAGGCTTAGATTTTAAGCACCACAAAAACGGAATCAAATGCAATTCCGTTTTCAGCCTATGCAGCCCTTTTTAACTGTGAAGGAAGATCATGGGAATCTGAGAGTTGATGATGCAAGCATGACCAAGTTTTACATATTTCAAAATTATCTGCATGCACAGATCATTGCCTAGTATTATCTTGAAAGAGTCACACAGCAGAAAAAACTGAGCTACGGGGACTCCTACCACATACTCTAGGCTGTTTTTTGTATTTAAGCATTAGCCAGTTTTACAAAGAGGAAGTTTGGATCGCCCAAATTCAAATCCTATCCCTTTCTTTGGACTAAATGAACAGCTGACTTGAGGTGAAATATTGCTGTCTGGGTATGACTAGAGGTGAAAGTCCCTGGGTAGGTAAGCCAGCACAGAGCTTCTTGACTGTGGGTCCTTTCAACCACCCTCTCAGTGTTCTACTGATGGGATTAGAGGATCAGCCAATGTCCATGAAACTATGTTATGTGGATTCATGCATGTAACTGAGTTAGGAATTGAGGGGGGGGGACAGAAAGAAAAGAGACCCAGTTGAGGGTGATGGGGGGTGGCAAAGGCCAGCTGCTCCCTAAGAAAAGGCAAGCCAGGAGCCACGCATGGGCAATGCCCTCCATGCCACCAGATCTGAGTGACAAGAGCCAAGTGCTACTACCACAGTCGATCAGCAGTCTGAGACAAGGCAAAGTGACAAACCAGGTCTGGATTGGGCCAGTCAAGTGCAGAAGGAGACAGGGACAAAGAGGTCAGGAGACAAGTTTTGAGGGTTCTATCCAGAGCAGCTTCCTACCTTGCAGATCCTGAGCTCAGCCAGCAGCAGGACCAGAAACTGGCACTACTCACAACACAGGTCAGGCAGCTCAGCTAAAAAGGAGTTCCTGGATGCATGAGGTGTTGGTAGCGGTCTCTGGTGAGGCCACGCAAGACAATTATAGCCAATTAGTGGCCTCAGGGTACTTACTTGTTTTGGAGTGCTTGAACTGTTTTAATACATGCCAAAATACCAATACAGTGCAAATTGTCCTTGTTCTTCTATCTCTTGCAACTGTGTAAAATTACAGGAGGCCCCAGGGCATACGGCAACCCCCACACTTGTCACAGGCATTCTTAAATAGCAGTGTTTTCTGGAAGCAGATATAAAGCCACTCAGAACAGCCACAAAGGTCTGTGCCACAGGAAAATTTGGACTACTATTTTTGAGGTTGCTTTGGTGTTAGAGATCTGTCATAAATGGTTTCCAAATAACTTTAAGCTGTGCTTGGACAAAAGCCTCTTCTAAGCACAAACTATCTTAAAAAAAAATTCATGGTGATTTAAGGTCTTTCTGATTTTAAAGGAAACTATAACTCCAGGACTGGAAATCTTAATGCCAAGTTTTGTCCTGATAAAATTTTAAATGGCTCTTTTATGAATCTGTTGAAAAATACATTTATATTGAAAACAGCAAGTGATCCTTAACTATAACATTGTAAATATGACACTGAGCTGAGGTTACAGATGGAACAATAATCTATCTCACAGAACAAAGCTTGTCAACGAAGTGGGATGAAATATTGTAACATAACCTAATTTATTATTGCCTTTTCATCCATCTTGTTATATTATGAACGTGTCAAAGTTCAAACCTCGATATTTAATCATTTAACAGTATGTTATTCAATGTTGGAGCAAGCATTGATGGCATGACTCTCATATCAATGATATCCACACTTTTTCTCTGATACCTGTTCAATTCAGTCCTGCCAGGAGAACTGAAAAATATTAAACTCATTAAACTGCCTATGATACTTTCATCTTTTTCTCTTTTTTTCTGCAATAATCTTCTGAGGTCTGCCCACAAAATATTAGCACTTATTTCTAGTAGAACCTGGAAGATTAACAAACAAGGACTTTCTTGGTATGTGGCGACTCCTATTCTAAAGCACGTGGTTCACTTCCTTTGGTAATATCTCCCATGTTAAACTTCTATTGTTTATTTAATACATAGTTGCTTGTACAGACTGCCCCTTCAGCACCAGCAGCCAACAACTGGCTAATAAAAGGTTTTTATATTAATAAAGTTGTGCTCTGAGGTTTCAATGTAAGGAGATTGAAGTCAGCACTGAGCATTTTTAAAATGCAATCCACAGTCCTTTTCCCTTTTTATTTCTCATTGAATTGGTAAACAATCAAACTTATAAATACATACTATGGGAAATCAATAATATAATTTTTAATACGTATTTTTTGTCAGAAATTCCAGCTTCAAATACGCACTCCATTCCCCTAGAATCACTCACTGCCTCGAAGCTGCTATATCACCTTGGACTTAGCAAAACTAAGCAAGTAATTATGGACATTTAAATAGTTCTTTTAATACATGGAAATGTCAGAGCTCACTCCATATAAAACAGCTCAAGTACTGCAAAAGAGTAAGCAATGTTGACTGTATTTTCTTAATGGTGGAAATGAAGAAAAGGAACATGAGCATGTTTTTGAAGTTCTAATACAGAAAACCCTCTTTTGATTTCCTGTTTAATTTTCCATGTTTTAGCACTTAGTGAATATTTACTCACTCTTCCTCCAAAATTCACACTGGAACTGTAGTCAGCATAGGGAAGTAAGTCACAGAACTTACTGGTATTAGGTAGCAACCTTTCTTTCAGTAGACACATGTTCAAATAATTAATGAGTGGGTCCATGCTTATGTAGTTCACATAGAAGCTAGATCAGGGCTTAGGGTAGACAGGCTCTGGTTTGGTTTCTATCATTTATCTGCTGTCCACCTTGTACAAGTTTGTTGTCTTCTTGATCCACTCTTTCCTCATCTTTAAAACTGTGTTGAAGCACTTGGAAAAAGTTCAGTGTCTACAGTGGGAAGGTCATATCAAGAAATGCTATGTTATGAATATTTTCTCACTAAGGCAAGGACAATGCCTTGCAAAATGTGTGCAGTTCTGGTATGCAAATTCCTAAAATATAAAAATAACCTCACTTGGGGTAAGAATAAAAAGTTTCTCCCACATAAAGTTAAAAGGCATCATTGCAGAAAAAAAAGGACACAAATGACTGTACAAGAGATATTCATGGTTCAGGAAATCTGCATGACAATTAGGCAATGATCGACAGGAAAAGAATATTACTCTGGTTGCCCTTTCCTTCTTTGGGAAGTGTTAACATTATGTAGTTACAGTTAAAAATTGACTACATTAATCAAGCACTAAATCCTTAGTCAGTGATGTATTCCTATTTTTCAACTGACGGACTGCCTGAACATAGACCCAGGTTTTTACATACACTGTCTGCTACTTATAAGACTTCATAAATAACCCAACCATCATCTTGTAGATTTCCTCAAGAATAGTTTATGCCATGAAAAGCAATGAATATTACTCTGTTATTTAACAGAATGCTGTTTACATAAGGTCAGCTGTAACACTGGTGACCTTCAGACCACAGTAACACCTGAACTGCTGCTTCAGGTGATACAATCTTGACTTAGAGTCTTAACACGCATTCCTTAAATGTGTATGCTGATACAGTTTTGACTGTTTAATTTTCTTCATTATGAAAAATGTAAATAAAACTATCTACTGTCTCCCAGTATTTCTCAAGTCCAGTCTTCTTGTTCTCTTCCTCACATACTAGTTATCTCCCCAGAACAACCTGCCTCTCCTTTTCCTCTTCCTTCCATCCACCTACCACTGTTGCTGCCTCCTGGTACTACTTTGAAACACTGTACACTTGGCCTTTGCAATACAGAACATCCCAGTTTTCATCTCCTTTCTTCAAATCCTTCTCAGGATGCTGCAAAGAAATCAGTGAGTGGGGGAGGATTATATGGATTTATTTGGCAGTTTCTTTGCAGGCAAATATACAGAAAAGTAACCAACAGTAGCTACTCCCTGCAAATGCCATTTGTCTATTCTAGGCTTCTATCAGAGGTTTTCTGGCAAATTTTGTGGCAGCTGTGTAAGCCTCCAAGTACCCAGCTGGTGCCCTTCCCAGGCAGAACATCTCTGCCTTTGGCCACTTCATTGCCCCAGTTTCAGGAAACCAGAGCAAAGCTGTGAGACTGTAAATGGGACAAAGGCACACAGCCCTGTTGAGGGAGAAGGGATAATCCCCAGGGTAATGAAACAGCTGGGGCTGGTAAACCCTGCAGCCATCAGAGCTGACTCACCAGAGTTCATTTGCCAAAGAGCCAAAGAGGTCTGACTTCGAGCTCTTCCTGGCAGAGCTCCTTGTATTTGCACAACACTCAGCAGAGCTCCGATCGTGCACAGTGCTGGACACTGCAGCAATGTAAACAGTAAATAAAAGTAATGCTAACACATGATTCCCATCACTTGCTTCTGCTAGAGCCTTACCCAGGCACTTTTTTATTTTGCTCAGCTTGCACTGAACCATAAGTAAGACCTTATACCTTCAGAGGACAGCCTAATCTCAGTGCTGGTAAATTTTTCTTCCCCTGTCTTCAGCTGGTTCCAAGTTTACTGACTTGTAAATGTAATGTACTGACTTGTACATTAATATATGGAGGATAATGTAGCAATGTTGCATTTCATGCAGAAATCATCATCATGAATATAAAATAGATGCACAGGACAAGAAAGTGTTATTTGAATAAGATTGCCATGGACCTCCACACACTATTTCCTCTTCAAACTGTGTGGTAGCACAAAGTGCAGCAGGAAAATCTAAAAGCTCTACAGCCAACTCATTATCTGTTGTTAGTAATAACAGACTGGGCAGTGAAATTACCAGCTGCATTCCTACAGCAAACTTCTCTGCTCTGCAATTCTCTTCTGATGCTCTAGAGGTGGTCCCATTTGCTATTCAAATTTTAGCCTCCTCTAGGCTACAGGCAGAGCTGCCCATGCTTCCAGTGTTTAACCAGAGGCACCATCATATGAGTATGTGGACATATATAAATCTGAACTGCATTAATGTACCCCTTTCTGGTCTCCCTTGGTGCTCCTCTCTTTTCTCAGAAAAAGTGTGTCAAAGGAGTGTCAGAAGCTTTCTCACACTTAATGCTGTTAAGTCAGCTAATTGAATAAACATTTGTTTAACATTTGCTCCTATTTCACTAATGCACTGTGAGAATGAGAAGAATTTTATTCCCCTTCTTCCCCATCCTCCCCCTTCCTCAGGAGTGCCACTAGCTGTTATCGCAGTGACTAATGTGCTGTATGTGGCCATTATAGTCCTCAACTCTGAAATTACACCCAGGATGAACGATAGGCTCTGCCTGTATGCTGATTGGAGTTGGATGATGATTGATTAGAAGAAAGTCAGACTACGTAGCCATGCAAAAAGAATGCACTAAACCACAAGCTTAAACACTAAAGAGCATTTCACCAGTGGCTTCAGAGCTATTAGATGTTTTCATATTAACAACATTTCTCACATCCAAGTTTGTGCATTTTATCTTTATTCTTTCAAATACTGAAATTGCTTGGATAAGAGGGTTATATATTATATATATATATTTTTTTTTATACACATATATATTGATACACATTTCTAAGAGTAGCCTGAACTTTTAGAGGAAATTGAAGAGGCTTTGTGTCAAGTACAGCTAAATCCAGCCTTTCTATATCAAAACCCTGCTAGAAAATTACTGTGCAGATGATAAGGCTGAAAGATATAATAAAAAGTGACTCTACTCAATTTACACTGCAATATTGGTATGACTGAATATTTTTCATTCAGGTGACTGATAAAATCACTAAACTGTATTGCAGATAAATAAAGGAGGCTTCTGTCAAGAATAAACACCATTAATCATGAAGTCTCACCCTCTGAGTGGCTGTGCTATGCAACTGCACAAATGCACCATCACATGTGGCATGTGACCCACTGCCTCCTTTCTTTCCCCAGCTCCCCGGTGATACTGTCTTCTTAGGAAACTTTTCTGTTGCCTTTACAACATTTGGAAGCCCGGGAATGTCTTTTCCTTTCAAGTTTATACACAACTGCAACTGAAATCTAAATTTTATTGGCAATACATTCAGCTAAAAATTGAACCCATGAGATAAAGTGAAGCCATGCAGACTGTGGCTGCACTGATATAAATCCAGCATTATAGTGAAAAGCCTGTGTTTAAACTGGTGAGGATGAAGTCTTTATAATTCTAAAGCTAAAACAAGTAGGAAATTTTTCCCCCAAGCCTTCTTCCCATTTTGTTCCAAACCCATATTTTCTTACTGTTTTTTTACTTAGTTTTGCTGTTTCCAAATAGGTGCTGAGTTTCTTTTTGAACATACAAATATAAATTTTCTTAACATCATAAATCTACTTCAGTAGAATGTATGGGTCTCCTTTCAAAAAAGCAACTTAAATGCTAAAAAATTGGACATGAGCTAAAAAGAAACTTACCCAGCAAAAGCACAGTCATACAAAAAGAATAACAGACAACTTAGGTAACCTTTTTGTAACCTGTTTTAGAGCAAGTGATGATTCAATAGTGGCCATGTTATTAAGCCAGAATGAAGCGGTGCCCTACACACTAATGAGGTTAAAAAATGTAGTTAGGTCTTCATGTTAAAGGCACTTAGCAAGCAGCCTGCTTGGCAAAGACCAACTGTGTGTTGGAGCGGAGGACTAATCACACAGGCAGAAATCAAATCGACTGGAAGAATTAGGAGACTTGCGGCCCCAAGGAATGTAATTCATGCAGAAAAGCAGTTGTCAGAGTGAGGCCAGGGAACTGTGTGGGAAGAAAGCAAAATAAACAGCTCAACAAAGAAAACAAAGACACTCAAATAGTGCTTTTCTAATGCTTGAGTACACCGAAACTTCAGTGGGCACATATGACAAAAAACTCATCAAAGACGACCTCTATAAAAGCAATATACCGGTAAATAGTGAACTGGTTCAAAAACACTTAGAAAATGCCTGTAGATCTTTAAAGAGAACCTTGACAGCGTTACACAGAACAGAGAAAGTACACATACATACATGCATGCATGCATGCATGATTGGGAGAAGAAGAAAAACAACCAAATGGTACAAAGCTAAGAGAGTTGAAATGGTTTCTACAATTACTCCTCATTTCTCTCTCTACCATTCACAGACGAGAAGAGGATGCAGTCTGCATGCAACGAGTGCTCCTGCTTCTGTGCAGCAATACTCTCTGTAAAAAAACATTGCTAATTAGGATCCACTCCTACAGCATGCAGACCAGATTACTGCATCCACCAGGGGGATTATCTGACTAGAAAGAAGACCTTGAGGCTTGTCCTAAATCTCAAAAAAACTCATGTGCAATTCATGGGAAGTTTTGCTTGTGATGGGTATGACCCATGACAGTAAAATTAAATTTTGAAATCAACTGATATATGAATTTCACAAATAGTTAGTTGTCTTGAAAAGCAGTATTTTTTATTAATGTGTTATTGCTATCACAATTTAATGGGGGTTTTAAAATATTTTTACAGAATTAAGCTTTTATCATATTTATAACTTTGGAACCTTTCTCCTCATCTCATTCATTTACTTATGATTTTTCTAAACCCTCCCTACCTCAAACTCAAGAATGCAATGCACAGTATTGTTCCAGCAAATTTTAGCTTCTCTTCTTCCCTTAACTCCTTTCTCTCATTAAGGCAGGTGTTCCCTCTCCTGGAAAAACACCTGAAAAGATTCTCACATTACCTCAAGTGAACACTGTCCTGAAAATCTGTTGTGTGATGCTAAGAAACACTCTTTTCCCAAATTCAAAACCAAACCAAAACAAACCCTTCCATTTCCAGTGCCTACTGTTAGTCACATTCACAATATTACAAAACTGGGATTTGGGAAGAAAAAAATCTTTTCTTTAATTATTTTATATAATAAAATAATAACTGTACTATTTAAAACAAAACAAAGTTGGCAATAACAAAAGAGAAATTCAGGGACTGAATATTTCTCCTATTGCACTTTCTACCCATATACGTGTAGGGAACGTTTAACTAAAATTCTAACTTTGCAGGACTACAGTGCTGACAAAACAGTGATGTGAAGGTTCAGCATTAATCATTTCTGTTGAGGTATGGTCGGATTTGCTTAAAACCTCTGTACTATCATCAACAGACAGCCCAAAATTGTTATTCACAGGGATTAGTGACTGTTACTGAACAGAGTATCAGCTAGAATTTTTCATCTAAAACTACATGCAGCAGGGAAAAAAATTGATAATACAAGTCCACAGAAACTCCTGAATAAAATTCTACATATATACATTTCTGTATAAAACAGACTATTTTCTGAAATGCATCCTCCCTCCCTTCCCATAGACAAATACACAATTTGGGAAAGAAAAGCCATTTTGAGAGTGCACCTGAGTGACAATATCAGCTGTCTAGTATACATTCATGCTGCACCCAGGACTGGAGTCAAAGGGTGACCTTATGAAAACACAAATTCCAAGCTTCTCTCATCCTGCACCACCACAAACAGCAGGTGTGCAAGTCACAGATCAGCACCAACAATCATGAGGGCAATAGGATTCACAGTTATATGAAGCACCACTTACATCAAAGGTGAATGCTGCTAAGGTACAAGGGGGGAAGAAAGATATTCTGCTAACAGCCCCTTCTTGTATTTTCTCTGCCAGTATCGGAGGTCCAGGTATGGGAGCTGGCTGAGGTGCAATCAGAGAAGATCAGGAAAACACTCAGTTCTCATGCCAGGCTGAGGAGTCTTGTCTCTGTCAGGCCAACGTTTTGATCCTGCAAGCACTGAAAGACTTTTCGCTCCTACATAGTTCAGACTACAAGTTAGTCCTAACAAATGGTAAGTATATAATGGCTGGAACACTATAACCATCAAAAGAAACAAGAGGTAAAATTCTCACACTGCTATTCTTGTTCTATTTGTGTGAAAAACTGGAGTTAAAAACATTTCCCAGGCAAAACTGTAACTTCAAACAAACATAAAGGAATAATATTCTAGCTGCATACTTTTTTTCGAAAAGTAGTAAATTCAGCTTTGAAGTCTTCAAGGTAAATGCACTATCTATAGGCTGGAAGCATTATTAGTTCTCTAAACAGAGTATGTAGCTGGGTGTGTAAATGAAAACCCTGTGGGGAATAGTCTGGCCAGCTTGGAACACATCTGCACAAGCTACACATTTGCTCCCTCAGCATCTCTGCAATTCAATCTAATCATAGGAGTAGAAACACAGTTCCCAGAAAAGGTTTCAGGATGGAAGCCTGATGTCCAAGGAACAAGCAAGGCAAAGGAAGACAGAGGCAGGCTACACAAGCTTTCTTGGTACTGTCTTGATGATATACACTGATAGTGACCTTCCAGGGTAAAGCAGAGAACACCTGATTGCCCCTGGTCACTCAGCTACTGCTCTCTCTGCCAAATCTGTCTACAATGTTGTTAAATGGGGCTATTTGCGTTGGTGGCCTCTATAAACTGGACTAGACTATCAATCTTTTCTTCCATGGGCCAGTGGAAAAGGCATGATAAATCTAGGCTGAATTTCAACAGGAGATACAGGACTAAAAGATGTGTATCTTTAAAGAGATAGCTACTTAAATCTGATATGTTTAGAAATTCTCCCTTATGTGAAATACTCCCTAATTTTCTGTTGATCCTTAACACCAATGGTCACAACACCTCATAAATAATGTTTTCAAGATGATAGGTTAGTTCATTCCTTCAGAAGCTTTGTACTCCTGACTCATGAGCTGCAGGATGTTTTGTCTCTGTGTCTAACCTCCGCAGTCTCCAGAAAATTGTCAATGCACCCATAAAGCTGACTATAAATGCAGTCATAATCTACTGTAAATTCAGACCTCCACATTCACTGCTGGAAGGGATTAAACACCTGCTCTTTAGTGGCAACTTCATAGCTTCCATGTAAATGTTACTCTGAAATAAGGTCCCAAGACATTTCTTGGTCATGCATCCTAAAAGCAAAAATCAAACAGAATAACCTTTTTCTTTAAATAGTTTGCTCTATTAATCAATAATATCAGTCATCAATGATAGCTCAGCCTGGCCTGAGGCGCAGTGATGAAACACCCACCGAACACAAAACACAACCCTTTCAGTGAAATTAGGGTATCCTTGGGGTTTTTTCCTAGGATCACGCAACACAGAATATGCAAGGGACAGCCAGTTAGTCTCCTACATCTCTGAAGCACAGCTTCAACAGCCCATGTTTTGCTACAGATATGTAAACAAATACAGACTTACACACACACACACACGTATATATTCATCCTTTGGGAAAGAAAAAGTCTCAACTACATTCAATCTATACTCCAAGATTCCAGGACTTGATGTCTTTGTTTGGGAGAGGATGGAGTCTAAGTCAGGGAAAGAGTGTGTGAGAGTGAGAGCATGATGAAGATGCTCTGTGTTCCTACAACACATCCTACTCATCACTCACATTTCTTGGAGTTTATACCTACTCTAACTTTAGGGAACTTCCAATTCACAACACAGGAATCTCTCAGATATGCTTTAAAAAAAGAAAGAAAAAAAAAAAAAAGAAAGAAAAATCCCCACTAAGACTGTAACATTTCAGCTCTCTTTGAAGCAAGATTTAACATGAGTGGAAGAATTGTACTGAAAAAAAAGGAGTCTGTCACAGTCCAGTACCTCACAGGCTACTGCAACAAGTTTGACAGCAGCCTCTATAGAGTTGGCTTGCTTCTGGTTCACTGCACGTGAATACCACAGTCAATATCTGCTCACTCGACTAATACTGCTGACTACAGCACAAAGAACACAGGAATTTTGTCCAAGAAACCACAGGCTCAGAGCCTTTGAATGTGCACTATATTTAGAGCTTGCATTCTTTGCAGCTGATAACAGAATGAGATAATAGAAATTTCATGCAGCAGAGCTCAAGCATCAAAGCAATTCTATATATTTTTGTTTAAATGTTAAATTAAGGTAACGATCCACATGTTCTCAAAGGTTTTGCCATTGAACATTTTTTTCTAAGCATTTTGTTAACATTTTCCCTCTAATTTTCCATCTTTCTCAGACTCTGAGCAGCTCCTTGCATTAGTTTTAACTGCAGAGATCTAAAATTACTCAGTCCATGACAAACAGAAGCAAAGATATTCATCCTATTTTGTAAAGAGGATGCATGTGCATACACACAAAAATTTGCACACCTGTATACACATCCGCACATAGCAAGCACCCCAACAGCTTGAAATCATGTCTAGTTATTCCTCAATCTACAGAAAAATGTTATATAGAACAGTGATCTGAGGCATAACTTTGCTGGCTATTCTTTTTGCTTCCATCATCCATTAATTCACGCTGGTTTGAAAGCCCGCCTTAGGGAACCACTTCTCACTGCCAGCCAAGAATTCATCTAAGGACTGTTAACTGCCCCGATGGGGTAAATCAGCCAAGTAGCAGTGCTGATGAGTGCTGATAGACACCTTACTGCTGATAAACCTTAGAACTGCTCCTCTGCAAGAGCATAATCCATAAAAACCTCTTAACGAATCCCTTTTGCTGGACTGGGCTCCACCAGGCAAACCTGTGCCTCTTTATGTCTCAGGTGGAGATGAGGTAACCTATCCCCTTTAGACCATTGGAGGGGTGCTCCTGAGGGCTTTTCCCAGTTTTCCCTCTTTTCCCTCCCCCTGTGTCACACCAGGACGATGCCCTATGCATTGTTGCTACTCCAGAGTGCTGAAGAGAGGTGGTCAGCCAGCTGCCAGCCACTGGAGGCACAGCTTATTAGGGCTGGGGGCTGCTGCCACTCGAGTGATTTTCTCAACATTAAAAAAAAAAACAAAACCCACAAACCAAAGATTTGGGGGAACTTTCTACCAAGGATTTTCAACAAAATACACCATTACATTTTACAAGCTTTTCCTTCTGCATTAAAAATCTCACCAAAATTTTC
This sequence comes from Toxostoma redivivum, assembly GCA_013397375.1. NCBI lineage: Eukaryota > Metazoa > Chordata > Aves > Passeriformes > Mimidae > Toxostoma > Toxostoma redivivum. The sequence continues at coordinate 512,902 of VXBI01008499.1, read as the reverse complement.
CTCTAATTTCAATTGCTGCAACTTCCCCAGACAGCACAAAATCAAGCTGCCTGTATGAAAAGAATAAAGAGCTCTGTTAACGCAATATTTATCTGCTGCTATTGTTTCTCCTTTATAAATCTGTAGTTCCTTGGCATTACAATTAGCTACTCCAGAGAAAATGATTATGTCACAAAGTATTATCCACCACAGAAACAGATGAATGATGTGAACCAAATGTAATCTGGTGCACTTAGAGGCAATTCTGTTGACTTTCATGTAAATGTGCTGGCTTAAAACAGGGATGGATTTTAGCAGTGAATCCTTATTTGATCTAGAATTTATTTTTCAGTAGAAATTAAATAAGATAGTTTTTTCTAAATACTGTTTTTTCCTAGAAGAGAGAGAGCAAATCAGTGAGAAATATAGAAGAGTTTAATTGACTGCACAGTAACTCCAGACTGCAGCTTATCTAAACTAATTAATGTAACTGAACTTACATAAAATAGCTACGTCAAAAATATTAACTATTTTTATCCACCTTTTAACCTACTTTTTTTCCTTTAAAATGTAGCTCAGAATCAAAAACTTAAGAGGAAACACTTATCCTTTTTTTCTGCAATTCAACATATGCCACTACTAATTTGCTTTCCAAACTTTTTGCAGTTTCAGATAGTTTTTAAAAACACTGTTTTTGAAGCTACTCTGCAAGCATTACAAAGCTTATGAAGGAGAACTTATGATCTGCAAATCTTAAGGTAAATACCACTAAACAAGAATGAGCAAAACACTGATTCACTATTTTAAATGATGCAAAACTATACACTGAGTGAGATATCACAGTTTTAGCCTGGACAGAAGCTTCCTATTCCCAAGCTTTGTAAAAGATCCACCAGATAGACAACTATCTGCTGAAGTTTATGTGTGGGCACCTGGCCCTGGTGTTTTACTTCTCTGAATACCACTAAGAAAAGAGGGATACACGCTGCTTGCAGAGCCTACCACACACATATCTGTGGCACATAACAAATTCTGAATAACCTTAACAAGTCACCAGACCATGCTGATTCCTTCTCAGATACTTGCTATAAAAATCCTCCAAGCTATTAGCAGCTGCTTATTCTTCATGCTGCACCTCACTTCCAGGGACAGGTTTCTTGGAGTGTTTTGCATTTAAGACAAGATTTCTTCCTGCTGAAAAAAAATACTTTCACGGATGATTTTGGAAAGCTGTAACTACAGTCATCTTTTCATATCCCAAGAGCTTTCCAGTCTTTCTTTTTTGATGGCTCCTGGTTAAACCATAAAAACTATTCCAAGTCTTAAAGTAATTAAAGCCAATTCAATAAGTGATGTTTTTGGTGCTGGGTGGGGCTCTCCTCTCCACTGTGAAAGGACCAATGAATGCTCTGACAAGCTGACAAACTCCTTGCCAAGTCTAGAACTTAGAGGTACACTGAGGTAAAGCAGCAGGTAAATGATTTAAGAGGTTTAATCACTCAGATTTTAAAAAATAAATTAGAGCTTAGAAATTAAAATGAAAATAAAAATCATAATGTCAGTGACAAGGCTGGGAAAATATAAACATCCTATCAAATGTGTGGCTAGCAGTTTCCCCCATAATCAAGGATAGGCTTAATCTTCTCATGTTTGGGCATCCCCTATTTTGCTGCATAGTCCAAAATCAGACGATGATGAAAGCTGAGTGTCTGGACCTGACTTTGCTTTTCTTTCCACCCTTGTGTAACTGATGTGTGTATAAACTAGGTATGAAATAACTTATCTAAGAATTAAACTGCCTTTTTATCAACTTGGAGCTGACTGCAAGCAAAACGCATGCTTTGGTTTAGTACCAGAGCATTGAGAAAGTTCAAAATATCTGTTCAAGCCATTCATGTTAGGCACATGTATGGTTATCTGCATGTGCATCATTTCAGGGCACAAGACTGCCAAACTTGCTTGTCTCAATCAGCAGTTAGGAAAAAAAAAAAGGAGCTTGGAATATCGTTGATCCTAGGAAGCTAAAATGCACCAGCTCTACCTTCCAACTTCCTCCTGGCAAAGGCAACTTCTCCCAGCTGAAAGCATATGGGTAGCATCAGTGCACCTTCCCTTAGATTAACCTGCTCAGTCTTCCTTATGTGTAGTCCAGAGCTAAGGTAAAAGGGCAACAGAGAGATATGGAGACTAAATGGATGAAAGTTTTCAAACACGCATGATGCATCTTGTAATACATTCGGCCCTGAAACTTTAACTTTCCACTAGCCTCCTACAACACATGCATTTACCACTCCAAGATGTACACAAGCCATCACCCTAGAGCTATTCCTGATATTGCCACCTGACTTTTTCATGCCACATCTCTGCAGGAGTGCATTCCCTCCACAGCCACAGTAACAGTACCTGAAAATATTAGGATAAGTCACCTTCAAAGGCTGTCCAACTCTGAAATGAAGCATACTGGGAAAAACCTACTAAATGTAACTTGGTTGAAGTGTGGGAATTAATGAATGGCCATGAACAGTAGATTCCTAAATTGCTGGACTTAAATCCACCAGTAGCATTTTGCCTCTGCCTTAGGAGCTTTTTTTTTTTAATTACTAAATAAAAACTCCCATCCTGGCTAAGACAAATTTTAAAAGTTGTGAGACTATAAAGTTATTTACACTTGCACTGTCATAAAAATAAACAAGACACCATTCTTCTATTCACTGCTAAGAACTCTCATTCCAAACAAAGACATCAAGCAACTGAAAGAGTTAGCCAATAATAAATTTGGGATTTGGATCTTGAAGAGAAATAGCATACTCATGGCATTAATCTCAAATAAACACCCTCATTAGTGATATGATTTTGAATTACTGCACACCAACCAGAGAAGGCATCACAGTCTAATGGATGACCTAACAGATGTCAAGGACCAAAACATAGACAAGCTTTAGCTTCTCCTTTAATGCCATACTTTAGAAATCAATTTTGGAAATTAGGAAAGAGCTGGACAAAAACAACAAAGAAAAACAAAGCAAAGAATGCAATTAGCAAAGCCATGCTTGTTTTGGTTTGTTTTAATCATACAGTGTTTATCACATAATTTAACCTCCAAGTTCAATGCAAAGCGGAAAAATGGAATTAAAAAATAATAAAAGGAAAACACAATCTCCAGCTTCAATTCTGCCATTCATCCATTGCCACTGAAGAACAACTTGAGTTTCATACATCTTCCTGAAGTATAAACCAGACATGCACTGTAGAAATTCCAAGATAACTACACAGGTTTTGGTAACAAAAAGTGACATATTTTTAGTACATATTCATAAGGGTTGGGGGTTATTATTGGGCTGTAATTGCAGTTGTTCTAACACCTAATAAGCCATGGCTGGAAAAACAAAGGCAGGTTAATTTGTGATTTCCTCTACTCATTCAGAGGCAAATTAAGTGTCAAACAGCTAATACAGAACATATTTCATTTTATGAGATTTTAATTTAATTCTGCACCATATCGTTGACGCCTTAATGTAGGGTGGTTTATCTAAGAGGAAGAGCAATTTATAAACCTCTTTCAATTGAAATCTTTAATGATAGGATAGCATAATTACAGCAATGCCTGCTAGTCCTACTATACATAAGCATCTGTCAGCAATTCCATCATAAACATAAACCCTTATTTTAAGGTTTATAACTCAAATTATAAAATTTGGCTCCAGGCTGAAATTTGGGATGCAACAGTTCTGACCATCAGCTATTAAACTATAAGAATCACACATAAGAATACATATACCTTTTCAGAGCTGCAAGTATGTAAGAGCCCTGTAATATCTTTAAAATTCCTGCTTTCTTTTTTCTTTTTCATTTGGCCAGTGTTCAAAATTACATGCAGACACTGTAGGTACCATGCAGACAAGGCCCTCCTCACGTGTTTTCTGCACTTGTATTATACCTAAACTAATTCCACTAAGGTTTGTCAGGTTCTGAAACATATTTCAAGGAGCTTGAATAACTAAAATCATGCTTTTTTTAAATTTTATTTTTAATTTATATTACATACACACATTTGAGAGTACTACAAAGCTGAGAAGAAAACCACTCGTACAATGAAGTCATTGTTGAAGCTGTAGGTAAACATTTGCTTCCTGAGTGGTTTCTTGCCATTTTCTCTCAGAATTCTCAAATATCTTCTCAATCCAGATCTTTCTTTTTGGTTTTGGTTTCTTTATTTGTTTGTTTGTTTTTTTAATGGGTGCTAGGACAGCAGTTCAAGTAATGGCTCCGAATGATCCCACGTGATCCTAAGAGCTACTCACACCAGGTTCTGTAAAACTTGCAGAAAACCACTGGATGCCTACCTATGTACAATAATATATTTTCCTGAAAACTGCAAAAGCATGACAAACTCTAACATCTACAAAGATGTTGAAGTCCAAATGATTTTTAAAGTTGTTTAATTTCCTATTTATATTTAATTACACCAACCACAACAGCTCCAAGGGTCCACTACAGTTCATCACTCCAATGGTGCCATAAACCAAATGAGCAAAAGAATCAACAGAAGTTCATGGGGAAAAATGGCCAATATCAAGGCAATTTTGAGTTTAAAGCTTGGGCTGATATCAGAGTATATTTCTAAAGCAGCTGCCTGCAGTCATTGCATTTGGTTAAGACCTCCTTGTCTCTGCAGGGCCCAGCTGAATCACCACTTAATGTGCAGGGGTGCACAGCACGCAGCAGGGCACCTTTCCATAGAAGGAGCATGATTTGGGGGTCAGAGAGGACTACCCCTGAATGCCAAACAATGTATGAAACAGGCATTTCCAACATCTTTTAGGGCTCTTACAGAAATCTTGGCACTGAGATGACTGTAGACTGATTTTACTGTAGTCCTGATTTCCCACTGTCATCCAAAGCAGGTGACAGTGGTCTACCCACCCAAAAGCCCTACTGAGGGCTTGAGGTCCCATGCTATGGACTTGGTTCATGGGACTGAGGCTCCAGGGAGGGCTCAGCTCAGCAAATGCCATCCAGGAAGTCTGTGCCACATGGCACAGACTTCCAGAAGCCTCTTCCAAGCTGGTAGGCAGTACTTGTGTCTTGGATGATGGTCCTCTGCTGATGCAGATTAAAACTCCCTACCCCATCCACCCAATACATGAGAAAGGCAAATTCCCCACTATCTTCAGAATGAGCAGGATCATTCCCCCAGCTCCCAAAAATATCCATCCATGTAGAATATTGACTGCACTGCAAAATCTAGGATGACCCTTTAATGACTGTCTGAGCCTGCCACCTTCAGCTTACATACGTAAATACATACGTATTTAGCAGCAAATTTAAGCATGCATTTGAGTGTACTTTATTATGTGGTAGATTGTGGTGTAAACGGTGATGCATCTGAGGAACCCTGAGGAAGAAATCACAGATTTCTGTGATCTCTCTTTCTATAAATACCCACTTTTCCTCTAATGCCCAAGAAGACTGCAACACAGATTTATTACTTACCTCCAGGCAAATTTGCTCTGAAATTACAATTCAGTAATAGACGACTGACCCAAAAAAACCTGTTAGTAAAATATTGTGTGTATACTTGGGCATGTAGTTAAGATTGTTAATATCAATTAATTCTGCTCACAGAGGAGGACTTGTTTTAAAACAACTTCATTTTTCTTCTGCATATATGTAATTACACAGCTGTAACTAATAGCCATAGAAAAGCAATCTGCCATCTAAACAACTAGCATTATTCTTCCAAGTATTACTTGTGCTTTTCTTGTATTTTCTCAGTGTGAGAGGTGATTAGTAGGTATGATTAAATGTATACATCAAACCTTTTAGCAAAGTACCAAGCCCTGCTTTTTGGCTCCATTTTAAATGGTATTTAGCAGTTTTCTGGATGTATCTACTGGTTTATTCTGCAATGCTGATACCTGTCTCCACATATGGAATGAGATAAAATTTATTTCTGCAGGATTTCACCACTACCTCCCTTTTCTAATGCATGTTATCACTGGTATTCATTTCTTTTATCTTTGTGTAAACCATGTGCTCTATCACATTTGCCATTTTGTTTGGGTGACACTCCCATCAATCAACCGATTGCCTATATGTGCACACAACAGGGACTAAGAAAATTTACCAAAAAATTCATTATGCTTCATAGCAGTCACTAGGGGAAAAAACCAACCTTTTGGTTGTTTTGTAAACAAATCTTTGGCATGAAAGGAAATTTTAGCTATGAAGAATACCAAGCTTAATACAGATTAAATACATGTTTATCTGGCTGTATTTCACAGAGCTCAGCACTTTATAATTTAGCCTTTATAGAATGACATAGTACAGAATAAATGTCAGCAAAACACATAAATAACCTTTGCCAGCTACCTATTATAACAAGAATTCCTCAAGCACAAGCATGGGTTTTTCTTTATGAACAGATAACCTCAATGCTTTCCAAAAATAAATCTCACACTCTGGCAAGACTGGAAAAGTGCTCCAGGTACATGGTTTCAAGCATTGCAAAGGTTCATGTATTTGCCCATTTTTTCAGGAAGCAAAGGGGAAACACTGAATACTCACACATGCAGAGGAGGAATGGGAGATGGTTCGTAATGGTAGCGTCCCTCATGATGTCTCGCATCAATTGGTACAGGAGGGTGGAATGCTGGAAAAAGGTGAGGAGGATCTGAAAAAACAAGCAAGGTTTCCAGATCTGAGTATCTCCAATGATTCTTTAAAAACAACATTCATAAAGACAGAACAGATACTGAAAAGTATGTGTTAAGAGTGCTCTGACTTAGGGGGTCACAATCTCCTTCTGTACTCCTGTCAGTCAGGTCTGTCTGAGAGGAGAATTTGGCCCACAGTGTTTGCATGAATATGTATTTACTAATTTTAATATTCTCTTTTTATAGCTTAAATGGAAAAGGGCATTAAAAAAGTCTTTAATAAATAATTATGTGCCTGTATGAGAAGCATCAGATCAAAAGGACCATCACAGCTTTCATAAGCATTCCTGATTTATTTATTTTGTATTAAAACAAGAAAAAAAAATCATCGCAGGACGAAAAGCGTAAGCAGAGAACACAATGCAATAAAAACATTTGTCCTCAGAGATGTATGCACAGTCCTATAACAGAAAGACAAACTGAAGTGACTTGCTGAGAAATGTAAGTAAAACTGGATTAAATCAGACGATGTTCAAAGACAAATGTGAATGGGAAAGGCCATATTGGCGATGTTTAACTGCACCACACCAATGGCTGAACCTGGAGGAATGCTTGTGAGGACAGAGGAGCTCATTTCATACCCAGCTCTTAAAAAAGAGGGGTGCTTTCTTTGTCCCTGAGACTATAGACCCAGGGACTCATGGCTGCAGAAAGCTCCCCTGCTCTATCTCCTCTATGGCTTTCACAGGATGGGGAATTTTGCAGCTGTCAGAACTCCTGCTTCCCGCTGTTTCCAGAGAGCCTCGGAGACAGGCTGACAAAAGGGGGAATGCACCCCTGACACCCCCATGGGCTCTGCCCTGAGGAGTCAGGCATCGGTCTGCCCTCCTCACAGCTTCTGCAGCTGGATTGCCTCCCAGCTTCAAGGGGCACAGTTCACACAGACCACAGCTCTCCTCATCAGCACACCGCTGTGATCTGTGTGCCTCTAAATATTACACGCTGCTCACCACCGCCTCCCAAACTCTCGTAATTCCAATGAGAGGTTAAGCACCTCCCGCGGCATGAAACAAACACATCCTGCATGATCATTACCCGATTTCCACTTCGGGTGATGCCATGTATTTATCTGTCACCAAAGGCTGAGAAGTACAGACATTAGGTCGTGTCACAGATTTACTAAAATGCTTCTAGAAAAAAAGAAAACTTCAATTGTATACTGACAGTAAAATTAGTTCTACTCCAGTTTTGCCCACCAACTCTTGAAGGTAACTTTTCTTTATATTTCCCACCTTTCATATTCAGCAAAATGTAAACCTCCTCTTAGATTATATTATTTATGAAAGCAGTTCCCTGGTGTCAATTAGAGATGGTTAAAAAAAAGGATTTTTCCCCATCGTGTTTTAAAAAGTTGGGCTGCTTTATACTGTATTTTGAAGTGCAAGAAGAATAAGAAGAACAAACCTCATTGCCCTGAGGGAATACATACAGGGGATGAAGGGGAAATCATTTCTGAGGAAATATTCCAAGTATTTCAAGAAAGCCTGGAAACATCTGACACAGACTGTCCAGTTACATGCCTTGATTTTGTAAAAGGACATTAGCATGTGATTAGCCACACTACATTTCAGCCATTTGCTGACTTAGGCACCATAAATGAAAAATAACTGTGGCTCATGATGTAAGCTGGGAGCTCAAACTCACGGTATTTTTAATTCTGGTTCTGCTGCACCGACTGGACCTTGGCATGCAATCTGTTATGAGCTTCACTCCCCATGCCCAGCACTCATGGTCTTCAATGGAGTTAAAAAAAATGGGTCACAGATGATCAGGAACACACTGTCATTGTCTGAGTGGAGGATGCTTGCTGCCACCTCCTGAAACACATTCCCCAGCAGACACCAAGGTGAAGGGGAAAAGGGACATGAGAAGTGTGTTTCAGCATATCTCCCTGCCTGCCCTCTTCCCTGCTAAAGTGGTATTTGACTACAACAGCATAAGCCAAAGGGAGGAGGTTTCAAAGCAGATGTCTAGCATTTTACAATACAAAGTCTGCCACCATTTTTTCAAGGAAGTCACTCACACCCTCATAAATACACAGGCAAATCCTTCTCTGCCTATGACCTTCCTTCAAAGAGTGAGTCTGGAGAGCACAGGTAAGACCATGGAGACCATATTTATGTCAGACAGGATGTGATTCACCTGGCCAAAACATGAAATCCCACTCAGGATGCCCAGCCTCCTTACTGTCCCACCCTCATCTAGCCTGAGCGCCTGCTCAGTAAAAGCAGTCCTAGTAGTTATGCAGTGAAACACCTTTTGACCCTCCTCAATGTCTAATTTACTTTCCACTGAGAAATGGAAACTTAGTATTAACCAACCCAAAAAAAGGCATTTCTCTCTGTGGGACTTATGCAGTGCAGATCATCAACAAATTTTATTTAGGCATGGGCTATAAATCTCCAAGAATATATTTTTGAGTCCTCTCACATTAAGCTCCTTTGTATATCTTGGTTGCATCTTGTTTGTAGTTTCCATCTGGGAAACAGCCATACTCCATCATGGCACAGGGAGCTGTCTCTGTCAGCCCTGAGCCGTCCAGAGCAGAGCTGCATATCAAACCCCAACATAATTATCCATCTCACAGTTTATTATTTACACATGAGCAATACAGCTGGTGAACATCATAACTCAAGTGAATGTGTAATAAGTTACTACACTGTAGCCATATCTTGTTGCAACCCTTAAGAAAAACCACATGATGACTTTTCCAAAGTCAAGCTAAAACTGCCGAAGCAGAATGAAGTGCGGCTAAACCTGGCTACCTCCTATTTATCATACAATTTCCTGACTGATGGTTCCACAAACCAGCTGCTAAGTGCTGTGTACTCTATTGTCAGCAGACTAACATGCTAAATGGGAGACAGGGAGAATAATGTACAGAACTATAGAACTGGTGGAGTCAATTTTAAAGATGGAAATCAAATCCTAACCTGTTGGGTCAGCCTTCAGCACAAAAGTAGCTGGTAAATTCTACGTGCTTGGGGCCCCAAGAGCACTCCACTTTGAAAAGCACTGAATATTTATATGGAAGGACTCTGAGATCAGAGAGTTGCCAAACCACCCATCGTCCAGGGCTTCACTTGGAATTCATTTGAAATGGCATAAAATGTAATCGGTTAATGTGTATTTATATGGAAAATAGTTAATAAGAAGTTTACAAAGCTGTAATTGAGGGTGTAACCAGTTTCACATTGACTTTTCATATCCCACCCAGTAACTATTTCATTAAAGGCACCATCAGAATATTAACGGCACATTCTGCCACAGTTATGGATACTGTAGGTAAGTAAAAAACTGAGTGAGACTAGTCAGGTTAGAATTGAATCTGAACCTATCTGATTCACGGTTGTTTGTGTGGGATGCTTTACCTACCTAGAAAACCAGGGAAAAAACACTGTGTCAAAGACAGGATAGCTGCTCCAACTATGCTTTCATTAATTCATTTAAACTGTGAGGAAAAAAACTCTTACCTTCAGCAAGGAGAAACTTCTCTCACCAAAACAAATCAATGAAGTCTAACTTTCTATTCTGCTAAGGAAATTACTTACTACCTTCTTAGAAATTCTGGCTAAGATACAAACTTGCACAGAGTATGTTAGGCAGTTTTCTTACAGACATCCAAATGCAACTGTGAATTTCTGGACCAATGACATCCTTGCAGAGACTGATCTAAGTGTGTAGATGCTGTCTGTGTATTTGCAGCCCTCAGCTTCAACTCAGTAGAAGCACCTGATTCTGTGCATAAATTCCACTGTTTTCAAAGAACTGGTAAGGACATGCCAAAGCACTGGAAATATATTTGAAGACATTGCTCATGCATTGCTAAGTTTGGTAGCTGTCGCTTCCTTCTGAATTCTCTGCTACTTACTACTGTAAGCTTCCTTCACATGCTTTCCTGTGTCCTGCATAGCTAGCAGAGTCTCCTTAAAACAAAGTGGGAGACACAACTGTCTGTAATGCTACAAACTCATCCATTTTATCACTGTGAGATTTTCTGGAAAATATGTCAATTTATGCTGACTTTCTGTTGTGTAAAACCTGTCTTCTTATTTCTCCTTCAAGAATCATTCTTACCTTCTTAAAGAAGTGAATAGGATCATCTCTTCCCAATTACAATCATTCCCATACAGGAAAAAAGAAGAGACCTACTCTTGTTCTCTGAAAGTCGACAACTTAAGTCTCTCTGCTGCAGCATCAAGAGAAAGAAACTGGGAGAAAAGACAGGTATGTATGATCCTTGATGCTGAACAGCAAACCTGAATTGAAGTCTGATGAGATGCAATTCACAGCAAGACTTGAAAGGGAGATGATGCCAGCTGGCTCAAAGGTGCTGTGCAATACTCTGAGACTACGGCAGAAGGGTTAGGCTGCTACGAAGCTCGCTGAAGTTCATGATAACTTTTCTGTACACTCTGTAGTCTCTCAAATAAGCCTTACTTAGGGGATCAATGCATCTGGAAAGATCGGCTGTGATGGTGATACTAGTAAAACACTCTGCCCTCAGCTAGCTGACTTGCTCAAGCACCTTGTGATTTCTGCCAAACACTTGAGGGAGATGACTGCTGAAATGACAGGCTGCATTTTTCAGCACATCAAGAAAATTTGCTACCATAGAAAGACGCCTGCACTGACTTGAACTCACCCAATGTGGCCCTGATGTCTGCACCTGTGTCACGAGGTCAGGACCATGAAAACAGAAGTCCCAAGCCCAACACAGGATGACTCCATTATGCTTCAGCACATTTGTCCTTAGGACAATCAGCTCACCAAATTACATGTCAGAGCTGAGCCAGGTGCAAACTTCTATCTCAGATATAACCTCACTTGAGGTGAAATATCCTTCCTGCTTAAATCCATCACAGTCTTGATGCTGAACGACAGTACCAAGCTTTCACACCAGATGTAACAGATACAGTACGATGCAAAATATAGCCTCCCTGTTAATGTCTTTTCAATATGCAGAACAGTTTTGAAGAGTTTGCCAGCAAATTTCTACACTTCCTTTGGTTCACAAGCTGATCACCAGATGAGAATTTTCTAATAGTCAGCTTTGCAGAGTCCCTAAGGGCACCACTGTTTTTTCATGTACATTTGCCTCAAATGATCTGAACTTAATGGTATTGCCAGGTTTTATGGCAAGAATTAGGTTCTTAGTTGCCAAGCAAAGATCTTATTTTGGATTTCTGTTTAATTACAGCTTGCATTAGGGCTCAATAAGAGCACATGTTGTCTCTGAGGGTTTTTTTAGTTCTCTTTCAATAAGGAGTGATTTATGTTTTCTATGTCTGCTTATACAGAGGCTTTAATCAGGAAGAAAAAATTACTGAGCCACAGCTACATGTTAATGCATGCACTTAACTCTGGACTCTGAAGAGTTTCCCTATGGTGACTGGGCATGCTGGTGGCTGGTTGCCATCTGAAGCACTGCTTGCTTGCAGGCTGATCCACTGCCGTGCTACAGCCAGTTATCTCAGGATTCATTTCTGTGTGTCTATGTGCACGTGCACGCACACGCTTTCAATGTGGCAACAGTCACATTGACATGGATGCAGCTAACTCACCATCTGACTTCACAGAAAAGGGGATCCTAAATAGGAAGGAGGAAAAGCCATGGCAAAGCTGGGAAAAAAGTCAACTAAGTGTATAAAGCCAAGAAACAGACAGAAGGAAATTGAGGAAAAGAACTTTTAAGGGGCAAGTCCTCTCCATTCCAGTAGCACTAAATGTTAATTGTGATAACATACAGTAGATGTAACATATTCAGAGAATAGACAATTTCCCATGGGCTCACTTCCTTTCCATGTGTCTGTGTGTATTAATGATGATCAAACTTCCCCTTTCTACCCTCTGCTGGTGCTCACAAAGCCTATGTACTGATCTTAAAACTAAGCCACAGCAGTTCCAGGCCAAGCCTTACAAATCAGAGCAGAACTCCAGCTCTTGTTATGGCTCAAAAATAATTTCTATCTTTGCAAAAACAAAAATTAAGACTTTGGAGCATCTTAGATTCCTGTCATCCATTTTAATACTTTCAGCCTGTAAATCTCAACACCTTGTGGGAACATGTTTTATTGTTAGCAGTTCCACAACAACCACTATGCCAAACACTTGAGGGAGGAGCAGTTATCGTTGTGCTGAAATAAAATTTGCTGGAACTGGTTTCATCAGCTGGCACTGAGAGGTGTTTTAATATGCCAGATTTGCTGCAGGTATTGGCTAAATAACTGCTGGATTGATTTCAGTTTGAACACTTTATTATTCTTTCCAGTCAATGCAACTCTGCTGTCTAAGGAGCAGGACTGCCTTCTGGAATACTAACTAAACTTTGTAAAGTCCATTCAACAGACTCCAGTGTTCACAGCCATTTGCCCATCTGGAGGGAAAAAAAATAGTAGTGAGAGACAGACTCCTAGGGTAATAAATATATTGCATGTACAAAACACCTTGAACAGAAAAGCCTCCATTTCTTTCAGAACAAAGTTTATGATTCATCACAGCCCAGTGACTTGCAAGACAGTTTCCACTGGGATGGATGCACTGGTAAGCAAAGAAAGAACTCCTTGTGCTGCCCTGATCAAGCAGCTATGAACTTCCTGCTAAGTGGGGTGGGAAAAGCACTGATGCCCCACAACCCTCTTGGGACATAATTTTTAGAGGAGGAAAGCCAAGTCACTCCATCAGCCCAGTTTGCCCAAGAACAAACAGCAGATTGGTGGAAATGCATCAGGAATATCCTGCCTTCCACCCAAGAAACACTGGCTGCTTCATCCTATAAGCAACCTTAAAAAACTTGCATGAAGAGCACAACTGCATATACCCAGCATCTGGATATTGGCCGATGGTCTCAGTATAAGAGGATGTTGAGCCTCACGATCCCATTAGTTAGAGGTATAATTGTTTCATCTAACACAGCTGGTTCTCAGTACAGCACAGCTCATCTTTTTCATAACCTCTGGATCACATGCAGCATCTCTTAAAAAGCTTAATAATGTGGTTTCTGCAAGAAAATGACAAATTGCCCTCTGCCAGGAAGCTGACAAAAGAGATCCCTCCCTCTTCTACCTTCAAAGGATGTGCAGTAATAAAAAAATTCAGCTTCTGTTTTGCAACACAGTTGCTGTCTTGCTGTTCCTGCCCCTAACTGCTTGTGCCACCACGTGTCAGTGCAGCCTTCACCACTTCAAAATCCATCCTTAAAAATTATGAAAACCAAAATAAGCAACCATGTTTAACTCTCAAGAATCACAGACAAGTGGTTTTACCCAGCTTCTCTGGAATGCTTTCCACCTTTTATTACACATGTGTATGAAGGATCACATCCTCAGCATTTCCTCGTCTGCAAGCAGCAAGTAACTAGATCCATAACCACAATATATACAAAAATAATTTGTACCTATCTACCTCTTCATATCCATTTCTGTAGCATACTGCAAATTCCAGTGGTTGAAGGTGAGATACAAAGTGGAAACTGAGGAAATTAAAAGATTACAAACAAAATAAGTCCTGATCCATACTGGTGAGAACTAAAGAAGAAATCTCACAGCAAGGCTTTTAACTCCAAAGAACTTCTAAGCAGAAGTTTAATGTGGACTTCCTGAACAGTAGGAAGAAGGTGCTGCCACAGATCACCTTGGTTATTCCCTAAAGCTCAACACAGCTCAAATAATGCATCTGAATGTCCTGATATCAGCTAGACACATTAGCTTAGCAATGACAAGTATCAGATAGATGCAAAGATAAATGTGGCTAAGGAAAGGCAACAGAAACCAGTGGAAGGGGGGACTGGAAATACCCATGTATTGCAGCTGATTTGATGCAGGAACAAATTAAGACAAGTTAGGTAATTCAACAAGCCTTGGTGACATTCTTAGAAGTTTGTAAGCATCAGTGAGTCAGTCTGCAAACATTATTTGTTTAAATGATGGTTTGGAGACTTGTGTGGTCCTGTGTGTAGCAAAACCATGTTGAAAAGCTATTTGAAAGGCCAAACCTCAAACAGTTGAGTATCAGTATAGCACAGGGAAAATCATTGTAGCTAAGCTAAACAGATTTTCAGCAGCTGAAAGTCTGGACCACAGTGTGAAAGACTTGGAAATTGGTTATACTTAGCAGCTTTGATGAGTATTTTGTGGCATGATAGAAATTAGAAAGGAAAATGTATAATTAGATCAATTATGTCTATTTTTAGATATTAAAACTCCTTAGATTCTATGGGATGCACAATCAGATGAACCCTCTGAGAGATTTCTTTTCTCTGCTGTTGAACTTGATTTTTAAAAATTTCATCCAAATATTCATAATTATTTTGCTTCTCTCTGTATCATCCTTAGCAATTACTCTCCTTCTGAGGTGTTTATATTCTTCAAGCTCTTGCAGATGAGCAGCTAGTTAATGCATGTGCTGTCAGGCTACTTGATAATATGCATTTATTGCAACCCTTAATCTCTCTGTCCCTATTCTAAATTAATCACAGTGACTTGTTTCTGCTTTCTGTGTTTCTTCCAGCTTGGGTTGTCATCCCTGCACTCTTGGGCACCAGGTTTTCATGTAGGCTGATGCTGTTTAGGAGAAGCCAGCCTTAAGAAATTTATAATAAAAATTACCTATTTCTGAAAATTTCCTTTTCCAGCAGTGATATGTATTTCTTACACATAGTGTCAAAACCCATTATATTTCATTTTTTCCACTATGACACAGTGTATTTATTATGTGGCAGTGACCTTACCTACCATTTCTAGGTGAAACTGGCACTGCTCAAGTCAAAGTCAACACAAACTGATTCTTGGTTATTACTTCTTGACATTTCTAAATACTTGACTTTAAGCTGTTTTCTTCCTCCATGTTCTCCCACCTTCCCTCAGCTTCTTAGAGAGTTCTTCCTCTGTATTTCATTTTTATGCTGGTTACTTTTTGTTTCAGATCATTACTGAAGATGGAAAGCACAGTGAGTTCCCTCAATTTGCCCTATTGACATTTATTCTAAGTGCTCACTCAGCCTATTTTTGAGATGTCATGTTGTCGATATTCCAATCAATCTTACTTACTTTTACAAGTCAAAATCTGAGGAAAATGTTCTTAACAAAAAGGGCCATAGTTAAATTATGTCACTTCCCTGGGCCTCAGCCCAGCACTGTTAACAGAGAGCTACCCTTTCTGAGACACTCTAAACCTCTGCAGTGAAAAGTCCCAATAAAGAGATAAAATGACAGTATTTTATTAACTCTCCATTATTTCTTCTAAAAATGGTGGCTCAATTGCCTGAAACTGGTTATTCTTTTACTAATCTCTCTTGGCTTTTGTTCATGATCTTTTACTAAGTTTATTTTTCTTTACAGACTAATTCTCTGTATCCCACTACCCAAACACAGGATGGTAGTATCAGCTTTAGATATAACTACAGGTTTTTTTATATTTTTAGGACTTTTGCTAGGATTTAGGATTCTCCAATTCCTTTTCCTCACCAAGGTGCATTCTCTCTATGGGAAAGTATGGAAGTTCCTCATAAAGTCCTATCAATGCTTTCATCCTCTCTCTTGTTCTCTGCAGATGTAGTGGCAGGATCTGATGTACACTTCTCTTGCTTTGGAAACCAAGTGCTGCTTATCCAAAGTGGCCAACCCTTTACATCAACCATTTAAAGCTGGCACTGCTGCTGAAAAACAGGAAGAAGGGCACATATGTCTGAGAACACTTACTTAAAAGCACAAAACAAAAATAGGCAATCTCAGCTTAATTAATACTTATAGTCCTTACACCCCGTGAGGACAGCCCCGAGTCAGCAGTGTCCACATCAGAGGTGCAGAGCAGGGGCACACAGGTGCAGAGGGCACCTGGCTGCAGAACCAGCTGCACCATCTCCCGAGGTCTTCCGCTTGCACTGTGTGTCCTACTGACACCAGCATCATTGCCAGGACTCGTGGGTAGGTCCAGCTTCACAGGGGGGGAAAAACAATCCCGCTAATGAGAAAAAAGGAAAAATGGAAAAACAGAGACCAGAACAGGCAGAAGCATAAAAATGCAGTAGTGGGCAAAGCAGCCCATGGCATTAGCAAAGATTTTTCTGTATAGCAACAACACAAAAGCAAAGTCTTCAGGGCAGTTTCTATCTTCACATCACCTGTCTTCAGTGCCTACTACAACAGGGTTCGAGTCTCTGACTGAACTTTCTGCCACCACCACAGATGAGTATAACACTATAGCTTTCTCCAGCCTCCAGTCCAGGCAGACCAGAAAAAGTTACACAATCTGCCTGGGCACAGCCATGTTCTTCAACTTGGTGATTGAGGGACAAGACAGGAGAAAACATAGAATTAGGTGGAACACAAACCCACAAATACAAGTATGAGAGAACTGTTCTGCCCACCCAAACAGGTAACAGAGCACTAAAGGGAAGGCTGTTTTTCATTCCTCTCCTCTACATGCTAGAAGAGAAGCCAGGAGTGCTACAAGGAGACAAAAGAAGCCAGAAGAGAGGAAAGATGGCTAGATGAGGACAAGGCACATCATTCCCTGCCACGCAGCCAAGTGACACAGGAGGCTAGGGACAGAGGAGGTTTGAATGGCCTCAAGGGGAAAGTCACAGAAAAGAAGTGTAGTAAAGATCTGAAAGTGTTGAAAAAGGACCAAGCAATTCCTCAACTGAAAATTTTGTGAAACTGACAGAGGAACAAAAGGAGAGCAGAGTCACCTGTGAAGCTCTTAGATTAATCTCATGGCATCTGCTTTTGGTCATTGTTTGGAAAGGACACCAGGCATGCGAATACGGTCCCTCATACTCTGCGCATGCCTGGCATGTTCCCCAAGGCAAACCTCTTTCTCTGACATTCAGCCAGCACATCACCAAGGGTTGTGCCGGCACTGCAGGATTTCAGCTCTTTGGCATGATCACGAAGACATCCCCAGCCTGTAAAAGCCCATCTTTCAGCTGTATGTTTGCATGTTACACTGCATAAAAGTGGTGGTAAAAATAACTTAAGATGTCCGTTTCCTGTCCAATCCTCTCTACCACATTTCTGTGTGGAGTCCCGATGCAATCAAGCTATAAGAAAACAGGGGACTTCATTTACCCTTCAGCAGAAGAAGGGAAGACAAGTTTTCTTCAGTCCCACCCTCTGGCAATCTTGGACCTTTTCCAATGCATTAAGCATCAGTTTCCCACCAGTGAAGTGTTTGATGCTCTAGTAAATGCAGTGGCAGTGAGAGAGGTATAGTAACCCTCCATATAGAAAAACCATTTGACACAAAGGTTGGAGGTCAAAAGTTTAAATGTTCATGACAGGGACCACAACAGTCCTTTTCTGGTCAATAACATCAAAGGATTTGCAAGCTCTTAATGCTACTATTGTCGCTTGTTTGGATCCTATTGAAATTGTAGCACATTTATTGCACTCTGGGAGCATAAGGACTTTTTGTTTGTTTTTATCTCTGTGCTGAACCCAAGGAGTCTGAAGTGTTGTGACTCCCCTTGCTGCCAAGGAGAATGAGAAGAAAAACAATGCCAGAGGATGTGGCATTGTAGTCCCAATCAATTTGGTGCTTTTTTCTAAGCCAAAAAATATAAATGATGGATGGAAACATATGGTCTCTATTGGACAGGGCTGGAAATATCAGCTCCTGAAGTCCCCACATGCCCAGTTTTAATTGTTCTGTGCTATGACAGGGGGTGAAAAGCACTCCCAACTATCAAGGTCTGTTTTGCCAGTCATTGTTGAGAAATGTTGTGCTGCAGCCGACTAACACTCCCATTAGGCACAATTGTGGCAGAGCCAGGAGCAGCAGTGAGGTTCTCTGAAAGGAATTGAAATGCCTTAACCACAGAGAGCTTCACTTTGCCGAGCCCTCCTTTGCTCTCTGAACTTCTGCTTGCGGTTAGGCAGAAACTCACTACCAGAGTTCTGCAGAGCATGTTCCAGGCATTGTATTGCCATCAATACCTCATGCTTTGCCAGGAGCGGGATCCGAGTTCATTTGTTCCTACCTTCCTCAGATTCCTGTTCCCCTTTCTACAATAAGGATTAGCAGTTTAAGTTATGCTGCTGACCTCCATCTGGCTAGGGAGAAACAGATGTCTGTTCACTCGGGCACGATCTTATTTCAAAGTGGGGACTCTGGGTTACTAATGACGTTATAAAGGCAATAGCATATGTTGGCTCTCAACAGTCCATTGTCTAATTGGGATGGTTTTAATCAACTATGAATGTACCCAAGTTTTCTCAGCTAATGAATAAATCCCCCTTTTAAATAACGACAGCAATTTTGAAATCTCCATCGAGGCAGCATCCTGAGGAATGCCTACATGAGCAGCAGTCATCACTGAAGGCCTGTAAGAGGCTGCAGCAACATCCGCTGCAGCCCAGTTCATTGTTTAAACAATCCTAACTGCCCTTCCCAGAGGTAAGCTGCAGCCAAATTGTTTTCCTTCATTTCACAAACCAGATATGTACGGCTTATGTGAATAGCCCTAAAGTTTACTTTAGTCTCTGTGTAAATACCTTCTACCACATATTTCAAACAAACAGTTCACTTCATTAGAAAGGCAAACAGCGTAGCCGCAGAATACGAGCACTTGAGGAGAACCACACCGGGCAGAGAAATCCTCTGCCCTTGTGTAAACACCGCCTGCTCTGCAGCTCCAGGCAGCAGCCGCCTGCAATGCCACTTCAAAAGCCTTTTCACAAATACTTCACACGACTGTTTGCAAGTAAATGATAACCCAAAGAGATTATCTGAAGGGCTGAGAGCCCTGATGACTATCACTGCCACTGCACAGGCAGAGAAAGAAAAGCCAAAACACTTGCTGCCAGCCCGGGGTGAATATGAAACTATAATAAACTCGGTGGCAAACCAGTAACATCAGCTAAACCTGTTAAACTGGAAAAGTAGTGCTGCTTTGGTAGCCTGCTTTGGTGTATTTGGCTCCACAAAGGGCAGCAAGTTTTACCCTTAGCAATGAAAATGTTATTGCACCTCCATTTCTTTTTAACTGAGTTGTTAAACTGGCAAACAGCAAAGAGCTGTACGAAAGAGTGAGAAAGCTGCATAGCCAACAAATCACCAGATAAGGCACTAAGCTAATTCCTTCTGGACAAAATACACACAGCAATTCAAATGCCTCAGGAGAACACAAAGTACTCTTATATCCCAGAAACAAGTACAGAAGGTGAAGGGAGAAAAAAGACAACTGGATACAGAAAGGAGGGGCAGTGGAAGGCAGCGAGTGCTAGGAGGCTTCTCTCCCCTGCTGTCCCCTTCTCACACCCATGTGATTCCTGGGGACGCTCATTGCTGAGCTGGGAATGCACCTTCAAGAGAGATTCGTAGCTTAGAACTGCTTTGTGCCAGCTGAAGGATTTTAATTAAAATACTGTCATTTGCACATTTGAGGGGAAGGACACAAGGCAGTGTCAGGACACAAGTTAAGGGCACTTTCACTGTGTTCACCACTACTGTAATTACCAGAGTGATCACAGCAAGCTACAGGGATGCCATCTCTGCATCAGTCATAAAGCACAGACCTCCAGTAAGCCCAGAGCTTTCACATAACCTTCCAAAAGAAATTATCAACTATCCATATGCTCCTAACTCAATTCTCAGGCAAAAAAGAAACAACCAAAAATCTAAATATCCTTCAGAAACTTTGCAAACAGGGACACACTGTACCTGGCTGTACAGTGAGGGCTCACAAGCTGTGAAAGTGCTGAAGTTATTCCAACTATCATATAAAGAGGAGAGGAACATTTTTATTAGGGGGAATCAAGTCTTATCAAATATGGACGTGAAGGTTAGGACACCTCAGTAACTAACTTCAACCCTGCAGTGATGCAAAACATATTTTTCAGTAATTTCCATTCTCAGGGTAAAATTAAGTCCCAATAAGTCAGAATTGTTTTATCATTAATTTCAGTGGAGTCAGCATAGACGGCTCTTATGATTTTATCGTAGGTCTTATTTTTCTTTTCAGTGCTTTGATTTTTTTTAAAGCTCCAATATTTTCAGTCATGTCAGTAAGCAAGAATTTCAGCTTTCATTAAAGGGGAAAAAAAACCCAACAAAACCAACCAGAAACCACACATATGTTTCCAGCTGTTATGGTTGCAGAGAAAAGCTGGAAAATGAAAAAAACCCACATTTCCTAACATGTGAGCAAATAAAAAGCTCCAAAAAAACCATACATGAGCAGGTATGTAGGTACAGACAGGATCATGCAGTTAGTATGTATGTGTTTTGCATGACCACATACACAAAGTTATTATTTTGAACACCTATGTACTAGGTGACGGGAGGACAGTGCATCTGTGTTACGAATGGTATCTGTTGGCATTAAAATCTGTGCATTTTAACAGTGATTATCTTTAAAGCTGTTTGCAGAGATTTTGGTCCAGACCAGAATTGCTCTTCATATTTCAATGATTTTTTTTATTTGACTAAGTAGATGCATCCTGTACACAGAGTAAGTTTTGTCCTATCTATTAAGAGTTGAGAATTCTTCTAAATTCTCCTTATACACACAGAGTATAGTCTTAAAAGATTGCTTACTGAAAGACATTAGGCAGAAAGATCCTTTCTGAGAATTTTATTCAAAAGGCTAAATTTAGGTTTAAAGTGGAAATAAAAAAACTAAGTTTTAGTATGAGCTAGAGAAAATTACAATCATAGCCAGGTCTTTTAGGGGCTACAATAATACAAGCAATACATTTACTATTATTATTATTATTATTACAACAGATAGCACAAGCTGACCTAATGCAACTAACATATGTTCTAAACAGGCTCTTGGAGAGCTGATAATTCTAACCTTTAGGTGCCAGGAGTTGGGAATTTCCCAGCATACCAAGTTGGTTGACTTACTGACACTAAAAATAGGACTCCAAACCCTGCTGCTCTTGTGCTTTATGTACAGTATGATTTTCTTCAAGTAACTCTGATCCATTCAGAAGGGTGAAAGAAAAATAAAAATCCATTTCTTTCAAGATGTTTATGGCCTGAGGCTTTTCCAGTACAAAAAGTAGAGAAACAATTTATTTTTATTATGCCATTCCCCGATCTTCAAGTTAAACCAGACCACTTCTGCAGTTTTTTACAACATTCCAACAAGTCCTCTGTTGCAGTTTTTTTTGTTCCCTAGCACAGCTAGTAGCTGAAAAAAGTTATGCCTACCCAAACAACACATGGCTGGTGGTTCAAGGTGCCAGAGTTAGTCTAAGCTCTATCTCAGGCACCAGCCAACAGGCCACAGCTTTTGTTCCAAATCTATTAAACCCTCTTGCCACAAATGTCCAATCTGCATGGAAGACTCAGTTCAGAGAAAATGAAATTACACATCCTCTGACACACAGAGAGAAGAATCCTAGAAACACAGGAAAAGCATTATCCCATATTTCTCAAGAAGTATAATTTCTGCTCCTCTGTTTACTTGAGCAGCCTGCAATTAGTTTCATTTCTTCTACCCATACTGCAGCAATAAAAAACCTCAAATGAGCTAAAGAGAACAACTCACGTAGGCATCTTATGAATGCACTTTTAGGAGTGAAATACATAACAAGCATTCAATGAAGAAATCCAGGTCGCTATTTTAGCTCCATGAGATATCACCATGGCTTGTCTTTTCCAAGTGTTTAACTTTGGATGACATTTCTTTGCAAAAAATGACCTCTCACTTGATGCCCAAGCCCAGGGTCATCCTTGAGAGACTCTCAATCATGCTTGAGTTCAGCAGCCTTCTTGATAGAGGAATGTGAACAAGTCCGATCAACAATAGCCTTGTGCTCCTAGATTCCTCTTGATGACATACTCTCATTAGTCAAAATGAGATGGCAACCCTTCACTGATGTTTACAATAATGGTGGCACAAGCTGCTTTTCAGTGCAGATGAAGAGCACATAAGAGGAGTTTGCCTCTTTCTCATGCACAAACACCATCAGGGCTATAAAGCAGAAACAAGTACACTTGGCATTTTCTTCAGTTTACCAAAACAGATCCCCAGAACTTGCTGAACACTCCCAAATGGTTAAATCTGTTAGCAGATTAGTTAACTAGGTGGAAAGCTATTTTTCATAGGACTCATTAGTACATCATGGGTAGAACCTGAGGAAAACCAACAACAGATGCAATCACCACCAACAAACTTTTACTGGGATGCAATGAATGACCCTATGATGAGAGACGGCAGAAGCTGAAACGAACAGAAGCTGTTTCAAAAGAGCCAGTATCTATCTACCACCTTCTCCTTCACACAAAAGGCTGGCCTCTGGCCTATTCTGGCAGAAATCTAAGGGGCTACTTCCTAAAGCACCCAGGCTGTAAATTCCATTTCAGGCAGCATGTGAATCTTCAGGACAAGAGGTACACACCTTTCCTACCCTCTCACCTGAAAGATTTTGGGACGGTCAAAGTGAGGCAGCAACAACCAGGATTAAATGGAGAAGACAATCAACATTTGAGCACCAAGCAGGCCCTCGTGGGCAAACTCAGGGAGGGCTGCCCCATCGTGCCAGGCAAATGCTGGGAGTTCTTGGCCAGGTGGGAAAGCTGTTTTCAAGATGAAAAGCTCCCTTTGGCTGCTTTTGCTTCTGGCATTCATTCCTATTTGTATCTGATTACGGGTTTGGCAGAGAATTTGCGTTTTGAAAAAAAAATTCAGGGGAGAGTTTCCTTTTCAGACACAGGCTTAGAGAGAAAACAAGAGACTCACATTCCCTCCTCTCCCAAGCTGCACATAACTGGGTAGAGGTCAGGGGGTGCAGCAAACTCTCTGTAAGTAATCCCCAATTAAGTTCATTCTTAACTGAAGCACTTGGCTCACGGGCAGATGGCGTTTCTCCTGTGCACGTGAGCTCAGCAGACAGAAATCCCCGGCTCGAAGCAGTGTGCCTTGAACAGAGGGAAACTCCTTCTTCTCTGGCACTGAGCTGTTGCTCACAGAGGACTGTGAAGACCTTGCTGAAATCAGAGCCAGCTTAAGGGGACGTGCATAGCACCATATTTGCACCAATATGCTGCTCAATAAGACTGAAAGTCCAGTTTACTCACTTGCACAAACCCAGCAAACTACACCGTAGACTTGGATTGTAATGACTTTTTGGGAGCCTGAAAGAGGCTTGGCAGAAGAAGGAATTTAACCAACCCAAAGTAGTCTTGTTAAGTGCTGCAATGTATATTCAATTGTTTAAGGAGAGCACAAAGCTACCAGGAGCAGGAACATTTGGTACATGCATAGAGCAGCCCACTGAGGCTTTGCCTGCATGCGGGAGATCTGACCAGCATGTGCAGACATCAGACAATAGCAAAGCTGTGCTGGGGACTGGGAGCAGTCTCCCATGCATGAGCCACACAATGATCTGGTATGCTCCTTCAGCCCCAAAATGCCACGTACAGCTAAGCTACCCCAGGCACTCCCTCCTGCAGCTGCACAAAGAGGTCACAGCCTCCCTCCTCTGCTTTGGCAACACTCTTTCCTTGTCCCTCATCAGAGCCCCCTGCCACTGCTAATACAGCAGGGACAGTGGAGTGGTATGAAAAGCCTGGAGCTCCTTCCCCACATGCACTAAGTCATGCCTGCACTGTATTTGCCCAGTCTGGTTCACAATGTCCCCACAAGAACGGAGCTGTGGTAATATAAACCATGACAGTATAGACCCTGGCACTGCAGGACTACTGTCCTGGCCTGTTTATTCAGGCAGTGAGCCCAGAGCTGGGGTAGCTTGCATGTTGCCCACCACACTTGGCATGAGCACCTGAGCTGGTGGGATGCCACTGGGCACAAGCACCAGCAGCAGACACACCTCTGACTGCGATGGACTTGCAGGCTCTATGCTAACCCCCCAGCGCAAGGTATGTGGGCACAAGCCCAGCTGTGGCCAGCAGGATGCTAAAGTAATGCTTCAGTTCTGCTCCCAAGGCAGCAGTGATCAGAGCCAGCACCTCGAGTGGGACTCAGCTGTACGAGGCACTCTTTGACATGTATGGACACAGTCACTGTCCTGTAAACAATCATACCTTACCAGCTCCTTAGCAGACTGAGGGCTAAAGCGGGCCAGAGAGTTTCCAGCCCGTCAAATAAGAGTCATCTGCTGGGAAGAGCTTTACAAGCCAATGTTATCTATTTAATATCCTCGTGCCTCTTCATATGGTGTTAACCCAATCATGGAAACAACAAAAAAAAAAAAATAGGGAGGTGGGTAAAAATCAGACTTTGGACACAAGCCAAAATCCACATTCCCAAAGTGGCTGAGAATTACCATGGGGACAATTCAGTACACACTGTTTTTCATTTGACAGCTTCAGACTCAAACTCCCAAATGCTGGCATGGGGGACTGTGCATTTAAATCCTGCCACACTGCTCCAGCCACAACATCTGGAGTGGTTGCAGCAGCCTCTGCCGCTGTAACAGGTATTACTTTTGCTGCCAAACCAGCTGGGGAAGAGGTATTGGTGAAAGTCTGGCATATGGATGTGTGCAAGGGCTTTTAAGCTCCTTTCCCCCACCACTTGCTGGCAGCAGCCTGTGCCAATACTGACACTGAAACAACAGAAAAGAACAGAGAGAAAGTTGAAGGAGAATCAGGAAATAAAGTGCAAACTAAAATAAAAAATCCCCAACAAGCCAGAGTCCAGCATAAATGCATGTTTTAGGATCTGTGTGGATAATGAGCAATACTAGAAAACCTCTGTGAGAAGGCCTCATAGAGCTCATTTGTCTCTGAAATAGGTACAAATCTGGCAGGCAGCAACTGCAAAGAGGAGTAAGAAAGGAGAAGAGAAAAAGAGACCGGAGCTTGGCTCATGGATGAAGAAAGAGAGGGAAACTGGCCTCCTGCCAGGATTTTTGTGAATGGGTGGGTGTGTCGTATCCATTTCCTCCCAGTTCCAGGGAGAAAAAAACAAGGAGGTAGGGAAATGTTTCGAATTATATGTTATTTGGTCATGCTTCAAAAGTGTGCAACTACTGTCACATAATTTGATATTTTCCTAGTATTATGAATATTATGGCTATTTTCTTCCAGCCCAACTTCTTTCTTAACAGATATTTTTCACTGTGTGCTGAATGTATTCAACTTTTACACACTAAATGTCTATCTATAAAAAATGCAAGTCCTTTAAGTGAAAAATTATGAATTTATAAGTATAAAGATTTTAATGTACCTTAACTGTCTTAAATTCTTATTCTGATTTCTGCTGAGCTAACATCTGCTCCCAATATAAAGGGGCAGCAGCAGCATTGCAAGAGGTCTAGGAGACAATTTCACACGTGTTGCAAAAATTACAATTTCTCTTAAGTATATTTAAAGCATAACTATTGTACTGCAATGTTGGGAAGACAAAAATGGAAAGACCATCTGATGACAAAAACAACAACTAAACACACAAATTAAATTAGAGGTCTAACATGGTGAAGTTTGAGATGTTGCTGCTTTTCCCATAGCTATATGATCAAATCTTGTCCTCATCTTTCATTGCTTGGATTTAGTTTTTTAAGTACAACTGTATATTAATTATAAAGCATGTAAATTGTGCAGTAGAGATATTCTAAGCTGAAATAATCAGGTAACATTGAAAAGATTACAGCAATTTGAAAGTTAGCTGAAAAACAAAGCAAGCAAAACTGTCCATAATATGTCACAAAACTCACAGGAAGGACCACACCTAGGTCTGGAGTAAGGAGTATATAGGTATAGTATAAGTATATAGGTCTAGGAAGGAGTATAGAATAATTTAAGAACAAGACTAAAAGAGTAGGGGTTCCCAGAAGAGACTGAAATACACAACTTGTAGATTTCCTAAAGTTATAGTTCCCTAAAGTCAAACCAAACCCAAGCTTCACCATTATCGACAGTTAGTTTTTTGAACATTTTAATTCGGGTTTTCACCAAGCTTGGTAGTGTTTTCAGTAGTTAGTGAGAACTGTAAAGCTCACAGTAAGATACTGGAATAAGAGAATGGTATTTAATGCAGGGGGGATACCAAAAATGAAATATAACATAGCCCTGCCACCCCCAAAATGATGGCAGTTTAGTTTTCTTCTAACCAGCAGAAAAATTGCCGGACTGCCCCGTGGGAACTTCAGCAGCCATTTGTATAGTCTGTGTACCAATAGGTACAACAAAGAGCTTCTAAATGAATAGCTTTAGTAATCACTAAAAAAGGGGACTTTGGCCCACCAGCCACAAGCCCCAGAGTGAGCCAACCTATCCAAGTCTGCTTCTGTACCACAAAGAGCAAGTAGGGACCAGCAAAAGTAGAAACCCTGCTTATAACTCCTCCCCAGCTCAGCTTCACTGCAGGATTAAAGTAAGACCTCAGGGCCCACCTGTAAAAAAGAACAGCCTCCAGCCCTGAGAACTAGTGTGTGCTTTAAAAGCATTTTGAATATGCAAAGTAGAGGCTGTCACTTAATAGAGTGCAAGTATTAAATAATGATAACCATTTAACATTCCTGCAGATACTTTTGAGTCAACAACTTGTCACCTTGGGCTCAGCTGACAGAAGAGCAGAACAGCCATGCAGAGCAAACAAAGTTCTCCTTGAATCTCTTCAATCACTCTCTCTCAGAGTTAGAATTTCTCACAAGCTTTTTATTTTTCTTCCAATATTTACCTTCAGAAAGTTTATGTATTTTGTTGCTCTCCTGCCACCTTGCATGAATTCAATTTCTATTCAAGTACAGACATAAAAAGGAAAAGAGAAAAAACCCCTTTTGGAAAGTTTATTTTAAAAGAAATATATATTCAACCCCTGAAGGCTACTGTGGTTTATGGAATAGCATATATTTTGTTTCGGTTTTTTGTTTGTGTTTGTTTGTGGTTGTTCTATATATTCAGTACCATGATTACACATGGCTCTGGTAAATTGTGTACACTTAACTACAGTATACCACACATGTTGTCCACCATCCAATCAATATTCTTATTTTCAGTTCAGCACAAGTTCACTCAAATACCAGGATGTGAGCTTTCATGCCGAACAGATGTATCAAGTATACTCTTTCACCTATTAGGTAACATCAGTTAGTCTGAGAAGAATCCATGCTTCTTAAGTTAAATGGAAATTTTATGGAGAAAAACATCTATGAGGCAGCTGGGACTACAGAAAAACCTATCACTTCAGGCATGTTCTAGAGACTAGCAAACACAGGCACAGGAAGTGGACAGAAACAATGAGGTTCATCTAAAAAGCCCTGAACACAGATCCTTTTTTGCTAACAAGCAAACTGGAAACAAAGAACTCCACAGGACAATTTGGTTATGTAAGATGTGAACCACAAAGTGGAAGAATTGCTCATATATTCAATGGGCACCTGAGAGTTTTGTGACAAGACTGACATCTGTGTATGTTCTCATCCCTAGGATGGTTATCTGGTTTCTGGAATGCTGTTTGCTCCCACCTTTAAATGGATCTTATACCAGGCATTTGAGTGAATGAGAAAACTGGCCAATCCAAAAGTTTAGAGCTCAGTTCAAGGGATTTTTTTTATGCTGCTGGAAAAATCAAGGACCCAAATACCAGCAGGACCAATTTAGTCCACCTTAACGAAAGTGTCTACACCTTCACAGGCTGCCCTGCACACTTCCAGCTCTCACCTCTGAGAGCCTTACACCAGTCACCAACATAATCTCCCCTTATTTATGTTCATCTAAATTCTTAGCCTTCATCTTTCAACCTTTCCTTTCTCAGTAAGTACAAACCAAAGGAAGAAGGGAACTACCAGAACGCAGGCTATGAATAAATGCTCTGCTAGACAAGACACATACATACATACATACATACTGAGCAAGAGAAACAGAGAGCAAAAGTATTCCCACATCAGGAAGTTGGTTATGTTCCATGTGAAAATAATTAACCACAGGCAGAGCCAAAGAAAAATATATAGAGCATCATCTGTTTCTTTCCCAAAAAGAGAACGACACCTATGGATTCTGGAGCATGGAGAGTAAAGACAAAGTAACATATCAACTAAAACCTATGGGGTACTAGAGACAACCAAGTGAAAACAACTAACAACAACTGCACATATACATTATCAGATGCATATGCAGTTTTCCCCTACACGGTGGATTCAGAGTGTATGAGAATGCTGTTTAAATGTGATCACCAGAATAAAGTATGAGAGAGCTCTATGCCCTAAATTTTGCTGCCTTATCCCCTGTTAAATGAAAAACTCATTGTAGCCAGGTGTTCTGAGTCAGGGTACCCATTAATCAGTATCTAAGCATGCTGCAGAGACACTGTATGAAAAGAGAAGGAAAAATATCTGACTGAAATAAAGTACAAAGTGAGCAGAATCCAAGAAAAAACAGATAGGAATGGAAGCAATACACATATACAATAAAAGCAAAACGCCTCTAAGACAAATTCCTCTAACTTCCTGGGCACCTCATCCTGCTTCCAAAATTATCTATCTAGAGAGCTCCTCAGAACAGCCCCAAAGACAGGTTAAAAGCCACAGTGACGAGGTTAATCCATACAAATAAAATGAAAGCCACTAACTGACCTATTGATAGTGTGTAGACCAACTCTGACATCAGTAAAAGACTTCAATGGGCCATCAGCCCATATATTGAATCAGGCATATTTTTTTAAGGGGGAGGTATTTATTTTAGAACTGATTTTCCTTCCCTTGCAACTAGAATTCTATTTCAGTTTACTAACACTTCATGCTATTTTCAACATTAAAAAACCCCAACAGAACTCATGAAGAAGCTGCATTTAGGTATACTAACAGCTCAAATTAAATTTATACATCTTTACCTAGAAAAAATATATGGATATACGGGTAGGATCTTGCAAAGACTTTGTGGTTATTTTTAGCTGCCATAATAAGTTGTTAATTCAGTGCAACAAAACCTATTATTAACTACTGAATGACTACAAAAGCACTTGCTTAGTGAAGGTGAAAGATCTGTACTGACTGCATTTCAATAATTGTTTTCTATTGAGAAAAAAGGCAGAGATGACTGCTGCCTTTATCTTGAATTTTATCTTGAATGGCATTAGATTTATTAGATTTACCTACAAGACCATCAGAAAAAGAAATTTGAAAACATGCAGGCTGACAGCTTTTTAATGTCTTTTACATATTTTTAGTGCCTACACATTTAGGCAGAGCAGTTAGACACAGGATAAACTCAGTTTATCTGCCTTCTTTAGCAGAAACCCTAAGACTGTATAAATCAATCCAAGATGCAGCCCTTTCTCTCTCCAACTTGCTTGTTGTGAGGTCAAATCACGGCTCAGAGCTGAGACAGGTCAGATACCACAGCTCACACCAGAGACCAACTGCATGAAGATGCTCCTTTACTTTCTCGCTGATACATAGTTTTTTCAAGATAAGAGGTTCTTCCTACAACTTTTTTTTTTTCTCTCATTGCTAAAGGTTAAGATGGCCAAAACCGAGCTACACTGGTTTCCACTCACAGATGAGCAACACAACATGTCAAGTCAAATTCTCCAAATTCCACCTCAAAACTGAGCAACTCACCTCATTTCCCACTGACAATGTCTGATTCTCAACAAGTCACACCTCAGCCCAGCACCAGTGGTTAGATAAATATCATGCACTTTTCCATGAGGTCAGAAGAAATAGTTAATTCAAATAAAACTTTTATATTTATGAGCTTGCTTTGGCACCTGGTTCTCATGTCAGCATTGCATGAGTATTAATAGAAATGCAAAAGTATGACAGAATCATCCAGACAACTGTATGGGTAACAGCACCCATGTACATCAAGCCACTCATGTACCAGTTTTGAGAAGAAAGCTTCCTTACTGACAACAAGTCACTCATGCTAATTGAAGTCCCACACTAGGGTACAGTAAATGACAAACATCTCAGGATCTTACATGAGAAAGCTTTTCTTTGATACATCTGCAGGCTTGTCATGCTTTTTTGAGTTAGTGTAAAATAAAGACATGGGACAGGAGGCTTTTGAGACTCCAAAAACATGAAGAAAAATAATGGAACTCATTACTGAGCACAGTTTTGACTTGTTTAAGGTCTGCATTTGCTAGTGAATGGAACAAATGATGTTACGGGGTGAAAGCTGCCAAGTTTCATTACAGTACTTCTGTGAAAGTATATGATCTCAGAGGCTATACATGTTAATTTACAGTAGAGTTTAGATTAAAGTGATGAATGTGTATCTAGTATACATTTAAGCACAATTTTAAAAGAAAACCAAGCTGGAGCCTTCCTGTTCAACATGCCACTGCAGATTCTCCAGCGTAAAAGCAGAGCACCTCAAGCAATTGTTACAGTCTCTATTGGCAGAATGACACTGTATTTAATTACATGTCCACTAGAACTGTAAAGTTCATTTCCTAACCCTGAGTTCAGCTATCAGAATACAAGTAGTTTGAACAGTGTTTCATATCTGCTTGATGGGTAAAAGCTGTCAGAAGGTCCTGTCAAACATGAAACAGAGTAAAAGATTAATTTCCTGGTAAATTTAATTGTGACTTTTTTTCTCTTTAGCTCAAGATGCTGGTTAGTGTTTAGCTGTTTTGTTTCACAGTAAGCATAGAATAGAGCCCAGCTTCTATTCCTATTTTTCTCACTTATCTCTCCTAAAACCATTTTAGTATTTTTTTTCTGCTTTTACACATAAGGTATAAATGAGACAAACATGGGTGCTATGTACTTATGCAGAAGTGTGGCAAGTCCATTCTTCAGTGAGGATGTATTTAGATATTTTTGTTTGTCTCCCCATAACACATGCCCAAACCACACCTAAACTTACACAACTCTAGAAGTCCAATTCTGTCATTGATGTAATAAACCACACAAACAGGCTTCCTGCTTATGTCTCACATACTTTTTTTGAAAGCAATAGGTGATGTCAGGCCAGCTGGGCCTGCAAGAGAAAGTACACATTAGCTGCAAAAAGTAAAACATTTTAGAGAACCTCCAAGTCAAAACCTCCCCAGCTGGTAACTTGCCGTCAGAGCAGAGCAGTGGACAGATGATGGTCTGGGGCAAGACACCCAGCTCAGCCCCAGACTGCCAGGAGCAGCTCCCCAGGCTGCACTGGCACCTTTGGTGTTCCAGAACTGCTCCAGGCAGCAGCTGGATGAGCACTTCTGCAGCTGAGCAGCACAACTTCATGCCAAGTAGCTGCATGCATTTTGATCAAAGTTCACTTTTTTTCTTTTTTTTTTCCTTCTTTTTTTTTTTAATCAGGTCTGTTTAAACTGAAATTGAACATTGTGCCTGTAGAAACAGGACCTAACAGCATCTGCTGACAGCTGTGCTGATACAAGCACAGGTCCTCTTCAGCATGACATAGGAAACTGGGGAATGGATTCTGCTCTCTGTTCTGTGACTGCAGGCCTATCGACTTCAGCCAGAGATGTGGACAGACACCAGTATAAGGATCAGGAACAGAAAAGACTGCCTAAAAATCTCTACCATTCTCCATGAATCTTGCACATTTAGTTGAGAGCAAGACTTTGAACCATCTAACTAGCTGAAGAATGAGGTAATCAGTGGGAAGCTAATGTGCAGAAAATAAGAATGTATTTTTAAATGTATGGGGATGTTTTGGATGATAAGAGCACGGGCTGCACATAAACAGTAAGGAATCAGAATGATACTCAAGTGGTATTTTATTTTACACTGAAGCCTTCAAGCTAAAAACAAAGGCTAGTAAAATAAGAAGTTGTGTTTACTGGGTCCCTAGACTTGCCATTTAATACAGCTATTCATCAAAATACTACATGCTTTTTGCATGACACGTGCGTCTTGTTCAATCAATGAAAAGCTGCAAAAAATCTCCTAAATATTCTATTCTAAACAACACTTTGCAGCTACAACCACAGCCTGATTTTGATTTATTGAATAATTTGACTGGAGAACACCTTAAGTCACAACAACATTAAATGCAATAACTTTTCATTCCTTTGCTGAACACCATATGAAATTAAACAAAATAAAAATTGACAGCACCAAGTTATCCTGAATCTATTCCAGGTGGATTAAGTTCACTGTATGTATTAAGTGGAGATTTTAGCTTAGGTTTGACATTGCATTTCACTGACTCCCCAAAACAAATCAAAAATAACCTAGGATGTGTTACCAATTCCATTTTAAATCTAAATATTTCTGATACTAATTATAGAGCAAAAAGAGAACGTTGAAGACATTTCAACTTTAATAGCCCTGCCATTCTGATTAAAAATATCAGCTTTACATCTGCAAGAAATTTATAAAGTGAACTCTTTACAAATTGTTATGGAGCAATTTGTGCACAGTTAGTTCTTTGTTTAATCGAGAAATCTGCCCAAACCCTGATTGTGTGCTTATTTCCCTAAGGCTGTGAGTGAAGGTTATTTCATTATGCCTTTTGGGAGCAGCAATCTATCTAATACGTTTCTGAATTATTCCAGACTGAGCCGAAGTTGAACATGAGAACAAAGCCTTGCTTCCACAGCAGAAAGACCAGACTAAATCCCAGCTGGGAAGATTTAGGCAGAGATTTATAAGTACAAACACTGAAGAAATTTGCAAGTAATTGCATGTATTTACTCTCTGTTGTGACATGCAGCAAACTAATAAATATTAAAATATATCAGCGTAGATGCTCATTGCACTCTTCCTAGTCTCTTATTGCAAGGTTGTAATGAAGGTTTGTTTTGCTTTTTTTTTCCTTTATTCTTTCAGGGCAAGAGGACTAGGAGAAGAGGACAAGAAAATCAGGACTACTGAATGATGCTTGCTGTTTATATATGTTATAATGCATACAAATCCCATCTCTGTAACTAAATAAATATTGTCATTTCTGCCAATGAACAGTACTCCCGTCTATTCTATTATAAAAAAAACCAAAAAATCTAGATACTCAACCATACTATAAGCTATCTTTGATGTTTCTTGCTACATACAGAAAATACCCATTTATTTTATTAGCACCTACACACCTGCAGGTTCATGCTTTGAAACAATGGTCAGTTTAATTTTTGCTAAGGCGTTGGTTCAGCACTGGTTAAGTCTTACTGGGCTGGAGCACCAGTTGTTTTGGATATCACTTAGTGAGCAGAAATATGGCACTAAATATCAACACATTTACTTGTCCCTGTGGTACTCTCATTCAACTCCAACACAGGTGGGCTTTTTGGAAGATCAGGATCTTACTTCATGCTTTCTACTTCTCTAAAAATTTTGTTAAAGATCAAAGCAATTTAAAAGCCATTTGCTTTCCAAAGGTTTCCTAGCAAAAGGAACATCTGGAGAAACTATAGCAATACCTGCTTTTGGAGAGTGTCAGGGATAGCCAGGTTTGTTCCATCCAATGACAGTTTGAAACTGCCTATTCCAAATACAGCGTTTCAAAAGTCTGTTTAACATTGCTGGGTGACAGAAGCCTACCTAGGTCACACATCACTTTAAAACCCCTACCAATTTAAAAGTCAAGAAAGATGTAGCTGTGGACAAAATTTGACTCTTTCCCTGTATCCTCATCAGATAAGGGAGCCCTGGGATTCGTTTTCAGCTGGTTGGAGTGGTGCTGGAACACCAGGGTTGTGGGTTCAATCCCTGTCTGGGCCGTTCACTTAAGGGTTGGAGTTAATGATCCTTGTGACATAACCTATCCACCTACCTGAACTTACAATGTCATGGCCTAAATGGATGAGATTTTACAATTGTATTATATCACCTTATCAAACTCTTTTGTTTTAAGAGAGCACATTCTCTGTTTTGTAAGTTTATTTGAAAACAAGCATTTCTGTTTAGCACTTCAAAATATCAAAAAAATATTTTCCTGTACAATTCTGTATGAAGTTCAAAAGGATATGTTTCTAACACAGACTTTGGTAAAAATTTAATAGCTAGTGACTAATATTTGGGGTCTTAAGTAACAGATCATTAATAAGTACTTAGCATAATATATCAGTTTTAGTAATCTTTCATACAAGATTTCTGTGTAGTTCTTAGTATTGGACATTACAGCTACAAGAGCAGCACTTGGAGTTTTCCAACCAAGAGTCCAAATTTAGTCTGTCTCCTTCTACTACAAAATTAAAATTTCAACCACTAATTATTCCGAGTTGAGTTAATGTAGCTTAAAGTTGATAAGAATAATGTGCTTATTTACTACGAGAATAGTGCAAGATTTATGATAGCCTTAACTATTAATTTCCACATTTAAAAGTGCAAGGATTGTATAAATTGAGACAGGTTAATTTCACTGTTGTCATTTAGTAATTGTAACTGGCTATTACAATGAGTGTTTTCTTTAGTTTCCCCATGAGGTCCCTATACTACCTTCTGTGTATAATTTCCTTTGTTTTTATTTCTTCTGTTGGGATATGCAGAGTTGCAGCCTTATTGCATGAAAATCCTATCTCAGGGACAATTAAGCCAATACTCAACTATAAGAGACTTTTTGGAACAATCTGCAGTTTGTGGGTTAAAAGGACAAGAGTATTGCAATATGACAATATGCTTAAGAGGTTTGTTTTTTTTTTAATTTTAAAAAAACCCAAAGAAACAAAAAATAACAATAACAACAACAACAACAACAAACAAAAAACCCAAACAAAACAAAAAGCAACAAAAAAACCCCAAAAAACCAACCAACCAAACAAAAAAAATAGCACAGAAACCTCTTTCACTAAGTCTGGAAAAAAAAGGAGCCCATCATGTAAAAATCTAGGTGAGTAGAGCTGGCCAGGCTGATAATTGCTCCTCTGAGACCTGACACACTCACTGCACACTTGACATCATCTGCAC
Source organism: Toxostoma redivivum (assembly GCA_013397375.1). Classification (NCBI taxonomy): domain Eukaryota; kingdom Metazoa; phylum Chordata; class Aves; order Passeriformes; family Mimidae; genus Toxostoma; species Toxostoma redivivum. The sequence goes on along the minus strand of VXBI01008499.1, from coordinate 477,483 downwards.
TTTCATTGTGAAGCAAAATTAACCACTTGCATTACAGCACAGTTCACATTCACCTTGGTTACTGGCAAAATACACACAAAGATATCTAACTTAAAGACTAGAAACTAGGACCAAGATTTTTAAAAATCTAAGTGTAAGTTAAACTTTAGGAGTGAGTTAGAGAAAACATTCTTCATTTTCAAATTACCAAGCGCCAAAGAGCTTCCAGAAAAAATTCTCCATGCTCAGCACTCCTGAAAATTCAGCCATCTACTTACACTGCTGCATCAAGCTGTAGCTTGACTCCAGTTCTTAAAGCAATGTTAACACAGCAATAATCAGCCCTCAATAATCAATAATAATAAAAAATTATCTACACTCAAATTACTGTCCCAATCTCAGTTTTCAAGCTTCAGGTGAAAAACTTGTGACAATCAACACTTCAAAAGGGCATCTAAAAAATAAAGAGTTAAAAAAAGTTACCCAACTTGAAACCCAGGCTAGGAAGAAAGATTTGAATCCACTTTGAAAGTCTTTCTAGTTAATTAGTAAGGCATGAGCATGGCATATTAGACAAAGACTTTTATTTGTGGCTTACCACAAACTTACTTGGAGATCTCCAAAAAATCTCAAACTGTCTGCCTGTCAGCTGCTGCAAACAAGAAATGGGTCTGTGCATACCTGCTTTGAGAGAAAAATATCGCTTCATACAGAACTCAACATGGGGCCTTTCTTAATCAGTCCTGGAGTTTCATTCATTTTTTGGAAAAAACAATGTGGGTCAGTGATGAAAAAACATTCTTGACTAATCACTGTTCTATATTGACTTTATGAAAAATCATGTTTTTCAACTCCTTTACTATCTTAGAAAACTGCTTGCATGAGCAGATGTAAAAAGTTACTTTCCTTTTCCCTCACCAAAGCTACACCTTGAAAAAATATGTAGCATAAAGTAGCAAAATAGACAGTAGATCAAGCTTCTAATCAAGCTATTTTTAGAAGTATTTAATCTGTGTTCTAGTTTTAAGATTATAAAACCTCATCCTGAACATACTAGAAAGCCTTCAGCTGTTTTGGATATGGTGGGACTTCATCTCTAATGAATCCAGAATCAGTTTGTTTGCTCTACACAATCACAGCTTTACTGAATGAGCTTTGCCTACCTGCAGAGACAGAGCCCATGTTTCACACTGCAGCACCCACCATAGAAAAACCTTGCTGACCACCTGATATCCCAGACTTATACATTCCTCTAAAGCTGCAGTGTTTAGACAAGAGGGAAATGACTGGACACCTATTGAATGTCCAAACCCTGTCAGAGCTGCTTGAGTAACATTTTGATTCTGATCTGACACCCAGTATTCAGGTCCTTGCTAGACCTTAGGTAAGCCACAGTTATGCTGCCTTTTCCAAGACAAAAAACTTAGCAGCACATGCAAGCTCAGGACAGGATCTAACAGAGCAGGGTCCACGGAAATAACCGATTTGAGGATTTTTCTCCTAGCATGAGCAGCAGACAGATCAATAAATCCAAAGCAGCTCTAGCTCTGGGAGACAGAGGCCAGGAAAAAAGTATACAGAGCAGTTAGGAAAATTAATGATCTTGCGAATATTTAAGCATGATGAAGAGACTAATATCGGAAGATAAGAGAGAGATAAGACTTCACAGAAAACGAGGAGAACACTTCGGATTACCTTGACAGAAAGACAAGACCAAAGAGACATGCACAAGGAGACTCTAAAAGGCTCTGAAAGAAGACAATTTGAAAATCCATTCCGTTTTTTGTTCCTAATCAAACTCTCTGTTAATATTATTTGAATCTTTACTTAGTGTTTAACACAACACTTGGCAGCTGAAATTCCCTGAAGCAACTTAACCGAGGTGAATTCCAACAGTTCTCAGATCACATTGCTAATAACAGATTTTTTGAGTATATGTTTCTTTTTACAGGGCTAGCAACTACAATTGCTACAGCCACTTCTGAAAGTAATTTGTATGTACTAACAACAGCAGTCAGCTTATGGATCTGTGTATGTAAATAAATAAATAAAATACTTGATACACACACTTCTGCTGCATTGTTTTTTTGAATTATCAGGTTGTTAAGTACTTTCTAAATACAAATAAAGACACTGTGGTATAACGATTGGACTTTGAACAACTCCTAGTCCACTCTACATTTGTTAGCATGAGATCAGTTTTGACTACAGTTTTGTTCTTTTGTAGGAAAAAAAAAAGTAAGATTCCACTGCTAATAATATAGAATGCAGAATTTACTACTATTGAAAAATTTCAGACTCATGAGAGGTATAAAGTCCCAAAGCTGCAAAGAATTTTTTTAACATATGCAATACAACTATATATACCCACATGCATATGTATTTTTACACATATTTAGGGAGCGGTTTGGGTAGCACCTGCTGCAGTGAGTTTATATAATGTCTTACAAAACCCTATTTTTAGCCCATTATAACTTTCAGAAAAGTTATTTTTCAGGATTTAAGTTTTCCATGATTGTTTGAATGAGCATAATCAAATATCATATTTTTGCTTTACAAAAAAAAAAAAATTAAATCGAACACCTAGATTTTCATTTTCATAGATTTTTTTACTCACATAATGAAAAAATGGCTGAACCTTACACTTTGAGTCCCAGGATGGTCAATTCCCACTGACTTTTGTTATTTAGAAAACACTAATACTATTATTAGTAGATGTTCCCATGGTGTATGTACTAATAGTGCAACAGCCAGCCATTTCACTTCCTTGTCTCCAAAAAACATTTTTTCTTGCAACCTGGATAAAGACAAGCCCAGGAGTCAGCCCAGGGCCCAGAAGGAAGTTCTATCCATTTCTTGCCTCGCTGTAGAGTGTGCAATTGAGTCTTTGGACCACAGCATCACATTCCCAACAGCTGTCTGAAATCAGCCCTCTCCTTTTTCCTATCCAGCCCACTTGTGTTTAGGTGAAAAAGGAACCAGGGCTCTTTAGAGAAGAGGTCACAACTTGGCTTGCTGTCATGATGCACATTTTTTCACCTGAAAAACACTTAATTCTGTGATGAAACATTGTTAAACTGCAATGCAGTTGACATTCAGTTTGAAGAGATGCTTCATAATGACACCTTTACACTGAAATTACATAAACAGCCATTAAATTCAGTTAAACCTAGCACTGCCAGTTTTCATGCATTTATCATTAGGTGGAATAAAAAACCCCTCACATTCCTTGTGTTTTATGAACTCAGAAATGAAACAGCAGCCTCCTGATTAGTTCCATAGAAGTCCAAACTGCTGACAACTAGCTCTAATATGAATTTGAAGAAGGTGAACAGAAATTTAACATCATATTATTCAAATTATTTGCAGCTTATGGACAGTAAGTATAGAATATTTTATTTATAAACATATTCAATATGTGCATTAAGACTACAGCTATAGCACTGGATTGCAGGTGCATAAAACGGCACACTTGTCTGATTTATATAAAGTTAGGCTGCCAAGAATATGTCTGTATTTCTTCAGACAACAGGTCTTCTTGAAGGGACCTATAGCACCGTGCATCATGATTTTTCATTACCTTTATATGAGTTAGTATTTTTTTTTCCTTAGTTTCTGTTTCTCTCATCCTTCTGCTGTCCCAGAATTAGCTAATAGGGAAAAAATTGTATGGGCAGAATTTAACAATCTTCACAAACACGTGAAAAATTAAACACATGCACTAATTTTAAATTATGTGCAGTGCATGAAGGTAACAGGCATATTTATGGCTATAATGGCACCATACAGATTTATATAGCCAGCGTTAGCTAAAAGGTTTCATATAATAATTTTATATATAAAAAAAAATCTGCTATATATACATCACAAGCACTCTTTAACATACCAGATAACTTCCAAAGAGAACACTCAAAACAAAACCCAGAAGGTTTATGAAGGTGATGTTCTGCTTTCCTTTTATTCATAAAGTAAAATCACTATGTAAGTCATAACAAGTTATTCTGTAGGCAACGATGCACAACTCATTATTTTAAACTGAAAGGATTCAACTTACAGCCATTGCTGAGTTTTCTAGATAGAAATGGTTTGTTGCCCTTTTTTAAACAAACTAAAATACACTATCACTTGTCATTATAATTCCAATTAGGTCCATCATGATGCTTGATATGGGTTCAGAACTGCTAAACTTAAGGACTTCCACTGATACGTAGACCTGAGTCCCTTCAACTCTTTATTACGCTCAGAACAGTCACTTTACTTTCACCTGTCAGGATCATGGATACTGTTTTCAGCAGAAACTTTGTCAGTCTTTTATTTCAGCCACCATCTTGAAGTTACAGTATCAAAATTACTTTGTAACAATTAATTCAATTTGGGCAATAATGAATGATCTGGGAAAACAGACTCCAGGTCTGAGTAATGCTCCTTTCTTTGGCATCAAGGATGCATGCCTTTTTTCCATCTTCAAAAGGCAGATCTGTAACAGAGTTACACAGAAACAACACCAAGAACAGAATGTACTGGGGAGCTGGAAGGCACTTGCCTGCTACTGAATCTCCAAAACCAGGTATGATTCCCAAATGAGTGGGAATTTCAGCAAAAGCAAGCTTTATCATTCCAAAGTGGCAAATGTATTTACAGAAACAAACCCTTATAAAGTGCTGATGTGTTCTTTTAATAAATTAATGCTGGTAATTGATGACATTCCCATACCTTGAACACTGAGCAGAACAGCACAAATGCAAATTCTACCAGTGCAGGATGGGAATAAACCAGCAAAAGGATGATTTCTGATTCTGAAGCCAAACATCATCACTCCCCTCCTTTTAGAAGCAGAAAGGGGGGGTAAGGACAAGGAAAGAAAAAGAAAGACAGCCAAATCCAGCAGGCTAAGTAGAGTAACCAGAAGCATACAATTTACTGCTAATGGTTCAGTGTCTGCAAAGGACTGCTCAAGCTGTGCTCAACAAAAACTCAGTAATAGTCAAAGAGGGAAGTGAAAAAAAGCAAGATGTTTGGCTTTACTTTCTGTCAAATACTGTTAAATATGAGCCACTTAAAAAAATAGAATGAAAGAATCCAATAATGTTTTGTACAGGTGGTAGTGAGGTCCCTGGCTGGGCCTTCAGACAAAACCGTTCCCATGTAAACCTTAAAGAGGATTAATCCTCAAGGACCACTGTAATGAGACCTTAAAAGGCTGAACAACAGCAGCCTATCACGGAGGGAAGCAGTAGCCTGCTCCCAGAAGTCTTCTCTAGCAGAGTTACATCAAAGCAAACTGGGACCAGATAGCAGGATTCTGCAAGAATCCCTTATCTCAGCGCTAGCGGATGCTTCTCCTCTGATTGTCTTGAACTGCCACCTGTCCCAGACATCTTTGAAGGCAATGCTAAGCCTGTGATGGATCTGACCTCCTTGAGCTGAGATTCTTTTATGTGTTTCTTCATTTTCTGCTCTGTTACATTCTTTCCCTGCAATGCACACTACATGAAACAAAGGGAGTTCTCACTCCTTGACTTACTGTCCCCAGCTATTTGAAAGCAAAAAAAACAATGTTAAGGATTATACTTCACCCGCAATATGGAGCTGTCCTCAGGAGACAAGCCTCTTATTTTTGAGAGTTATAACTAGATGGCTTTTGCACGAAGGGACTTTAAAATGAGGTTCAACATTGCTGGGAGCCAAGATATGAAAGCTGCATATCAGAGATAGCTTAAAAAAACAAAAAGGTTCATAATACAGAAGTATATGAAAAATCACATTACAAAAATGAGCAGGAAAATAACCAGGAAGCACCAAGCCTCAGAGAAAACACCAAATTATTGTAGTATATATATGTATTCCATGTTGCACACCAACAGCCTTTAATACCAGTGTCTACCGTACAGTGCCAAAATCATCCTAGATTAAAAGAAAAAGGATTGGTCACTACAAACAAAACAGCTGGTCTTCTACCTGAGACACATGCCTACACTGACATAAAGTATTACACCCAGCTCCCACGAAGGGATATGGCTTCACCACGAATGTTGCACATCAGGGCTGGTTTGTAACCAGCAATGCACTGGCAACCACACTCACCCTGACTTGGTGATATGTACTTGCAGTAGGATCCGCCAGAGTTACAGACCTGAAGATAAATTCAGGGGAATATCATCAGACTTTTGTCTCATAGCTACAAAGCCATAATATACAAGTCACCTTGTTTCTAAAAAGTCTGGACTGAGGAGGGATACTGTTATGAGTCCCACCTCTGGTTTCCCACTTTTGCACTCAATTAATTCTGGACTGTTTAATTTTCTTTTAAGTACATGGCACTGTCAGAAGAACAAGAAGCAAAATATATCTAGGCTGCCAGCAGCACCTCTCAGCTCCCCACACTGACAAAATAAAAGGGTGTCATTTGTTGCAGTTAGGCGGGACTCATGGAAGCACTATGCAGCAGGATGGAAGCAGGCAGGAAGAGAAAGCACCCTTCTTGAGTGCTTTTGAAGCTCCCTAAGAAATCACCACTGGAATAATTCAACCAACCATATAAATGGTAAGATTCTGAATCAAACAGCTGAGCTAGAATCTGTGAAAGACTGCAGCAAATAATGAGCAGATACAGAGTCTGAATAATAAGTAAAAAAAAGGCATTACATGGAAAACACTGAGCAGACCCTGGCATTTTCTGGAGCCAAGATCTACTGGCACGTGTTGCCAAATAAATATGGCCTAGAGGCATGCTCAAAAGGAATTTGAAGATGGCTTCTTCCCATCTATGTAACAATTCTGACAACAGGGTATTGTGCTTCAAGACCACAGAGCAATGCCAGACTAAGCACCAGGCTCCCATAAGGAAAATACAAAAGTCAGTTCTCAACAGACAGCAGAGCACACCATTTCAGATGAGTGTCCTCCTCAGAGGGCTGTGCCAGTACCTTGTGTAACCTTAACAGACAGTATCCATGTCTACATCATTTCTTAAAGGCAGCCCAGAGCCCACCCCCTAATGGTAAGGCACGACAACCTTGTGTTTTGCCAGCCTCCAGGCACAGCCTCAGCAGCAACTGGCCCAACATGCCTCTGGTCCAGCAGGACCTGCATGCCCAGGCAACCTCCACGTGTTAAAGCAACACTCCCACAGGCTACATACCAAAGAATTCCAGACAGGGAAGCTGCTCACTACACAGAGACACAGCATGCTTTAACCCACCTGTACAGACCACCTTTTCAGAGAAGAATACATACAAAACTCACATCTATGAGAAGAACCACTACAACAGCCTTTGTCCTCCCTAACCCTGGTTTATAATACACAAAGGATGAATGGTGCTACTAAATGCCAGATGTGTGTTAAACTGATAAGTAACTACTGACTTTGAAGAATTGTGCTATTTCCCCACAAGAAGCAGAAACATTTTCATAGGCCATTATTATGTGCTTCATTCATGTTTTTAATTTATTCTGTGGGATCATATGAAGCCAAATCAGGTCTTTAGCCTTTATTTAAAGGGGTTTCCTCCAGTTTGCTTTATGTATTTAAATTAAAAACAAAAAAAATTAACTGGAATCTTGTAAGAGTGAAAAAAAGCACAAACCATAGCCATTGCCAGTCTCACATAACATAAGGACTTAGATGAGCAGGACATACATCAGGCTTTCTAAATCAAATCCCATCCCAAATACTGGGCAGCTCAATAATTAGCTAGCAATGTATTAGCGCTCCTCTTTTCCCTCCTCGTTAAAAGAAAAAAAAATCCCCTCCTATCATAGCAGTAATTAATGTTTTTGATGTCTGGCACCAATTTTATTGTTAACAGCACAGTTAGATCAGTGGTGTTAATGCCAATTCAAATATTGTCCAGCATGAGGAACAGCTTTGGTGCCAACAGTTTCCTATCACTGTACCATGCTGGTCTGTCCTGGTAAAGTGAGCAACCAATGTTTATACATAATATAGGCCTTGATCCAAATTTCATTCATCCAAGTAACCCAATTCCATTTCAACAACAATGTCTAACAGAAGTCAAGGCCAAAGCTCAAAGCTTTCAGAAGTTGTATCTGTATATAGGCTGGTGAAAAAAAAACAAACACCAGTACCTTTTCACACTAAGGAGTCTGACATGCTGGAATGAAATTTACCTCAACACATTCTGACTCATTAGTTATTTGCTTCTACACTTGATATAGTGTTACACTCAGCCATTACCATAATCAGCCATTTATTTTGAAGTATTTCATATGCCATTACTTTTGGCTTGTTACCGCTGGCTACTTCAGTGGGGATTGTAGATAGAGGAATAACAATGTTCAGCTCTTCATCTGCAAAATGGTAACATGGATTCTTGGGAATTATGATTTTAAATTACAACTAGCATGGAGAACAGGTAAGATGAAAGAGTAGAATCTAAGGCCACTGAGGATTATTTCAAAGTTTATTAAATCTAGGAGCTGTTGATTCATTTAATTCACTGGGTCCTGGATCAGCATCATTCAACCGTTTGGAAAAATGATGGCTCAGGGCAGCTTGTGAAAAGGAAATGTGAAAGGAAATGTGAAAGGGAAACTAGTATAAACAATGGGGGACCCTCTATACTACCTTATTCAGTGTGAAACATGAAAGAAGCATAATTGAGATTAGAAAGCAATTCTGTTATCTGATGAGCTATCTGTTTTGAACTCCAAAAAGCTGCAAAGCAATTAAAAAAACCCAATATAGAAAGCAAAATCGAAAGACTATTTTGTAAGTGATAACTCCTACTTTTAAAAGGAAGTATGAAGATGTACAAACCTGTACATAAAGCATTCACATGCACATACTGTCTTTCTTGCTGCTGTGTACCCACCACCACACATGCCAATGACCACATGGCAACACAATAGCTGTACTCTTTAAAACACAGCTATGAATACATCAATATTGAGGATAACACTGATTCCCTGCACTGATAGTTGCTGCCTCGTCTGTAAGCTATATTATCAGAAATCAATAAAGGTAGCCAGTATAAGTCTGACTGAAGGGGTAAGTATTCCTGGCATGATCTCCAAACTCAGACATGATCCACCCAGCAAGCTCAAGAGCTCCAGTTGTAAGCAATTTGAGGAGTGTTTTAATTAGAGAGTACTGTGTAAATTACCAAGGCTAAGAGGTAAAGAGCCAGACTAAGAGGAAGCTAATTGTGCTGGTAGGTGTTAATAAAAGGAAGTAGAGGCTATGGCTAAGTGGCTCTCCTCCTAAGTACTGACCTCAATCAATAGGAATAAAGCTATACCTGCAAGCGATCCTGAAAATGGTTCAGCAACTAAAGCACTTAAACTGTGGTAAAAGTAAAGGCCTGATCAATCCTGGACTCCAACAGGAGGCTAGTTGAAACTACACTTTGACAACAGGGACCATGCTGCCTTTCAAATTGTCCTTTGACAAGTCCATGGTCAGTGCCATGCTGAGAGCAGGCTCATGGTGCCCACACACTCCCACTACTCCCACTGCCCACCTGAGGCATCTTCTGTGCCCTCCTCCTGTGCCCACACAAGGGTTAGGGGGCAAAAGCAATGAAAAATAGGGCACATCCAGATCTCAAGCACCTAGAATGAAAGAAAATCAACACAAGAGAATCATGACAGAGGAGCATGCTGTACACATTAGCTACTATGCAACCTTTTAATTGCTATGGTTTGCTTAACAAAAGCTGGGCAATGACAGCAGAGATGGAGCAAAAAATCTGAATTTAAACGTTTGTTTTCTACATTTAGACACAACAACTGAAGATCCTGCTAGCCAAATACAGACACATAGGGCCACCTTACATCCCTGATATATCTGGATATTCACACAGAGTTAACATCCATGACCCAGGATACAGGGGCTGAGCAGGCTGACAGTCAGACCACTTAGGATCATCACAAGCATGAAAATGGCACTCAAGTTCCAATTTCTACTTAGGCAACTAAATTTCCTCTAGTAACATTGACCAGAGAGAACACCAATGCAAGAGAAGCATCTCACATTTTTCCCCACCTTCCAGCTGCTGATGCCACAGCAGTTACATTGTATGCACACAAGATCAGCCCAAATCCACTACAGACCTTCAGTTTTAAAAGCATTCTGACAAATGTCTGTGTATCTAGTGATACAAGGAAACAACTTCTGAAGAAGCTTTTCACTCTCTCCTGATTTAGGGGCAGCTGATCTGCCTTGATGCTCAAGAGATGGATTACATTATTTCTTGACTTTTTCTTTGCAGTTCTTAACCATGATTCTGTGGCTCTGAACAATGAATTCTGTCTCTTTCCATGAAGGCAGTATACAACAAATACATACTGTAAAGCAGCTAAAGAAGCTTTCAATGGAAAAAAACCAAATCAAATCCATTAGAGAAGTGGTTTTGCATTTGTCCTGTCTTCATCTTCCCTGTTCTTAAAAAAAAAAAAAAAAAACAACCAAACAAATAAAACAAAACAAAAAACCACCACACATAAAACTTCACCCTACAGCTTTCTTAGATGCACTTGAACACCAAAACAAAGAGAGATTAATAGAACATTTTTATTGTGCTTCTCAAAACATTTTTAGAATTTTGAAGTCCAACAGAATTATAGGGCTAGAAATAATTTCTATAATTTCTTATTTCTTGTTTAGAAATAAGAAATCTCAAACATTCTATTCTACCAAATTAAACCAAACCCAACCAATAAAAAAAACAAAATCAAAAACACGCACAAAAAACCAAACAACAAAAACAAACCCCAAAACTAACTAACAAACAAGCAAACAAACAAAAACCCACCAGCAAAACTTAAATCAAACAAACAAAAGAAATCACCCAAACCTACATGATCACATTTCAATTGCTCAATCGCACTACACTTTAAAGCTTTCCAGATATTGGCAGTTCTGGAGTCTGTCTCTTGCTGAGGAGAGAAAAAATGCGTAAGAAGGAAGAATATATCTACGTACTGTAAATGTATAGGTGCACTTGTTACTTCCAAATGAGACCATCACTCAAAGACAACAACTCCAGGGCTCTCAAGAGACTGCTGATTTCACAGGCCTCCAGAGAAATGGGCAGGAATACTTGTAATGAACAGTTTCAAAAATAACACGAAAGGTTTTGAAGGCATCTTGGAGAAGCTATTTCAACTTATAAGCTTCTAAGCTTACAAGGTCTGCAGCACCTTCCTAAATTTCACACTGAAGTTGCCTCTGACCATAAGTTTGAATTTGAGAACAGTGATGGTTTTTGTTGGAGGCTATTGAAAGATACTATTATATTTTAGACTTTTAATCACAAAAATGTTTTTGCAAACATGCTAACTTTTTTAAAGATCCACACTTCAGTTGCTCAGCTGACATGAGCAGTCTGACATTCACTTTTCTAACAGAAAAGAACTTGTGAGTTCTATTAAAAGCTTTAGATTTTACTTTTTTCAACTACTCCTACTTGACAACATTTGGAAACCACCTCATAAATCACTGTCAATAGAGAGTTTTGTTACTAGTGTGCTTAAGCCTCTCCCCTGCAAAATGCTGCAGAGTTGAAGTAGGACCCAGATTCTCAGAGGCCAAAGTGCGTTTGAAATTGAAGAGCACCTAAATGTATGTAAAGACTCTGGCCCGAAATCTCTACAAGGATTCTCCACCAACATTCTCTTTCCACAGTCCAACCAGGTCAGGTAAAAACTCTCTACAAAAGCTGTCCTGGTCTTCTGTCACCCAAAGACACTGGGAAACTAGAGGTGAGATACGTTCCTGCTTTGGGGCTATCCAAAAGTGTATCGGTTGTCTCTCCTGATTCCAAAATTATGCCAGGGAGATGACAAGGGAGGCCACCACCTACCCCTCTGTAGGCTCTATTCATAAGCCCATCTGCTGGTGGTGACCTGGACTGCTCTCACTGTCAAATGTGCCACACAGAGCTGGCCACTGTGGTTCAAGTGTCACTGCTACAAAAAGTCATTGCTTTCCAGTTACATTTTTAAATGGTGTTTCCAGTTAGCAGTTTGCATTTTTGGAGACATAATCCAATTCCCCCTTTTTTTTCCACACTTCCCTTTCCTTTCCTATGGGGATATGAAGGAAGGGGAATTCTTGTCAACAGAAATTAACACTAGTAAATGAACAAGCGCACCTAGTGAACCAGCATTGTATTTTCCTTGCTGTGGTCTTTAGTTCATGTTGCAAATTGATTTTGAGGTGACACTAACACTGGGTAATCTAACTCGGGCAGTTATGCAAGGCCCAGTCCTTATAAAGCTAAGTCCAAGAACATTCAGTGGGAACTGAGGGCAATCAACACGTTTGGAGGGCTAATCCTATGAAATGTGTAATAAGCAGTTCCCACTTCCTCAGATAGATACAGAAGCTTCAAAATCAGCAAAATAAATCCTTGGTAAGAAGAAAGAAAAAAGGAAAGGAAAAGGAAAAAAAAAATAAAGAGGTGAGTTCCTGCTTTCAGCTAGTGCAACCTCTTTGAGATGAAGTAACTTACCACAGAGAGAATCCTGCAAGGGCCATACATTCCTGTATATATAAATTTTTGGATCAGAGCCAAGTGTTCTGTCACTGCTTTTTACTTAAGATAATTCTTCAGGTTTTGCTAATTAGGTACTAACAATTCTTTCAGACGAGCTGTGTAACCCAGGGAAGAATATGAACAGTATGTTTTAAATCAAAGTGTTTACATCAGGAATGATTCATTTTTTTCCATGAGGAATGACTTGTGAGACAGGCAGTCTTAGTCTGCCATAAATCCACAAAAAATTAAAATTGCGGAAGAGAATAACAAAAGCAAGCTGCTATCCCCATCTTCCCTGCCTCAGCCCCAACTCTAGAGATGGAATTTACATTAACAAGGGGCTCCAACTACCACTGGAATTAGTGTTTGAGAAACTCAGGATTTTAAATCCTTTTAAGAAACACTATAATTAAGGTCAGTTACTCTGATTTCCTCAACATAGAAAAGGAGCTAACTCCAGCACTTCAGTCATCTGTCCTAAAGCCTTTTTAAATAAAAAAATGTTTTAAAAGTTAAACAAACAAGAACAGCATCCCACTCTTCCTTTTTGAGCTGTGTTTAAATAGTGGTTAAGAAATCCATAACAAAAAAGACAAAAAAGAAAAATTTCTGGTTTAAGCCCGTGTTTTCCCTTTTATCTGTTGGAGGATAGAAGGCTGTGAGCTGAGCATGGGACTGCACTTACGTTCTCAGTTGCTAAATGGTTGAGGGGCTCTCTGGTGGTGCAGAAGGGCCACCAGCTCCATAGCATGTTTCATCACAGCTGTTTGAAAAGCTGGTTCACTTGAAACATAATCATTACCCCTACCCACGCTCGGCAGGAGAGCAAACTCCCCCCAATGAGGGATTTATTCCACATTTATGGTAACTATTATTACCAACATTTACAACATCAGTCATTTTAATTAGAAAAAAAATTAAAACAAAAGAAATCCTGCAATGCATGAACAGACTCATACATACTCACATGTAAAAATGCAAAGCACTCAAGTTGTTTCTAATAACTGCAGCTCGTGGAAGGGACATGCGTTCCACACACAACTGACTTAAACACTCTTTGTCTTTTTTTGTCATAAAAATATACAGATGTCTTTCTTCAAAAAAATTATTTTCCCTTTCCTGTGTTACAGGAAGCCTGCCCACACTTTTAAATACAAAGTGGGTATAAATAGAAGCACAAATTAGGCATCTTGAAAAGTCTATATTTTCCAACCACAGGGAAACTAAGAAATTACTGTGAGTGTTTACACATCTGACTATGTTGAACTAAAACATTTTCTATTCATATGCCCAGCAAAACTGGCAAGAAATTAAGAAGGGAAAACAATAGCCTCTCTGGTTCTTTACCTGTTGCTACAGTTTATATTATTCAGCCTTCTTCATATGGACCACTAAAAGTGTCAGTCTGAATACAGTCACCACTCTGATGAAAGCATATCTTACATATATAAATGATATAACTACTATGAAAATTTCAGTAAGACTGTCTGCTTTCCTATAAATCTAACTAGACATTTGTCTTTTTAGTTGTCTCTCTGTATCACAGCTATTAAAGGTAAATAAAAGCATGATGGCTCTTTTTATGACATTAATAGCTTGAGGGACTTTATAAATCAGTGAATACAAATGTACTACTCATTATAGGAGAGGGAAGCAGGTCTGTCCATCTGATGCTTTCTGACTTAGATTTCTGCTTTAAGATCTTGTGGCTCATTTAAAATTAACTCATCTCCTGTTTCTCTACTGTCATATGACGGGTAATTTCTGGTGTTCTCTCAACTACTGACATCTATGTTTTTCTAGTAGTCCACACAGCCTAACTAGCTAGCATTAATGGTCACAGTACAGACACAGTAGCTTCATTAAATCTTGACAACTCTTGTCAAAAGGTGAATTTGGGAAAATAAACCAAAATAAACTCATTGCAAACCATTCAGATACATGTTGACTGACCAGATCTTTTTCTTCTGTCTGAAACTTCAGTAATTTCAGTAACACTTTGAATAAGCTTTAAGGGGTGAGCTGGCAGCTGGTCAGATGGTCAAAATGGTAATCTTCCCTGCTAAATTCAGCATAAGGTTTGTGTTTGTTTGAGGGTTGTTTTTGTCACACATTTCATTTCTCCCCAGCTGTATTGTCTACAAACAGAGAAGCTATTTTGCTTCCACAATAGTACTTGCTTGTTTTGGTGGGTTTCTTTTAAGCTAGATTTGAGCATTTGTTAACCAGAATCTAGGAATGGTGCCTCCAGCCCCCGAGGTAATACTTGTATGCTCTGCTGCACACGAGTGGCTGCTTGCACTGCACATTCATGCCTCTCTGGCAGGAGTCTGCCGCGGGTGTGCTGCAGCACATGCTCCTCAACAGAGAGATGAGTAACTCCCCCACAGGGTTTGCGCAGGTCTGTACCAGAGCAGGAGAGAAGGGTGCAAAAAAACCAACTGACTATACTGAAAAAGAGCTCAAAAGCTTAACTGCAAACTTTTCCCCTAAGTGCTGATCTAAACTATACGGACAACAAGTGTTCATTTTCTCATAATACCTCCATCCTTATTAACAATCAGGATCTCTTTTTTTTTTTTAAAGGAGGTTGGTGAGACTTAAGGTTGTGCAAGACACACTTTGATCTGCACCCTGATGAGTGAACATTCCCCTTTGCTGCTAGTCCAACTAATGAAGGGATAAAATTAGCTTTTATCCCTGGCATTTTCTTTAGCAAAAAAACATGCACTAATCAGCTGTCTTCACTAATCAGTCATCTGGCTAATGACCTTTTGCCTTAAAACACTAAAATTTCTGAATGATGTTAAAAAAAGAAGAAAACCGATGCAGACTGCTCTCTCTTTGTGGGTCTTAAGCCTATCATCTGGAATTGGAGACTGAAAGGTTAAATGGCAAACCTGTATCCTGACTGGGTGATAAATCTATAATCAAAAGGCACAAGCCTTGACACCTCAAGATGTACTTCATTACTACACAACTAAATGATCTTTTTTCTCCTTTTTTTTTTTTTAAACTAGAAACAGATGGAAAAAAATTGCTTAACTCCTTCATACGTTGCCTGTGGAGAAATCCACTCCACATCTGTGTTCAAGTGTTGGTTAATTTCTTACTTTTTATTAATGCCTGAGCAAGAATTCAGAAGTTGAAACCATTTGCCTTTTTTCCTCCCCCTTAAAACTTCAGGGAACTATAGCTGGGAAAGAAAATTGTAAAACCACTCCATCAAGCCTGCACTCTCAAATACATTCATGAATGTCTAAAAAAACCCTCCAAAACAAAACAAAGAGTCCAAAAGCACAAAAATAAGCCTTCCAATTCCCCAAATTCTCAGTGTACAAGGCACAGTCCTTCTTCCTCTCAATAACATACTTTTACATTGTTTTGAAAGAAGGATTTTTAAGGTCTGTTTCATTTTCCTTCTCTGCTTTCTATAATGAGGCCCGTATTTCTTCATGTATTAAGGAGGTGGAGCAAAACACACCCCTGGATGGCTGAGGAGGATTAGCAACAGATGAGATGTCCTGTGGAAGTCACTTTGCAGAGGCCTGCGATAATTTCTAGCTGCAGTGCAACTGCACCCTGATTTTTAACTTCAGGGAAAAACAAGATTGTATTTACCACAAGCATCACTCCCTCTAGATAAAGCAGTTCTCCCTGGACGCGATGCAAAGTGACAAAATCATATTAAATTTGACAGTCTTCCAACTTTGCATCCCCAAATGAGCCAGCAATCAATACTCACGATAATGAGGGTCCATGTAACCGTTTCGGGGGTCCATGGTAAAGAGCGTCCCGCGGTAAGGTACAGAAGGTTCGGGAAGGTGCGATATAGATCCATGGATCTCCTTCTTGATTAATGAGGCCCTTTCCTCACTCGACGTGGAAGGCTCTTCACTGATCTTGCCGAGGCCTTGCCCACCCTGCGGCTGCATTGTGATCGCGTTCCGTCTCTCTCTGTGATAGGTCTGCCCAGGACTTTCATCCTCTGCAAAAAAATGAGGGAGAAGAAAGAGAGAAGGGAAGAAAAAAGAGAGACACACACTTTTAGCCCATTTATAGCAAATACAATAAAGAAAAGTTCTCCCCCCGCCGGCCCCCTCCTCCTCCCGGTGTAAGTTTGTGACAGGAGGTGCCTGTGTGGCTGTGAGGGATGGCCTGGGGACGCTTGCCCATTCGGAGCTGGCAGCAGTGGAGCAGTAGATCACCGTCACCCATGCACTGATGCTCCTACCAGCGGGGCTATCAATTGTGCGGGGACAGACAGAGGCTTGCTGTTTCCCTGCCTCTGGGACAAGGAGGCTGGGAGCTCCCTGATGGGGAGTCAAGAAATGATTTGTCACACAGAGGAGATGAACCCCACCAGCTGGGCCTAAATCACACCCAGCCACCCACCACAGCTCTACAGCCCAGCTCCAGGTCCCTGGGGTTTGCCTGTGTGAGGGGCTGAAACCTTGCAGGGAGGTCGGCAGTGATTAGAAACAAGGTGGGCAACAATAAAGTGGGTACAACTGCTCAAGGTACAGGACCAGCAGCATCAGGCAGGCACAAGCAAGGCCACCTGCTCTGACAGTGTCACCACGTTGGTGCTCGTGCAGGATGGTTGCATGCAATCCCCTAACTCTTTTTCCATATCCGCACAAACAAAGTCTCAAACTCTTAATGAACAAGGAGGAAGAAAAAGTGGGGGGGAAAACAACAATAACTAAGAGGGTCAAACCCAAACCCTAGTTTGGAGTAAGCCTCTAGACCTGTGGTTCCACTTGTAAGGGGAAGAGAGCTTCCTGACCGTGGCTCTACCAGCCTTCCCTGCAGACAGCTCCAGGACTAGGTGCTAAAACAGCCTACTGCTCCCTCAAGAATTTTAAGCCCTAGGGACTACCTACACCCTTCAAAAACCAGACAAAATGGTTTTGTTCCTCAAAATCAAGGGGCATGTTCCTAGGTACATTTCTGACATGCCATGTGGCAGAGGGGTTTTGCTAGGTACGTAAGTCTCTAATGTAAATGCTCTCCTTCAGTGACACTATTGGTTTAAAATAGAGATGTTTCTTTAACAAGTATGATTCCTTGCTGGCTGTAATCCTTGGCCAATACCAATGTTCCAGGTACAGCCTTGTTCCATCAACCACACTGCACATGCAAGTGTACCCCAATACATCTTGAAGGAATACTGATAATGACATTTCATTCCAAAGTTGCTCTGCACTTCTAGAAGCACGCAAGGAATCTCAAATAATTAAATGCTGGGCACAAAAATGGTAACTAGAAAAGGAAATTAAAACATCCTTAGGAAATAGAACTAAAGTGCTCTTACTTTAAAATCCACATGCAAGGAAGAATGATTGACACCAGCACCAAGATTGCACTTCAGTTGTCAGAGATTTGAGGTCAGGGCTAAGTTTTCACTTGTACCTTTCCCTGGTGTACTTGTTCACACAGCAAAAGCAGCAGCCAGCAATTCACCAGGTGACTACTTTCAATAAGCCTGACACCAGCGTAACTCAATCTATGTGCCTTTATAGGAAATAGATTAGAAACAGGCTCTGTACATACAGATACCTGGCCATTATATGCCTAAACTAGCTACACCATTGCTTTGAATGAAATGCTAACCAGTTTTTTCTCTGCCCCCTCTCCCCACAAGTAGCAACAACCCAAGAACTCAGCAGCATAGCCTATTGAGCACTTAATTATTTTTCTATCTCCAAGTATTACAGCAACCAGGGTTTGCTGACTTATCAGCATCTTCCAGGGACGGAATTCTTTTTGCAGCCAGTAATTGTACATACAGAGCTTTTCCAGAGTTGGGTCTGAGGAGAAAGAGTTAATGGAAATAGACAACAACATTACAGAGTTTAAACCCTTTGCCCTTTTCTACTTTTTATTAATATGCACAGGCACTGGTCCCTGCTCTGGATTAGCAGGGTTTAAGGTTTCAACTTTTTACACTGAAGCTGGTTTTAGTTAGAAAACTGGAAATCGGGGACTAAAACTTTAGAACTTATATGAGGTTTTTAGAAACTCACTTGTATAACTAAAAAGAAAAAAGAAATCACCCCAAAGATATATTTTCCATCAAGTTTCTCTTTAGACAGAGTCTTTTGTCTTTTATGTTAAATTTCAACCTAGAGTGAACTTTCACTGATGAGACGTAAACTCCTATAAAAACAGGGTATTACACTCCATTTGAAATTCTGACGGACTCTTAAGTAGAACAACAGTTCAGAAAGAAGAAAGCTAGAGTGATTTGTGGGGCTGTATAATCACTCAGATGATCAGATAGGATTTCAGTTCTTTTACTCTTCCATATAAAGATAATATTTGTTAAAACTGCCATCCTGGGATACAACAAAAAGCTGACATCTGTTTGCGGGCTCCACTTTCATACTTCTCAAAACACGCACGCGTTGTGAATCAAGGTACTAGTGACTATTACGGAAAAGGCTGATTTTTCAAATTGTTGAATGAAATTCAAACCCTACTTTCTGTAACTTAGAAACTAAAGGGAAAATACAGTTTGTTTTAATAAGCTTTTCCCTTTTTTGGTTACTTGAGAAAAAAAGAAAACAAAACTATTTTGCCTTCTGCATCAACGATCTCTCTCCCCATTATAAAGTTATTGCCATGTGCCATTACAAGTCAAAAGTTCCTGTATGTTTTCTACCACACAAAAATTGCCCCAGAAGTGTTTAACTAAATATGATGGCATTTTTGCAATAAAAATAAGGCTTATTCATCTGCCAAACAGCTCTCTAAGCGTTGACTTCACACCACTGGGTTGCTTGTGATAGGGGGCATATGGGAAATTTGACAGCACCCATGCTCCAGGTCACTAAGAGCCAAGCAGTTTGCAGGAGCTCCCCAGGCGCTGAGTGGGAAACTCCTCTTGTAGTAACGTTGCTGACTCTCACGGCAGGCGAGCCACTCCAGTGTGCCAAAAGGGGAAAGCTGTCTAATCTTGTTCTGGTTCAACTGAAGCGTTCAATAAAGTTTCAAGAGTAAGAACGCCAAGGTGCACCAGGCCAAATTATTGACAGAAACACACTGTCTACCATGGCAACAAGTGGGATTCTAAAGCAAAAATGTAAGCAAACAGCCCACTTCTCCAGCAGCATCTGCCAAAGGGGTTTTACAGCCAAAAAAGCGAGAGCTGTTCTGTTACTGCTCTGCTCACGTTTTAGAGTGACCAGCTTTAGGATCAAAAGAAACATCTGATTTATTTAAATGTTCTAGAGAGACAAATGCCAAAGTGAAAGATGAAGTTGGTGGCAGCCCAGCTCCAGCATAATTCCTCTCACCTTTCAGCAGTGTAAGAGTGAAGGGTTAAATAAGAATAGAAAAAAGCAATCGTGCCCAAGAGCAATCTGCATAAGCTTCTCTTTCTTCACATACACCCTTTCTCTGACTTAACAAGCCAATAGCCAGAGACACATGTTAGAAGTGCCCAGTCTTGAATGATCACTTTAATCCAGGATTCTCACATCTACTGAGAAATGCCTGATTTAGTCCTGCTATTTTGATCAGAAGCCAATTTTACTAGAAGTGCAGAGCTCCTCACTTAAGTGGAGCACCTCTCACTCAATCAAAAAGCATTCTCAAAAAACTCACACTGGACAGATAGCATGTCTGAATAAACAGACTTTTAATTGCACAGCTAATTTACTCAGAAAGTTTTTTTAAAATCAGCACAAGCCAAAACTTTACACAAAAATCCTTTAAACTTTCTTTACCTATTGAACTTTTTTCCTTTTTTTACCATAGACCAAGTAAAAGCTAATTTACTTTAAACCACTAAAGTCAGAAACTGAAACAAGAGTTGAAATCTACTGATAGAGCACACTAAAAGTCAATGCCAATGTACTTCAGAGACATCCCTGCTTAAACAAGACAACACCAGCCCACTCAAATCTCTTCATATATTAAGTTCCATCACCTATTTCTGCTTGCAACTTTCAGAGAGCATTACTGTCTCATGAGAGATCTGACAGCACTTCAGCTGAGTAGGAGAAAAAACAAGGTACTTACAACTCAGTCCAAGAGACCCTGGCTGATGTTCCCTCTAAGCTCTTCTCTTCTCTTGACCAAAATTCTCTGGCTACCAGAACATGGGCATTCCTCCCTCTTTTCCTCTCTTTCCCTTCTCTCCCCCCCACCCCCTCCCGCCCCCA
>VXBI01008499.1:395947-456629 GCA_013397375.1 Toxostoma redivivum | reverse complement strand
CTCCCGCCCCCATCTCCCTCCCTCTCTCTCAGAGGCAGTGCTTCTCCCATTAGAGGAATTAAAAGTGGTTGGTGCCATGCTAAATTTAACAAGCTCATTAGTATTCTTCCTGTGTGCTTCCTAGTGAACTCTCCCTATTCAAGCAGCTCTCTCTAGCTGAGGGGTCAGGCGGCTAATCATTAAATCAAACTAATGTCACCCTATCACAATCAGCCTAAGAGAAGGAGGGTTTATTATTTCAGTTTATGCTAAATAAACGGTTTTACAAATGGTCTCCAAGCAAGGTCAACAGCAGCTTCAATTACAAGACAAACTTAACAAGAGTTGCTATAAACCAAGTGCTCCATATTGACCTAAGCACAAGCTCCACTCTGCATATTGCCACTAGCAGGATTGTACAGGAATGCATATTGTAAAATAAAGGAAAGGGTAATCTTTTCTTTGCAAGAATTTGTGACTGCACAGAGACTGCTCATTCACCTCTCCCCAACCAGATTGCTGCTCAGCTCAATTCACCCCACACAAAGGCTGAAGACCAGACCTCAATGGACCGAGTGAAACATGTTCAAAACTAGGCTCTCTATTGTGACTGAATTTCTTAACATCTTTTCAAAAAGCGGAGAATGCCTTGAGGCTAAAGGAAGAAACAGGCTAATGGTGAATTGGGAATACTGAGCAAATTTCAGAGCCCTTTCCTCCTAGCTTTTGAGGTTGAAAGCAAGCTCTTTCCTTTCAAGTTTCAAAGTCCTTTTTCCTCCCGCAGTGTCACAGAAGGATTTGAAAAGAAGGTAATTGTGCTCACAGTCCCCCTGATCAGAGCTTACGTCCTATTTCTGGTATTTCAGAATACTTCTTGCAATAATGGTGCATATAGCTCAATCCCTTAACCATCCTGCACTCTGCAATTGCTCATTAAATGAACAATTGCTGGTATAAAATGCCTTTTATGTTCAAGGTCTGGATATAAGATAAGCATTCTAGTACTCTAAATTTGGTTTACTAAGGAAACTCTCCATCATTAAATTACAAAACTGAAATCAGAATATCAGCCTTTCCCAGAAAAGTAGCATTTTAGATGCTGTGAGCCAGACAGAAGGGGGAAGGTGGAATGTAAAAAAGATTGACTACTTAGATTCTTAACAGAACAGATACCTAAGTAAGAAAGCAATTTTCTTCCCATTTAAGAAAGTCTAAATTTTTGACACCTGATATTTTCTTCCTTGAAATGATGCAATAGAGCAATTGCCAGGCTCATTAGGACACCTGTACCTGCACGTTCTTGCATACACACACTTTTCACTACTCTCTGACCACCTTAAGAGCAACATTGGGGGAAATAGATCTGTAGGATTGTGCCTGTCTTTAAAAACAATGTATGCTCTGAGGGGAATTTTGTTTTGGGTGAGTACAGTAGTTTAAATTGGACACCCCTAGTCCCAAGTTTGTTATTTTCCTGCATTTGGAGCAACTGCACAAGAAGCACTCTGGAAACATTAACATAGATATGAAGGACAATGCTCATAACTGGTTATAAAAATAGACTCCAATCACACAAGAGGCTACAAAATCTGCTAGATAACAATACTGTACTCACTTTATTTGCAATGCTTAAGCATACTTTATACAAGACTTTTGTGCTTATAAATAATGTGCATTATCTGAGCTTACCACTGAAAATTTAGAGCTTTCTATTCCCACTTGCAATGGATGTTTAGCTTAGTTATTTTTTCTTTTACCTATGTATAGTATTTTCCAATAACTGATTTGTGATCCTTGGAATACAAATACACAGGTCTTTTGTGGTTTTGTTTGTTTGTTTTGAAAAACATACTACATTCTTTTGTTGTCGATTTTAGCTCCCACTGGAAGAAAAAGGATTTATCAACTAAGGAGGGAGAGGACCCAATCCCTACAGTACCTACCTAATAAATACTCCATGCACACTGCCTTATTTTCCTCAAATGACACATACATTCATTGTTGCTGCATCTACTGCACAGCTCAGTTCAGTTCCTGTTTTGACAGTACAGAGAAGGACAGAACACAGTGCATCAAGACAGTGCCTAGGACTTTGGAAGCAGAGCCTGATCATGCATTCCTCAGAATCAATGGCAGAGTTCCCACTGACCTGGATGAGACAAAATTGGGCCTGTACGGAGTTCACACTGTTCCAACACTAAACCAGCAACATTGTTATCAGGAGAACATCGCTACAGCCTCTTCAAAATGTGTGAATAACTCTTCCCCAAGACTAATGGGGAACCCGAGAATGGCATGAAGCAGCTTAAAAAATTCAGGTAAATTTTTTCAGACCTCTAAATCAGAGAGAGTCTTGTCAGTAGCAATGTCTTTATCTCAATTTATCTCAATCCAGATGAATTCACAGTGCGTGTTACCTCCCCAGCCACTCCCAACTAAAACCAACTGGCTGTAACTAAACAGACATATAGGAAGTCACATAAAATAAAACCACCTTTAAAATTTCATACAAGCAAACATCTACTGTATTTAACTGAGAGTATGCATCTACAAATCCCTGCATCAGATCTATAGGGAAATGCTAACAATATCTCATATGAGCTGAAAAAATCCTACTGAGGAAACACAAGAAGTAGCTGTAGACACAGCTACCTACATGCAAAGAGTGCTGCTGAAACTTCCTTATCAGTCCCAGGATTCAGCCTCAAACGGTGGACAAAGAGAGCAGGAGGCAGGGCTGGGCTGCCTTACACATGATCCTGCATCTCACTGATCATTCAGAACATGTGGGAAAAAAAGGAGTAACATTTGGGCATATGCCTGAAGTTACTAACCTGACACTTGAGCCATCCCACTCTCCTCAGTGACTTCGGAACAAGCTGCCAAAGTTGCCTGCTGTGAACCAGATTCACACAGTATCCTGTTGGCCAAGTTTGCCTCAAGCTGCCCAGATGAACCACCAACTAGGCAAGACATGGAGCTTGAATGCATGCAATGCCCAGCTGCAGCCCCAACCTGCAGGGCTGAGAGTCTCAGCGAAGCTAACAGAGGGACTAATTCTCAGCAGCTTGCAAGGTCAGCCTCCAAAGAAATGGGAGCCTCACTTCTGAACAAGCCCTCTCCCAGCCCGTTTCCACACGGGCTTTAAAATAACAAAAACAAACAATTTAAATCAAAACAGCTGAAAACCATTTTCTGCCTTCCCAAGTTCAGGGCTACACGTTTCTCCAATGGCAGACAGTGGAATATTGCAGTGATACTTAACACCACCGGCGAGTGCAGCCCCCAGCACTCTGGTTTAGGTGTTAGTGACAACACTGACTGCGGCAGGAGAAACACTAAACCCTGCACCTAGGTACCAAGCAGGTGGCAGGAGTTTAAATTTACCTTCATGGGGCCTACAAGGCCCCAGTTTTGCTTGCTTTACTCAAACTGAAATTCTGGGGATTCAGTGAAACTGCTTGTGCAAGTAGAGCAAGAAAGATTCATGTCCAGCACCAGAAATGCTCCAAACACTGGACACAAATAGTTTGTCTGGAAAATGAGTTGAAGATGTTGGTTAGCACGTGGAAATGCTGTATCATTAGCTTGATGAGAAAGTGGATCTCAGTAGTATCAGTGCTTTGTAGTTCCAGTGGACAAGAAAAAAACAAAGGCCATAATGCAGAAGTAGAAGACATTTGGAGGTAGAATTAATTGGCAAAATTAACATATAGCCTGTCATTTTCCTATAAATTTGCAGAATGAGAAGGCGGTCAAATATATTTCCCTTTCTTGGTTTAATAAATTTTATGTTTTGATTTTGCTACTTGGGGACTGGGAAACTCAAATGAGAAAAAAATATTTATTTCCAGAACAAACTTACTTTTTCACTTCCCCTTGCAAACCCTGTTCTACGTTACAAAATTCAGCAAAGACTGCAAATTACTGTGCAGCACTCTCAGCAAACTAGAACATTTGCTCAAGGTCTGCTGATCAGGTCTAAAACTCAAGCTTTGCACTTTCAGGATATCTGCAGGATCATTGCTCTTCTCCAACATCTGTTCAAAGAGCCAAGAGAGTCAAACATAACTAAAAGACAGCAACAGACATCAGGATCTGACCTTTGGCAACTATTTTTCAGAAGGAAAAAGCTCCTCAGCCTATTGTAAAACTCTCAAAAGGAACCTGATTTAAAAACATTATGAAGTTCCTTCCATTAGCCACTTATTAGACTGTTAGTCATTGCTTACTTTGAGCAGGCTAATTAGTTACATCAAAGGCACTACAATAAATTCCCAGGAGGGTTTTGGGGAGGATATATTTCTCAACCATCTAATAGCACATTTATGCCTATCTGTGTGTAACTGCTTCATTTCACTCAGACACTGGGGGACATATTCTGTGCTGTCACTTTCTACCAAGCCAGCAGCAAGACCAGGCCTTAAAGCTGTTTGAAGCCTGATATAAATTTTATTAACCATGCTTAAAAGCCACAAAAGAGTGAAAGAGGCGTTATAAAACCTTTGGTGCACCATCTCCTTTTGCAGCATCTACAGCACAGACACCTTAGCCTCAAGAGAATAAAAAAAGCAGTTATTTATAGTGTTGCATATGAACATTATTATTCTTCCCTTTTTCCTTGGGTGAGTTCAAACTGCTAAATGGAATCATTAGCAAATCACTAAAGTGGTTTGCAACAACCCAGGCAACCCTTCAGTTTAGATGGCAGATATCACCTATTTAGTTGCGAAAGTTACTTATTGCTGCATCCTTTTGCACAGTTGCAGTAAGACTTTTGTTTCCATTATATCCCTGTACTTCTGGTCTCTGAAAAAAAAAATATCAGTCGTTTAAAAATATGTCATGGGTTACTCTGCCCTGATTTACAGTGACTGCAATCTCCAGACAATGATTTCACCAAAGTTTTCTAAGGGCAAAATTTGAATGCCATATACATTTCTCTGTGCAGATGTGTATGTACTTCTACATACAAAAGTGTGGTCAAAGGCACCCACAAATTCAGCTCCATCTTACGTTCCATAAAATCCAACCAATTGCGTATGCGTGATACATGATGTCTGCAAATAAGTGTCCATACAGGCAGGCTGGATATCTGAATGTAGAAGTGAGACTTTTCACAGTACTCATTAGTAGTCTAAATAATTCAGAAGAATGCTGCAAAACAGTCATAAGGTTTACAGCAAAGGATGTTTCCAAACAAAGAAAAACTCTTGAGCCCTGTACCCCAAGCAATTTGATGCTTTGAATGATCTTCTGGTCATTAGTGCACTAATTTAGAACAGCAGAGCTACTAATCCACAGATTTTGCAAAATATTCCTTTTATCAAGACTGTTTCTCTACCAGGAATATATTCTGAAGGCCCCAAACCTGGCCTGTTTACCACTAAAGTTAAAGCTCAGGAGCTTTCTTCCCTGCCTGGAGACACTGCTTACAAAAGAAAAAAAAACCCTCTCCTTAAGCCTTAAGACCTTGATCTTCCTAAAGACCAATCTGTTCTTTCTCCCCTTTGCTCGTTTTCTTCTTGGTTTTCTCCACTAAAGAGGATGTACAAGGAGGTACCTCTGGCAGAGGTGCATGCTGCTGTACTCCCGTAGTTCCTGCCTTCACATTCCAGTCATCAAAAATACTGCTAACAGCCACAAGCAAGCAGCCTGGTTCCCAGAATGGGTGCATGCGAGTAGGCAAGGATGAATGGAGATTGGAGAGCCTGGAAGGAAAGGACAAAGCAAGTTCTTCATACCATGATTTGCCTTCCCCTCACCTAGGGGATGGAATCCTCTCAAAAGCTTTGGATCTTTGGATGCATGGAGTTGGAGAATTAAGACAACTTACTACCACTCACTGGCTTACTTGTCAGTGCCTCTCTCACTTTCAGTGCCTTCGTCACTTCCACTGCACACTTCTGGTCAGGCTTTCCAGCCTCTGGTAGGGTCTGCCAGCCCTGCATGCTACATTTGAGAAAAGGCAAGAAAGCCAAGACACACCAGCCTTTTCCAGCTTCTCAACACAACCCCTCGGGGGAGGAACTGAATGCCAACCAGATCACTTTATGGATGAAAACTAGCTAATGGTTAATGGTTTTTGTTGAGTTTCAGGGATAAGCAAAATTGGTTTTGAGATTTCACTTTTTTGATTATTTATGCATTTGTCTTTCTAACCTTAATGCTGGATAACAGATTTTTAAAGACAGTGGAATATTGGCCTCAAGCTTTTGCTGATTAACTGTATACGTGTACTTAGGTGCTTGTAACTGCCTTAAGCAATACTGTGTATTTCCATTTATCAAAGTGCAATGGGAACCTGAGATCATAAAGACAGCCAACTCAAAAACAATCCTATGTTCACAAAGAAAATGGAAGAACAATTTAAAACAGCACTCTCCTCCTACTACAGTAGCCATGCAAGCTCAAAAAGGGCATTCTTAAATTGTTAATCAGGTTTTGCTGGCTTCACCTATGCACAATCTGGCAGAAGGAGATTTCAATGTTCCCGTATTATTTTCTCATTTGTATTCTTGCGGTTTTTTCATTCTACATTTTCAGGCAACATCTATTTCAAGGAAAAATAAAGCCTCATCCCTCAAAAACATGAAATAAGCATGATTTGTATGGAAGGAAGGCTGGGGAAGGGAAAGAGAATCACCTGCAAAGTTCATTTGGCTATATACAAAGCAAAAGAGAAAAAAAATCCACATGCAATTCTGTGACTTCTGCAGAGGAATGCATAACTGTAGGTCTTTTTCACTCACCAAATGTGTAAAATACTGATTTCATAAGAGAAAAACTATTTTTATACAGCAAATAAGCACAGTGTGATTGAAGGATTCGAGGTCCATTAGCTTTGTATACAGAAACATCCACTTAAATTTGAAGGCAAAATGTGTTGAAGAGTTAGCCCAAATGTGCCCTGCAAATCACCCTGCATATTAAATGCTCCAATTCTGAAAAAACAGAGTTTGCCTCCCATTTCTATTACGTCAAATGCTTGTCCACAACTTGCACAACTTGTCCACAAATACATAACTGTTGACTAATAACTATTTACCATGTCCCTCTGAAGGCAAAGGAAAAAAAATAAAGAAAGAAAAAACACCTAAAACCAGAAGAAAACAATTTAATCAACCTTTACGCTGTTATTGCCCTGAATTCAGGAGGCCTACCCCATCCAGACCCCTGCTACTCTCCCAGCAGCAGAGAAATCTCATCCAAAACACTGTATTTCACCCTCTTAATAACAGCTACCTTAACTGCTGAATCATGGCTTTTCATAAACATCCCAAATTATTGAATAAGTGCACCTGATTTACCAGCATCTCACCAGGTTGCTAAATAGTCAAAGAAGCTTTTTCTCCAAATAGTAGCCATGTTTTTTCTTCCCCAGTGCAAGACAGAAGTTCCATCTAGCTGGCACCAACAAGAATTCCTTTTTTTTTTCTTTATAAACCATAGCCTTTTGGAACCACAACACAGATACCTTCTACATCATACTGTCAAATTCATCAGCTGTGCCACAATCATTTGTTGTATTAACACATCCTCCTTGCCGAGGATATGAGATTTAACACATTTGTCCTAAAAAATTCAATTAACCATTTCAGATGCACCAGAGTTTTAACATCAAAACCAGCTAGCTTTAAAGAAAAAATTCCCATTAGAAATTGCAATTTTTTCATGGCAAAAAGACTGACAGTCCACAATCTTCTCACAGCAGAATACACATTGGGCTTGCTTGTTGCAACTCCTTTCTAAAGACTAGAAAAAAAATCTTTTCCAGAGCAGTAAGGTTACCACTGTCAGCTGCGCTGAACTACATATTTCCCTCTCTTTTGGGTCTTATCTTCAAAAATCATGGAAACAAAGATGTAAACTTGGACATTAAAGAGTGTTAACATCAAAGTATATGCACTACTTTTGATATTAACCAAAGCCTTGAACCAGCAATCTAACTGGCACAAATCAGGGGTGTCAATGTAATTTCAGAAACAGCTGAACTGATCTCTGTGCCGTGGCACATTTGCTCACTGACTTTTCAAAGCACTGTATCCCTGTATATTTTTACACTTACCTGCCAATCAAGAAAGCAGCAGGAATCCAAATTCACTTCTTGGCATTTTCACCATTTATCTGTCCACATTTCTTAACATATGAAGTTTTCTATTTCTTTCTCTTTTTCAATACATTAAAAAATTCTAACATTTCCATCCAGAGCAATTTCCGTGCATTGGATCAAGTCATGGCCTGTATAAGATCCTTGGCCTTTGGTTTATATAAAAGCTACTTTATATCACAATTCAGATTAAAAAAAAATACAAGTGCATAAATAAATTATGTAAATAGATGTCAATAATAGAGTAATATTTGTTTATTATCTCATGTATTCCCCCATCCTCCCCTGCATTCCATCTATTATCATATATATCACTCCTATAGTCTGTATATCCCAACAGAGGATTCAAATTCTCTCATCAAAGAATTTAAGTAAAAAAAGATGTTTATGATCTCCTAACCTTCACTACTTCCCACAAAAATCTGGGTTTTCAGCAGCAGTCACACACACTCCCCCTTGCTGCAGACCATTCCAACGCCATCTTCATCAATTGCATTCAAATGAGCCTGTGCCAGAACTTAAGGACAGGACCTTACAAAAGGCCAGTGAACACACTCAACTAAGCAGGCAACTTATAGAAAAGGCAGTGCAAAAAAAGCAAGTAGATAGCTGGACAACACTTTGAATTTTAACTTTCCCTTGTGCTTTCACTCACCAGCTTAGTTCCTACATAAGTCTACACAAGACTCTCAAAACATGTTAACTCATAATATGTCATAAAAATTTAGCCAGGGCAACACATCATGGCTTGAACATATAGCATATACAAACATAAAGCATATATGCATATGCATATAGCATATGCATCTCCAGTTGTAAGTATAAACTTCAGGATAAATGAAAAGAAGACAGGAAAGAAAAAGCTCAAGTTTGGATTCCTAGCATTTTTGGTACCCTATTAATGTTTTATGTTAACAGGACAAAACCCAGGATGCTAGGATGCATGCTGTGATGCAACATAATATATTATGTAACTGTACTCAGAGGGATGGCTCTCCTCCCATAATATAACCTTATTTTGCCTCATTTCTGAGGGAAACAAGACTGAATAATATCAAGGGAAGGCAGAAAGGAGTTTGGTATTTATTCTACATATCTTTGAAACTCATTGATTGGATTAAGCCATTTTTGTCTGAGGCAAGAGTTACTATACTAGACTTCTACCAAGAAAAAGGCAGCATCTGGATGGAAGAGATGTTGTATTTCCAGCCCTCTAACATCGAGTTTGCAGAGTAATTTCTCTACATCATACAGAAAGTATTAAGGAGCAGAAAAAAAACTTTGATCAGAGCCAGCATCTTACCAGACACCAGAGAATCAAGACAGAAATACATGCCCTGGAGGCAATTCCCAGGAAGGTCCATTTCTACTCCAAGCAGCTTTGCATTTTGAGCAGACCTGCTGATTAGGGATGTGATCTGAAGCAAGTTTCCAGGACAAATCTTACAAAAAATCAGCACTACAGTGCAACAGAATCACATGAGTTTCTGTAGGCTTCAGCAGCATAGGATGATTCAAACATCCAGAGTGCTTGCAAATTATTAAGTATTCTCTTGAGGACTAAGCATTTGTCTTCCAAAATCCCCCTCAACCACTGAGGAATAGAATGCCCAGGAATACTTTCATTTACCCAGCAGGTTATCAGTCATGAAACTATATGCAGGTATGAAGATGGAAACCGACTATAGAGTCTGTTTTGCCAGGCTGACCATAAATTTCATCACAAACTGAAAAACTATACATGCACAGCCTTGATGAAGAATAGCAAATGAAGTGTGGCCCAAGAGTGATCACTGTCATCTTCATAGACCAGAAGCATGGCTGCAGAAATACCAGACTTGTATAACAGAAGCTGGGTTCACTGGCAAAAGGGCTTTCTTCTCAACTTCTCAACAACACCTTTCTTCACTTCAGCGGAAGCAGGAAAAAATGGAGGAGTGGGCCCAAAGAAAGCTGCAAACAAATTGCACCTTAAACCAATAAAACACCTATGGTCCATCAAGTTGTCTTGCTACTGAGAAGTCAGTAATTAAAATTTTAATGGCATGCAAGCAGGTTTCTAAGTCATTAGGCAACAGAACACAGTGTCAACAATATTGCTGAACAGAGGGATAGAGAAAAATCAACTACCACTGCTTAATCACTTAGGACTGTCCTGCAACCATTCATCTGAGGAGCACAGAAGTCCCTTATACCACTGGAACTACCTGCTTTGTAGCAGTAGGTCATTAATTTTTCTTCACTCATCTCAAATTGTAATGTTTTACTGATACGGACTTGAGAGTGGGTATACATTTTTGCCACAAGTGTAAAATAAAATTATCATGCAATGTTTATGTAGCATTACACATCTATGTACACACAGAACTGTTGGAACATGACTAAGACAATAAGAAAAAGATAGTTTGAAAGTAACATCAAGCCCACAAGAGAAAGGCATGACAAAGTTAGTGTTGCCTGTGTAGCACTACATGTGTAACTACAGTCAGCTTCAGGATGCCATCAAAGTAACATACCATTTTTCTCTGCAAGACCCCAGCTTCATGCAGCACCACCTATGGGGTGGACAGTGTGAGTTTTATAAACAGTTCATCGCCACCTGGTTCTCATCTTGGACTTCAACGTATGACTCCTCTGCTCCAAATACTGGCTTCATCAAAGCCCAGCTCTGCAGATAGATTAATAATTTCCTCCTGGGTTTTTCTCTGGCATTCATTAAGATATCCAAGTGCTTCATTAGTAGTATGAAAATGTTTCTTGCAAGGTGAAGAGATGGTCTTGTCCACTACCAACAGAGACTACACACTTAGTGTCCCTAGATACACATGCATAGTCTAGAGAGCCTGAGAATCCATTTTCAGAGAACTCATTTTCAGAGTATTTAGCATCAAATCTACTTTACACAGTTTGTGTTTTCAAGCAATATTTATAACTGTATTTGCTAGCATGCACACCTGCTTGCCTTTCTGAAAGCCAGATGCAAGTCACGTACCAAGAAACAAAAAGAAAAACCTTCTATATTGGTGATGTTGAGTTGTTCCAAGTAGTAAGAGCTCTAGGTTCAATGTAATTAATGACACTGCAAAAATTCATACATATTTGCACTTTTGTGGTTAAAGTGTATAAAAAGGTGGGAGTTGTGACTGAAGAATTCCTCATTTCTGGGGCCATTTATAAAAAGCCACTCTCCTAGCAAGGTATTTTATTATCCAAATATGAGTTCAGTCTGTAAAATCTCCTTCTATGGTAAAGAGAGATATTTTGTCTTCTTCATTATGTATTTTAATGAAATATAGAAATTTTTTTCACCAAGACCTCCACCTCACTGTCAATAATGCAAAAGTTGGCCAAGGGGGTGAAAGATTATTATAAAAGAAGAAAGTGGGGGAGAGATAGAGAAATATTACAGCTGCATGTCTGTTTCTTCAGGTCACCACACAGGAAAGGAATGAATGCATGTGATCATATCATTAAAGACTGCACTATTATGGACAGGCATAGAGAATTCTATGTTGGCGTTCCTGATTTTGTGATATAAATAATATTCCTTTATTTAATGACTTGCATGTAATTTCGTAGTATAAAAAAAAGCAACACAGGAAAAAGCAAAATGGGAAGATGAATATGGCAGCTATAAAAAATGAGTGATTTAATTCAACCCACTGACCCTTTGAAAGCAAACAAAACACCTTGTAACCTCAGTAAATTATCATTTCCCAAGACATTCAGGGCAGAAGATGACAGACAGCATATCAAAGGTTCACAGACAGTTGCTGATAAGAGGAAATTTTGCATGTTGAATCCCACCCCAGGCTTTAAAGAGGAAATTTGCTTTAGTGAGAGCAAACTTGCTGCTTCTTCCACTAAAATGTGTATTTCCCATTCCACCTTTCCCCTTGTAATTTTGAAAATGCTTCATCTTCTCCACTACTATCTCTTCCTCCCAGACCTAATTGCTATTCCAACACTGCACTCCATAAACCTCTCGTCTCAGACCCATTTTCTTTAACCAGTATCTATTAGCCATTAAATCTAAGCTCTTTGTCCTATTCCTTGTGGGAAGAATCTCCTTGCTCAGTTGTTCCCATCTTCTCTCTCAATATGTCTTTTTCTTATCTTCAGTCATGCATGCCAGTCATTGTGCCCCATTTCTGATGATTCCGTCTCTCCCTCTAGGTTCTCTGACCAATCTCAGTATACTGATCTTGGGCTCCTTTCTTCAGCTTCTTTTATGGGATCTTTTCTCCCTTCTGACAGGGCTCCCACTCTCCAACCCACACTCAACTAAACAGAAACCTTCCCCCATCATTCTCAGCGTCAAACCCTGGACTAGCACAGGAAAACTGGTGGAGGTGTCCTTCACATGATATTCAGAACAGCAAATACTGTATGATCATCTTCAGTTTCCTCTCACTGTTTCCTTTACATTGTTAACATTGACTTTTCTTTGATGCAGCTGGCTCATAATAGTGATAGAAGAAAAACACAGTCCTAAGGCCCACTTGCATGCTTAGCAAGAAGAAAAAGATAATACCTGAGGAACAATTATCTCTGCAACTCTCACAGCTGCAGTTAAATGTATGGAAGATGAGAAATGCCATTTCATTAATGAGAGTCATGAAGTAGGATCCATCTCACCTAAGTCTAATGTACTCTTGTACTCCTTCTATTGCTGGCTGAGAAATGTTGCCTCCAGACTGTGATTCAGCCTATCTCAAAATGGAAGGACTCATTCTTTGAGAGTACATCACTGACTACAGATCACCCAGTTAGACATTTACCTTTCAGAAAGATAAGGGTAGATAAGATGGCTCTACTATTCAACTTTTAGAAATATGAGGAATGCAAACTGTTTTTTCAGTTTTCTACAGAAGGTACTATTGTGCCATCCAGTAATAATAATAAAAATAATATCTGCCCTCAATATTCAATTTACTTCTGCAACTGTTTGGTCTGATTTAATCTTTAAATAACATAAGTAGTCAAACTGAAGCTAACAAATTTCATTCTCTATTTCATTACAACAATCAAATACTGCAGAGGAGCTTGAAGAGCAGTGAATAATTCTTGCTTTCAGATGATTCATTGAATCTTTACTGGAAAAACTTAAGTCCCAGTGATGCATGCAGTTTCTTAGGATAGACCTGGTCACCTTCTCTCACTGCTTAGATAAGGAAGCCAGGCCAAACAGCACCAAAACTGGAATATCAGCCCTGAAACAGCAACCAAACAATATAACTCATCTTGATTGGTTGTTTTAATCAAATATACAGTCTATCATTTTGTAACAAAGGTAAGATAACACAGCCAAAACAATATAGCCATGTTCTTCTAAAGCCTACAGAACACCAAGCATTTTCAGCCTTATAATCTGTAAGATGACAATAAGTGTTTTATGAGATAGGTAGATGGACCCATTCCAAAATCAGTTCCCTGGGTCAGATGTCACACTTCAGAGATACCTCGCTATAAACATCTGACTGCCCGAGCTACAAAGGTACTGAGTGTTGGTAAGACCATTTACATCAGTGAATCATTTAGAAATTTTCAGTTTCAAAACTATACAGACTTTACCATCACTAAGCAACTGCAGTCATGATTGACTGACCTGTAATGTGTTTAGCAACTGAATTTCCAAAACATGTATGTCCTAGTGAACAACTGGTACTAGTCTGTGCCTACATAGAAGACTGGAGATGCATGGGATCTGGATCTCCACAAATGTTGTGGAGCTGGTACTTCTGCAACTTTTGTCTCTGTCTCTGTATCTGTTGGCTCTTTAGACTATAAGCTCTTCACAGCAGGAACTGTCTGTTATCAGACATATATCCACAAATGAGCAAAGTGAGGCCTCTCAGAATGGGTCCTTCAAAAGTACCACAAAAATGTTTTGGTTTGGCTACACAATTTGAGTTTCTCAGAGAACTACTGGAGACCCCATATTTAAAAATCAGTTACCCAAAAAATATATGGTTTTTTACCATTGCAAAAACAAATGGTATACTCTTCGTTCAGTGTGAAACATGGTGAGGTCTCCGTCATGTTGGAAGCACAAAGGAAGTACAAAAATTTTCCTGTATCTAACTGGCATCACTAATGTTTTACGAAGTAATCTCTTGAGTGCAACACTCAGATATTCACCCTTCCCTTCAAATTTTCATTTGAATGTGCCTTTCTTCACCACTGCAGAGGTAGCTTGCCTGGACAAAAAAAGATTAGGAACTTTCAAATGTTTCCCTCTACCTCTGTCACTGTTACTTCCAGTAACAATTGGGAAATATCACTTGAGTTGGAGGGAGCTGTCTGGTATCATTGGTCTGATCAAATGGAAAACAAAAAGCACATGTGCCTTATCTTGCTGAGAAGACTTGTAAAAAAAAAATCCAGAATCCAGTGAAGATTGATGAACTGTACAGGACAGTTAATTGTCACTGTTCCCAGATTAGTTATTAAAGTTGTGGAATAATTAAATCACATCTCGTCTTTCTTCTTACACAGCCAGGACAATCTCCATGTTGGAGAAACGAGGGTAGAAATAAAAGAAAAATAACTATAGATTGCTTTACTTGCAGAGCTTAAGACAACTTTGAAGCAGCCCCTGCTGAGATACAAAATCATCTAAGAATTGTTATAAGTGTGGGTGTTTGTAAATAAGGCTTAGGGTAGCCTTAGAAGTTCAAGAAAAATTCTCAAGTATTTGTGCTTAGCTGGTATACATTTAGATTTTATCTTTTGAATTTTAACTTCCATTGTCAAAATGTTTGACTTCCAATTTGGGAGAGGCTATATTTACGATTGAGGGATAATGAGTTTTAAAACATTGTTACCATAGCTTAACATCTAACCAAACTGGAGGGAAAATCAACCACAAAACAAAACTGGAGCAAGGGAATTGTTAACAAAAAAAATAATTCTCCCTTACAGCTCTACAAAGAGATCAGAAAACAGTTCTTTACTCAAACCAGATTTTAGATGCTTCCATCCGTGCACAGTACATATGGCTTGCATCTATTTTTTCTTTAAAACAGACCTACATTTCTTCCTGTTAGTAAACATATCAAGGCTTTTGGAGAACTAACAGCAGCAAAACTTTTCGAGCTTTTAATGTAGATTGAACATGGGTATTCTAAATAGAAAATAATTTCTCTGATCATATGCATAAGCTGAATGGCTTTCTAAGAGCTAACAGGTAAAAATACTGCCTTGCATAAAAATTCATTCACTTTTTACACAGCTAGCATTTGAGGACCTCTGTGTCTAGTACAAAAGTACTTAAACAAAACTGAATTTAACTTGACAAGAATACCTGCATTACCTCTTCCCCTCCAAGCTTACTTTCCCACCTTTCTCCTTATTCCACTTTTTTCTTTTATACGCCATCCCTTTCATACTTGCCTTTTTTCTTTAACAAAAAGTCACTGCTGAGTAAAATATAAAACGCTAGCATGGGAACAGATAATTCCTTCCCACTGCCCTATCAACCCTTCCTCCACCATCCTGAAGGCAATATAGTCCCTCAGAAAGAAAAGTTAATAGCAATTTTAAGCAAAGCTAACAACTGAAACATTGCAGGTTTTCATGCTTCAGGCTTCCAGCATAACAGAGCATTGTCCACCCACTCCAACAACTGGCTCAAATGTATTTAATTTCCCTCCCAACTTTCTCAGTTTGGTATCAAATACAGGAGAGAATTTGACTGTTCATGTAAGTGGATTGCTAGTCCAGATTGCTAGTAATGCTATTTGCCCATTTTGCACCCAGAGGGTGGTAAAAAATAAACAAAGAATCTGCATAGAAAACTGTGTAAAAACTGATTCAGCAGCTACATCTTGCTAATATTAATGATAAACCCAGCTGGCAGAAACCCAATAGCAAATGAGAGCATAACTGAGATGTAGAGAGATAACAGGATCTGGGGGCAGCTTATGCAAATATAGGCAAAAAAAAAGCTCTCTGCTGTATGAAAACAGAGCACTGGGGGTGGGGTACACAGCAAAGAGGAAATCCTAGCTTAATCCCATGGGCTACTCAGCTCTTGATGTGGCACTAACTTCCAGCAGCAGTACAAGTCTGCAGTGGAAGACAAAAAGGGTACTGGGGAAGACAAGTCTATAAAAGAGATGTTTAAATGCTCTATAAATGAACTTCAAAAACTATAGACACAACAGAAAAATATGCCACAATGATGGCGTGCAGCATGATCTTGGTGACAACTGTACAGTGCAATGAGCTTGGAAATGGCCAAAACAACTACAAGCCAGTAATTTTTAACAAAAAGATCCGATGTATCCACCCAGCTCTGACAGACTAGTTATTTGATATTAATTGGGCTCTGCTAACAGCATGGCAAGAAGAGGCTGTACTGTGGGGCTACAGACAGCAGTCATTTATCTAATCTTAACATTTTAACAGATCTTCGTTATCTCAGCTTGGCATCAATACTGTACTCTGGAAAGTACCGTACCCTGAAAGCCCCTCACTCTGGCATTTCCACAGTTGCTACTATGCCAATCACAATGACTTTCTCTGAAGCATCCAATTTTCCCAGCAAAAGGCACATACTAAATAATGACAAGCCAGAAGCTCTCTCATTAACAGCCTTTTTCATCGGTTCATCCATCCATCCATCCATCCATCCATCCATCCATCCATCCATCCATCCATCCATCCATCCCCCCAAATTAAGAGCATGAAGTGCATTGTTTCAACCTTTGTCCATACCTTGTCTTTCCATGGTCAAACTGCCCAGACATCATTGCACACAAAAGCATCACAACAGTATCTTTTTTTTTCATGGGTACCATGCATCTCTTGACAGAAACATCAAAAAACCAAGGCTTCTTCCCTCTCAGAAGCAATACACATAAACAAGGCAAGTCTTAACAAGTCATAGCAGATTTGCATGCAATTGTATATCATAGATCTTATCTGTGTTGACATTTCACTTACAGCTTTCAAGTCAGGGGTCTTGTCCATAAAATAAGCATTTCTTTCAATATAGATTACCACTCACAAGTATGTAGTGGTAAGAAGAGCAGCTGAGCTGTGTCTACTCACCATTTGGAAGGGCCCTGATTAATCCGCTTGTGCTTTTCTTGAACTCATTTCTAGAAGTATCTGGCCATCTACCCCCAAGGTCTCTAGCAGGAGGCAGAGTGCAAGCAGACCAGTGACAACATGCACTGGAATGTCTCACTGCAAGAAACTGCCCAAATCAGACATAGAAGGATGGTTTACAGCAGCCCATTGAAATAAAAGCATGACTGGCCAGTAACAGAAAACAGCAGGTCTTATACTGCTGGCCTCCATTAGCTCTCAGGATCCAATCACATCATTGCTTATAAACTCTTCTCAGTAAGAAGTTGCAACTTAGACAGCAAGAGAGGGGGTAGGCAGGGTTCAAGATAGGACTTCCTTAAAGTCCCTGACAGTTATCCCTCATTAGTAGAGATGATCATTTCTTGGAATCAAAAAGACAAAATTTGAGGCTAAAGGAAGAGCAAGTTTAGTGTCACAGCATCCAGAAGGACGTGACTTTGAAGTGTTTCTTCTTTGAAGTATGAGGAGTAATGTCAGAAATATAAGATTCTTGTGAATGAAATTAAGCAACAAGGAAAAAGTCAAAATACTCCTAGCATTCCTGAAGCTTGCCAATAAGCAAGAAACCGCAGCTAGGCTAGGCTACATATACTCCCACTCATGATACCATAATGCCTCAACCAACACAAGACATACTGAGGAAGACTTTTAACTAATACTATCCCATAAACTCCCCCTTCTTTTTCCTCTGTGTCCTTTCAATTGCCCGCATGAATAGAAACACAAAAGAGCAAACTAGAGAATATGATTTCAGTCCATCATATCTGCTGCCAGGACCAGATTTCCAGGACAATAAATCACCTGGCCATGGATACAGAAAGTTCACATACTATTCAAGTTCACTTTAATGATGAGAGATAAAAGACCTATCCTTTCTATTGCAAAGTCTCAGTACTGAGGATCTGTCAAACAACAGCACCTCATTCTGCAAAGCCTCTAGAATTTCCCAGTAAGACACTGACAATCAGCTCCAGTGACACCCTTAAAAGACGTTAGCAACACCAGCCAGCCCCCAGGGGTCCAGGATTTGGAGCAGTGCACATCTCAAGGCAATGAGATGATGATATCAGTGACAGAGCTGGAAGTACAATCCAGCATCTGCAGCTTGTCACAACCACACCCAAAACACTCATCATCTTCAAACTTCAAGAGTCCATGTGGTCAAAAAATTTTCCTCTCAGTCATGGCAGTGAAAATTGTTGTTGAACTAAGTCCCACACCTTTTAGCAAGCTAATAACCAAAGAAAACCCCTCGCCCAAATGATCAATGTTTACTCAGTGTGACGCTCTTTACTCAGTGTTGACTCCATTTATGATCAGTGTTTACTCTGTGTGACCTTGTGTGTTTCTCTGACACATACTAGCCTGATAGACTGGGTCAATATTAGCTCAGAGCAGCCTACATTAAGTGCCAACCACTCTTGCATCAAGTTTTATCAAGTCTGATAGAGTTGTTATATCCAAAATCCAAATGTTTTGTTTTATACCTTCCTTGTACAAATTGTTAAAGGCTTTGCACTGTTAAGCATCTGGCAAAAGTTGATTATGCACCATTAAATCTCTTCTTGCACAGGAGCATAAGTGGGTTCAGGGCAGCTATTAACATATGCCAAGGTAAAACAGCATCATCCAGTAATACCTCCATTTAAAAAAAACATCTTAAACATTGAAAAACACAAAGAAAACACATATCTTTCCGTTCAATATTATACCTCTTCATTTAACATCTGTGCTGTTATTCTTCCAATAACAGAACTTTCCCAACTTCTTGGGTAAAGACAAAATGTGCAGCCTGCTCCTTTAGAAGAGAAAGTTTTCAGCATGTTTTCAGTTCTTGTGTTTAACACAGTAAGCACCATCTAGGTGACAGCCAAAGAATGTACATTTAATTATCCAGGCCAGAGAGTTGCTCCAGAGTATTAAAAAATCTCCAAAGTATTCACATCCCCAGAAATCATTCAAGTAAAAAAGAAAATACAGCAGGGTGCCTCAAACTTCTTATGAGGTTGCGCAGAACTTAGTCATTAGATTGGCTTAGAATCTAACATTTTTAATATTTATATCACGTATACTGACAGCAACTA
Organism: Toxostoma redivivum; assembly: GCA_013397375.1. Lineage (NCBI taxonomy): Eukaryota > Metazoa > Chordata > Aves > Passeriformes > Mimidae > Toxostoma > Toxostoma redivivum. The sequence continues at coordinate 437,357 of VXBI01008499.1, read as the reverse complement.
CAGAAATTACCTGCCCAAAAAGAGTAACTACATGCACCTTCTAACCATGCCTAATGCATTTCAGCAGCTTCAAGAAAGCAAGGAGCCACTGTTACATGACCAGTCAGCCCAGCAGCAGCACAGACAGGGCTGGTCGGCAGGTCAGCAGTGGTGCATCAGAATTTCCTGGAAATAATCCAGCACGGACTAAAAAATACTTACGGACCCATGCATTAAACACAGGCAACAGGCCACAGTCAAGTCATCACACACACACGGGTATAACTTTCTCCAGACCATTAAAGGTTCAGTGGAGAGTGAACACTCCAAATCTTTTACAGACTTCAGCATGGGGAAATCATTAGAATCTGTATTACAATGTTATGAGTACTAATATGCAGCACACACAATGCAAATGATAAATGTGATCCTGTCTACTTAAGTTAGCAAAATATGATTAAATATGTTGGAGAATTCCAATGGATTCCACAAAAGTCTTCACCTTACTGGCCTCCCAAAGGTATGCTAACAAGCACAAGCAGCTTATCAAATCCTCACTAGTATCTCATAGTGTTCCGCACATCACTATTCCCCTTTGCGACAAAAACCTAAGACTGTTCTTCCCCACTTTCATATCATCCAGGCTGCAGATGGTAGCTGTGGGAAAAACTTAAACTATAAAAATAAAGAGAATGGGGTTTTCCTTTATTTCCTGGATTTTGATCACTCTCGGCAAGTTGAAAGAAACACTGTCCTGTGTCTGAAACTATCCCAAAGGGTGCGACATAACCTCTCCAAAAACACTCAAATATCAGTCTGAAGAAACTGTTTTCATGTTTTGTTCTGAGTATCAGACTAAGTATTGACCTTTTACTGTGAGGTTGTATCATTCCTAGAAATGTGACCATTCAAATCAGAGAGGATATTCACTTGCAGCTTTATACCACAGAATACAACACATTTAGACAGATGCACATTTTAGTTAATTATATTGTGTTCATCATCACATTCAAAGAATCTGGTGCTAACAGTTGATGAAGTATAACACATTTGTTCTATATCATTTCTGTTTATAAACCACATGGAACATATCCCTGCTTCCAGGCACTCAGCAGCACCAGTCCTGCTCAGTAGTGCTCAGCTCAGTCATTTCAGCTTTCACAGAGCCCTTTGTAGTGCTGGTCCCCATCACTGCAACTGCAGACAACACCTGCCATACTGATGCATCATTAAGATGACCTGTTCAACAGGTCACATTCCTCCTTGAGATCTTCAGAACTAACAACTTTTCTGCTGACTTAGCTCAAACCAGCCTCCAGGATGGCTGCAGAATGAGAGAGAAAAGCTGCTCGACACCTGGACCTGGGCTTCAAGGAAACACTTATTTTATGTTGGGCATATTTCTGTTAGCTTTTCCCAATTCTTACAGGCAGGACACTTTTAGGACAGGAATTAACAACTCCTCCCTCAGCTTTATCTGGAAAATAAGAACCAACTTCCAACTTAAAATAAATGACAATGAAAACATAACAGCAGGCAGAGTACAGGTGAGGGAAATGACAATTATGAGATAATCTCTCTTTGAACCTTTGAACACTTTCTGTCAAACTTTTTTGCCAAACTTTGTGGCATCCATATCACCTGTCAGAGTGTAGCCCCTTCACAATCATGAAAAAAATACTTGAGCATTGCTGACCAGTATACACAAGACTAATTGAAGACTAACAAACCTTGGCAGAACTTTATTTAAGAAATTCACTTTTCTTTAGATCAACATTTGGCATTGAAGTAAACATTTATAAAAAAGAGGAACAGTTTTCTTTGGACATACACACTATAAATAAGCAAGCACAAAACACCAACAGATACTGTTTGCTTGCTGCAAACTTTGCAATAGTAAAATCTATCTCACGCTCATTTCTAAACCAAGTTTGAATGCTTACAGCTTGCAAACATCAGCATCATGTGTCTATGGAGAACTGCAGTGCTAGTATGCACAACCACTTACACAATGTGATTCACAGATTTTTCTGTGTTTTGTGTATGTTGGCATATCTTGAGGGCATGCTCAGTCTAGTGTGTTGCCCGTTTTTCATTAAATGGGAAGACAGATCTTTTAAAACAATAAATACAGGTTTTCATCAGAGCCCTAACACATCCATTCATCACCTTATCTTGTCCCAAACAGTTTTTGAAGAGACATGTAATAAATTTTCATTTTGTCAATTGCATCAAGTATTTAGGGATGGTGAATAAACAGAAATAAAATAACTTTATTTAAACGTACGAGCAATGCTGTCTCTTTCATTCCCTCCATCCTGCAGTGACCAGAGTCACTTCACTAATTCAGTGCGTGAGATTCTCACTAAAACTAAAATATATAGGTAGCAGAAAAAGGGAAACTTTGATAGATCTCCAACCAATCTGAAGAAAACTAGAATTGCTATTTCCATATATAAACACAGATGAAGAGCAGCTCTAGAAAGCTCTAGGAATACATAAGGTAGTAAATTCTGCTCCAATTCCATCAAACCATAAGTGAAGCATCATAGATGGGTAGTACTAAAATCGAGTAAATTTATGCTGCCAAAGCAGTAATCCAAGATAGGCAGCCAGGCTGAAAGATGTAAGGAAAATCGTGCATGACAACCTCACAACAAAGGGAACTGAGGGGAGGGTTGTAGTGAAGACAGGGAGCGTGACAAAGCAAACTCTGGCCTCAGAAGTGCAGGGAAGTTTTAAACGGGGTCAACTTAAGAAATGGGCAGAAAAATAAGAGAGAATGGGAAAAAATTGAAATTAGCATATGATAAGACCAAAAATAATTGAGAGAGCAAACAAGGTGTAAACAACAGGAACCTGGCAAAGATAAATACTTAGCAAGGAGATAAGAAGATCAGGACAAAACAGTAACTTGAGAAAACTAAGTAAGGAAGGGAAGCAAATTGAAGAGGAGGTAAAGGCAGGAGAAGAAATAGAAATGGCCACGCTTGCCACAGCATACACAAACAGAATTCCAGTTCCAAATGCTGGCAAATTCAGCAACTTCTTGCATTGTTTTTCCTTCTCTCCCACTTACGCAGCCTTATCTCCTTTTCCTGAATTAGGGCATGATCCTGCACCAGTAAAAACTCCTGTCATCCTCCCCTGGGCAATTCTACCAGGAACTGTGCCACCAAGAAGCCAATGAAAGTTGATTTATGCTGGTTTTGTAAATACCACCCTACTTCCATGTTTACCACTACATACTCCACCACTCATCACTTGTAGACTTAAAATAATGAGAGCCCTGGTGACTCTCAAAATACTTTCAAACTGAGGTTTCCTGTTGTGAGAATCATCACTTGGGGCCTGACTGAAGATTGCCACCAAACTGTGGGAGAAGTTTTTTTTGTTTCAGGTTTGTTTGGCTTTTTTAAGGAAAAAAAACTATACAGGCCACTTCTTATGCATGAGGTTGTTTCAGCAGAATGTCTGGATTTCAGCTCAAGCTGTGATCTCACCATCTCCTCCAACTTAAAAACACTCATAACAGACTGTTTTTCTAACTCTCACCATCCTAACCAAAACATGTGACATCACTCTTTCTATAGGTGTAAAAATGCCATCTCTCTTTTCCACACACAGTATTGAATTACTTCATTAATCAGAAGGAAACTCAGAGTTTGAGAAGCAGGGCTGGAAACTGGGGTTCAGTATGTTAAAGGAACAGTATGTTGGTTTGTCATTAAAATGTCTCCTTTTTTTCAGACGTGGATCTCTGTTGTATGTTTTTCTCTACTTGGTGATTTTCTGTTTGTTTCTCTCTATCCTAGTTCTGCTACCCTATTGTCTTTTCTGTTTAGCTTTTGATTTACCACAGATGTCCTTTCCCAAAAAAATGCTCACACATTCATTTTTCTTTTTTTTCATTTTAAGTTTATGTCTGTCTTCCTCCACCCACTTGATCTATTTCTCCTAGTTACTTGACACTTATTTTTAGCTTTGTTTTGGACGTCTTACCTTCTATCTATCACAATTTAAAAAACGCATTTCTCCTTTTTCTTTTTTTTTTTGTAATCCAGAGATCTTTTCCCTTACCCTGTTGGAAAGTCTTGTTGTTTTTTGATCTACCATCTTTCACCACTTCCCTTTTTATTTTCCAATACCCCATAGCCCAGTCTTCCCAGTCCAGGATTGAATCATGCCTCCAGCAGTGCAAAGCATAGGCAAGGAAAGATGAACCAAAGCAGGAAGCAAATAAATACAGCCCTGACTTAAATTCCAATGGTCAAAATTGGACTGATGCCCCCACCAGCTGGTGGGAGTCCACTCCCTTTTCTGAAGAAGAGGAGCAGACGCCTGGCTGCAATGGCACCCAAGCTTGTGAGCCCCTGCTCCCTGTGCTGTCTTAGGTGTGCACAGGACCTACTTCCTGCACCACTCCTATGGCACAGTAGGTACCTCCCCATTTTTCCTCCCTAGCCCTGGCAGAAGGAACATCTACAGCATTAGCCCTGCTCTGAGCAAAGCCAGTTAGATCTAGGCTGCTGGCTCTGCCAGCACCTCCAGCTCTGATATCTGCTGCCTATTACCACAGAGACAACACACCATGGAGGCAAAAGGCCTGGGAGGAGAGAGCAGCAGGAGCTCAGAGCAGTCTTTCATGGGGATGCAGTCAGCACACCACCCTCTGCTTCCCACTCCTCCACTCCCAGGCAGCAGGGAGTGAGAGCCTAAAGAAATCCTCCCTCCTGTAGGCAGCTAGTGAAAACCACTGCAAACTGTTCTATTGTCCCAACTCCTCTCCTGCTCCTCCTCCTCCTCCTTTTGCAAGGGTGCCTAAGGAAAGGAAAAAGATCTCATTTTTTCTGGTAAACTGAAGCTGCATGATAACATGGCTTCAGATTAACAGCAAAGTCCTCCAGGGAGCAGGACAACAGGCCTCATGCTCATCAAGGCACCACCTTAAGCATCTACATCCAACAGCCCTCTGTATGCAAAATTCTTCCTAAACAATAGACAATTAAGTGTAAGATATATAATCGTCCCTTTAACATGCTCTGAAAGAATAAAGACCCAAGTCACAGAGCAAATTGATCAGATTGCAACTGGTTTGGCCCCCAGCTCTTGCTCCCTACAAAACAAGGCTGCCTCATTTTAGCCGTAATAGACAGCTTAATATTTAACATTCTTTTTTTTAAGAAAATCTGGTGAGTGTAAGAGTTCCTTTTATTGCTCATAAGCAACTGAGGAACACCATTTATAGGCTCTGTAAAGCTGTGCTCTGTGACTGAAAGGCAAGGTGGAGGTGATTATAGTCAGGGCAAATCACAATTGCTATTTAAAAATTTAAGGATCCTACCTCATGCTCAAACAGTCCTGGGGAAGACCTCAGAAAGCACTTCCAAAGAAGTAATGAACAAAGTGCTATGAACTAAACACTGCAAACTTGTTTACGCTCTCACTTAAAACCAACATATACCAAGAGAAGCCATTCAGAGAAGCAACACCAAGATAAAACTGATCCAAGCCTCTAAAGGAGCACTGCCCTGGGGAGATGAGTTTTCCCCTCTGCTGGGCTGGCTTAAAATCAATGAGTGTCATTGTTCTCACTGCTGACTTGTGACTTCAGTGACTCTTATCTCATGAAGTTTCATGAGCAAAAATTACCCTCTGTATAATAAAGCCTTCCTAGGGCATGCTATCACTGATTTAGTTGCTAAGCCAATCTTAGCTAGTCTGAAAACACCAGTAGCTCCCTATTGGCACTCAAGCTGACCTTTCCTGTGTTACAGCACAATGGCTCTTACCATACCTTGATATAATAGCATTGCCTGCTTGATTTCAGCTCTCACACGTTACTGCTTACTGGTTCATTTTCATGTCTGGAGACCAAGATCCCTTATTACAAAATTAAGAAAATATCATTAAAAATGCTTTGTCACTGACAAATGGAGCTATAGCTGTGCTGTAAGAAACCAGATGGAAATTTAGTTAATGATTCCAGTAAAAATGTCAGTGAAATGGAACGAGAAACTCTTCAAAGACCAGTGGTGCACATATTGCTCCAAAATTTCAGGGCTTATCAGGACCAAATAAAATCTGGAACCTAAACAGCAATGAGCTGTTAGCCTCTTCATTTCATTCCAAAATGGTTCTTTCAGAGACATAAAGTCCATATATACAATAGTAAAAGACTTCTTTTTTCCTGGTGCTCTGGTGATTCCTGCAGAACTGGAATAGATTGGCAAAAAAAAATCAGAAAATGTTTATATGAGTTTCCTATAAATACAAAACTAGCATTACTTTGGTGTTAACTTGCCGGTCTAATTATAATGATACCATGAGCTCAAGTGAATATGGCTGGCAAAGTTTTCCAAATTGAATACTTTTATACCACCATCCCCACTGGAGGTACCATTGAGAATTTAGGGGTGTTGCACACCAAGTAAAATGCATCATGCAATCTGCCTTTTTAGTTCAAACATTAAGCGTGGTTTGCATTTGTTTACAATGCACCTGCAGCAAACAGTTTGGTGCAGGTAAGAAGTTCAGAAGAAGAGCCTAATGACAGTCTGGGAAGGTGTCAGGGTTCATCATCAAGTGCTATTGAGTTTAGGTGGTGTTTTTCCCTCTGTGTCAAAAAGGAGACAAAAACCTCTATGCTGAGTATTTTCAGTGCAGTGGCCATTATGAAGTTTGAAGAGAAGGATCAACAGGCTGTTTGCACTGACACGGCTTGTGCTGCAGAAAACCCACCAATTTCTCTGAAAGCAGAGTTTAGACAAAACAAAACTATAATCCCACAGTAAATTCCTGCCAATGCATAAATACTGGACAATCTTCTTTGCTCCTCTCATCCTCACAGTCCAAATGTGTGCTCCACACTTCACTGAAAGCAGACCCTATGCCCTTAATCCCACAATTCCATTCTGTGACAGACTGACTCCTGACCTCTCTTATTACCATGTTCCTTTAAAAAATGAAAATGATACACAAGAGACACAAATGAAGTAAATCCTTACATCAAGGAAGAACATTCCTGTAATGTGAAGTCTAAGGTTTTGTGGAACTCAGTTTAAATCCTAATGTTTAAAGCCTAATGTTACAATATCCCTATCATTTTGGCTTTTATCAAAATGCACATAGTCAAATTAGTAAAAAAAATAATCCAGAAAGATCAAGATATCAATAAGAAAAATATGAAAAAAATAGCAATCACACTAAATGAAATTTGACTTCTGTGAAACAGCTATTTTTCTTGGAACAAACTCACCTATCACACAAGAGGAAATCAGCTTAATTTCATTATGATGGAACATTAGTTAGAACAAAATTTATTTTCCATGCCTCTTTATTCAAAAGTTACAAACTTTGAAAAAGAGATTTAATAACTAAATAAACTGATTATTTAAGCTCTCAACGTGTGAGCAATCTATGCGTATACTTAGATTTACAGACCTAAGTAACCCAATTCCTAGTAGCGTGTGTTTTTCAGGACACACACTACCTTGAGTGTTAGAGTATTTTACTTATAGCAGTACAAATCAAAATCCAAGGGAGACACATGACTGTACAATGCAGCTGTATCTACGAGTTGAGAATTACTGTAATCAATCAAAGTAGAAACCCAGATTTTCTCCAATATCACAAATTTGCACAGCAAAGAAAGTTAACTAGAGACAGCTAAAATTGTGTTCTACTCAGTAACACAGGATAAATGGGAAAGAGACTGATCCTGGACATTAACTATATTCAGTCATCGAAGTATTACAGTTCCTTACTAGCAGACTGCTAGAACCATAACCAAGGTTTTATCAGTATGGGAATGCACAGACCAGGCCTTCAAATATTAAATAAAATATTTCTGTGATGGTGTGGAGAATGAAAAAAAATATTAAAAGGAAAGAGGCGAGGGAAAGGGAGAGGGGGAGAGGGCCTGCATGTGTATGGAAGGAATGTGAGCTCAATATACAACAGCACTAAATATTTTATCTTTGAATCAAGTTGCTACAAAAGAGTCCTGATTAACATTTCATTGCAAAAGATGTACCACTATACTAACAGCCTTAAAAATCTACATTTAAATGGAATACAAAAAAAAATTGTTATTCAAAAGCATTCTCTAGGCATTCCCTTTTAAAAGCATAGGTTAAAGGTTTGATTTATATAGACTTTAAAGAGGTTATACACTGCCTTTGTCACATCACAGTTTAACTGTGTAGTTTCACCTCAGCTTTACATTTATGAACTGGATGAAGACAATACAATTTCTGATGTGCAAATTCAAACTTTTTTATTTTTTATTATTTGTCTGTTAGAAATTCCTTTTGGTACATATAAATGCTAACATCTAGCCTTTGAGGTGTTACTCTTCTAATCTTTCTTTTTTTTCTTTCCACTTATTTCCCTGAAAAACTAACATATGCTACAGGTTTTAATTTTATTTTACAAAAAACAGCACATGAAAGCATTGCTGGAATATTTTATTAGATTCATCTGTTAGCATTTTGTTACATGATCTGCAAAGAAGGAAAAAACATACTCATGGTTATACCAGAAGAGCATGGTTGGTGCACCATGACTGGTACAATATGGACTGGTAGTTCTGTAATGGACCCTATGCCACAAACGTGGTTTCACCATATTTCAGTGTGTTAAGTGCTTGCACAAGCAATGCTGTTTGAATTATGTAAGGACTCTGTGGTACATCACCTATAGATCAATAATTCTCACTCCATGCAAAATCCAACTAAGCTAAGGACAAGCACTAAAGATAAAACTCAACCCTTACTAATCAGTTGTTCAATAGTGAACCACAGCACAGAAGGGACTTGCATGGCAGCCAGCCTCCTTGGGATGCCAAACTGGGGGCCCACCTTCCCATCTTCCCCCAGTGTTTACATAGGGAGCTGGTGAGAGATACTAAGCAAAGGCACCGAGCCACAGGACAGAAGCCAACACTCTAATAAATGCAGAACACATCACAACCCAAAGATGTTAGTGTAAATGTTGAATGACTCCTAATTATTTATAATCAGCAGTCATTAGGAGTCATGCTTTTCCCCCTTGATTCCTTCAGCAGAGAGGAGGCAAGCGTGAAAAATGGGTTAGCAGCCTTTCCATGGGCCAATTGCTCCTGTTCTCAGAGGGACTCAGCCAAAGCCCATTAGGAGGGTACTGACCTCAATCTGTTGTGGATCAGTCCCTGAATGCCACAGAAGTCTCTAGATTCCAAAAAGGTTATGCTCCTCCTGGCTTTAAAAGCAGAGGGAAAAGACTAGAGAAGCCTTTTGCTACAGTCTCTTTCCCAGAAGATTTTTAAGCATCCCATGAGATGCAGTCAGAGGTCAAAGAGTGCATAACACCCCCTCACACAACCCACTTACCTCCCACAGACTTGCAAAGTGGGGGGCACCTTCTGCAGAAATTAAAGGAGGCGGAAGTTCTGCAATGATGCAGAAACTCAAAGGAATGCCAGGTGTGCCCAGGTGTGCCCAGCACTGATGTGCTGCTGCAGTACATATTGGTACCTGCAGATTGCCTGCTCCCACCCTATACAGAGAACCTGGCTGCATAGATGTGCACATGTGGGTACTCCAAAGGAAATGGTGATATAACACCAAAAAAAACATTTTTAAAGCATTCTTCAGCATTCAGACTAAAGAATCATTTTACATATCCTACCTCATATCAGACCTTTGTTATCCTCAGTGAAGCTCACTGCTTTTCTCCTGGGAGGGTCTCTTACACAGAACAAATACAGCCCATATGTAAAGCCTAATTAAAAGAGCTTCTGCATTCATTAGCCAAATTCTCTCTCCCATCATCCTCACCCAACAAAATAAAAATTCTGACCTAAAGTTCAATAATGCCAACTGGAACACACATTCTTTGATGGTGTTGGAAGCCCTAAAGGAGAAACACCTGACAAGCTATTTGTAACTTTTGCAAAACATTAGATAGTCACAGTGCAACATGTTCTAAACAGATTATCTGGTTGTTCAGAGCTGCTGAAAAACAGGATTTGTGTTTCCAGCTACTGTCCACAAGCTCATAATCACAATGCTCCTAAAACTCTAGGAATCTGCACTGTAGGATACTTGATGACATCGCAAATTACTCTTCCATTGATATAGCAGTAGCAGCTCTCAGAAACTATTCTGGCATTTACTCCCTGAGAAGTAAATATTGACTTAACAGCATCTAGCAGAGCATATGCAAAAGCCATATGAATGATTGCTTCTGCCACTGCAGACTCACATGTTCAGAATCACACCTGCCACTTTATTCTAAATCGTTCAACCATGTAAATCATGAGAGAGAAACCTCCTCTTACAACTGCCATTGAAAAGAAGCCAAGAGACTCTCTTCCAATTTCATCCAACCCATAACTCTATTCTTAGATGGGCATTTTACATGCAACATCCTGCCAACATATAAATTACTCCAGGGGAGCAGCCTGAGCAGCACCCATCGGCATCCAAAGATCATTTGCCATTATATGGATCTGGGATTTTTAGGTCAAGTTCTTATCTTTAAGCAACCACTGTTTCAAGACAATATTACAGTAAAAGGTTGGATTAGGACAGTTTGGAAAACCCTACACAACGAAGTTTCCTCCACTCAGCTTAATGGACTTCAGGCAAGGAACAAAAGAGACTTCTCCAAGAAGAGGAATGGACCCCACCAGTTAGGTAGACAGCAAAGCATTAAGGTAACATAAATGATTGTAATACAACCCCATGAGGTGACCTGTAGCACCTCAGCTCAGTGACCAGTCATTATCCAACCCTCTTCCCAGCCTCAACAGATCTGCTCCAGGTCTTGCTTCCTGTGCCAGGAAAGCATCTCTCTGCTCCACCCAAGAGGACGTTCATGTTAAATGCCTTTGTGGATCACAAATATCCTAACAGGTTTCTTTTCATTCTGAAATGTGTCTTAGAAGTATTGTCCTTGTCACTCAAAGCTTTTCAAGAGTCCTCAGGGCATTCCAACCCTCAACAAGAACTGAAAAATGCAAATAAGTAGCATCATCAGATGTAGTACCAATAGCAAGGGTTTATTGCCACGCTGAGGGCAGTTCTTGATATAAAATTAGGCCAGTAGATAATGAAGCTAGATTACTCCCTACTGGTACAGAATTTTGAGAGCATGACTTCATGCTTCTGCATGAAATAACCTAAACAGAAAAATGAAGTGATAAATTGGAACATATATAGCTGCACCCAAAATGCTCATTTGCAGGTTCTAGAATGAAATGTGCATTCATAAAAGAAAGGGCTCTGCCTCCACAAACAGATACTTCCCAGTGCTACCACCATGGCAAAGACAGGAAGATGCAGTGTGCAGTGCTTGGAAATTCCAACTGTCTCATCTGCATAATGATGACTTAACAATACAGGTCCCAAACAGGAAACTCACTAATTTCTGTTTGACATCAACAGCTATCCAATGGAGAAAGGACAAGGCTTCAAATCCCATCTTAACTGCAGCAGAGCCAAGAGCTGAACAAACATCTACAGAGATAAAATACCATCATATAAATAAGCTGTGATGGCTTGTTTCTTGAAATCCAACAAGGCAGTCTAATAAGGCAGTCACACATCCTTAATTATGCTGGCTCCAAAACAAGTGTAACTATTGTTTAAGCAATTCCAAAAACATGGCAGTTGCAAAATAATGTATAACTCAACCAAAACTGCTTATTGCGAGTAATGTTCATTGCATGCTATTTTCAGAAGATAGTGAAGTAGAGAGGGATAGGACACTGATTCGGCAAAGGTTTCTAATGACTGTCTTTCATTAACCCCAGAAAAGAGAGAGAGAAACATCATCACCACCACTACCACTCATCTATTTCTGTCATCCCAGCTAAAGGGAACATAGGGATATTGCTTATATCCTGATATAATGAGTTACAAAATAGTCTTCCCCAGAGGATACAGGCAAGCTTATATAACCAGCAGTGAAACTGGGCAACTTTCCAGAAAATTTATCCAACTGCTGACAGTCTCCCATTTCAAGGTAGCTGGAAAAGCTAACTGCTGGATAAAATCATTTGATCCACGTCCCATCCATTTTAATAAATAGAAAAGAACAGACACTTATTATGTTTGCTTATTTTTATTTCCTAAAACACTGAAAGGTAAAACATCTTCCTCTCTTCCCGCACCTTCATGGTCTCTTTTAGTTTAAGACACTCAAAAGCATTTCCAGCACTGAACAAGTAGAAATATAGATATGTTTATAGATAGAAGCTGAGATTATTTTTAAACACAGAAACATTGAACCACATTCCAATTAAAAAAAAAAAGGGTAATTTTTTATTTTATGAAAGCACTGTAAATTTCTAAGTGGAATCTTCTTGTCCCTTTCTATCACCCTATACCTCTCCCTTTCTATTCCATTTGCTGAAGTCTACTAGGACTGCATGATGGCAGCCACACAAGCCAACTTCACAGTCTTTGCTGACCACTAAAGAGAAAATTTAGACCTATCCCAAGTGGGGGAAAATTGAAGGAGACAGGTCACAGTTTGCAACATCTTTATTTTTATTAAACATTTTTATTTTTATGTCTTATTTTTCAGGTTGGAGACTGATTCTGTCTGAACTCCAAAAGAAGTAAAAGAAAATCTTTTAGGGACACAAAACTAGGAAACAGATTTTCAGTGAGATCATTTCATACCTCTTCATGGCTTATGTTTACTCTAGTTAACATCCACCTAACTTCAAGGACTCTACATTTTGAAGAATTGACTGTTGCTAAGTTCTGAATGCTCTCCCTTTCAACTACAGCTTGATAGGCTGCAACATACACACAGTGCCCTCTGCAACTCCTCCAGCAGAACCTAGGAAAAGCAATTTCACTGCTCTCTTTATTGCTAAACAAAATATAAGCCCAACATAATAAAGGGTTTTACTTAGACTTCTCTAATTTTCTCATTGTTTAGGTATGTTCCACATTAAAATAAGTTCAATCCTGCAGCACAGGGGACTTCCACTACCAGACTGCCAAGGATTTGGTTTCCACAGCAGCCAAGACTCCTAGAAATCCAGGAGCATCTGTAAAAGGCAATACTGTGTGCAGCCAGACCACGCCTGAGACTCTGCAGATATCGGGGATGCCCATGACATCCCTGCCAAGCACATGCTCAGGGCGCAACTCCACTTGCACAGAGGCCTGGCCAGTAAGTCTGACTTCTCCGGGATGTCAAAAAAACAGCAGAAAATGTTGTGCCAATCTGAACCATTCTTTTGTTGGGCAGAAGTTCTGTCTTCACTTCCCAAAGAAGTGAAGAGGCTACACGCCTCACAGGGCAAGGGAAATCTAGCACAGTATGTCTGTGCAAATGCAAGCAAAAAACAGCAGCCCAAATTGTGCTTACCCACACAAACAAAAAACTGTGCTGCCCTTCCTTCACATCTAAGATTTGTGCCTAAAGGCAGCATTTTGCCCCATAATTAAGGAGTCTGAAATACGATATTTTTCTCAGATTCACCTGTTAGTACAATTAAGTTTTTCTAAATCAATTATTCTGCACCTACCTATAAGATCTTACATTCCAGGAGTTAAAGTACTGGTTTCATGAAGAACTATGACTTCCGTCTAACAATGCTAAAATACTGATTTTTGACAGGTTCTAAGTCCAACATGATAACCAAAATTTCACCAGAAATCTGCTGAAATGAGAGCACCACAGAGGAGCACAGAGCTTGCTTTTTCTTTCTTTTCTTTCTTTTTCTTTTTCTTTTTTCCTCTTCTTTCCTTCTTTTACTCTTTGAATACCTGGTGAAACTTTTGATATCTTTGCCCAAGGTTCTTATTCATTTATAGACATAATTATTATTTTTTTTGGAGTAGGCTTATTTTTAGCATCTCCTTCAGCCTTGAAGATAAATGCAGCAATAATTACAGTCCCTTGAATTTTATTACTTGAGATATTTTGGTATCATTCATACTAAGGTTATTTCTCAGAGGAAAAAAATAATTTCTTGGTGCCAAGAAAATGTATGCAAGCCCTAAATTCTGATTTAAGTTGATGGCTGAAGAAGAAGGTCTTTGGGAATTTAAACAGCAAAATGAATCTACCTCCCCCTATTCTCTGAAAAATCAAAAGAAAATGTTCAAAGCTGAGGACAGGACTTTTAAAATTATTTCCACTCTTTTATATGCAACATTATCCTCTACCATATCAGCAAACAAAATGGTGTCTTGGAACAGATATTGTAAGCTCAGGGTGACTGTCAGAAGATGCTGATGCACATTGAGTTGAAAATACAAAATAAAACCTATACTTATATTTTTCTTTAACCAATACTTTAGAAAACTTGGCACTGACTTTGACTGAAATGAATGTTGGAAATTAAGTTGGTAGAAATCCCCTGACTGATTCCAGATTCCTGCTTTTTTGGCAGGGACACTATGATCCTGTACCCATCCCAGTGTTTGAAAAGTACTAACATCCATTCACTCAAACTCTTCAGCCAAATGTCTCTGAAGAATAATTCATCATACACCTTCAGAAAAGCAGTTTACAATAATGTTCAGAAAGCAGCTTACAAGTCTGGCATTTCTCTAAGCAAAATTGTGCTGTTTTCATTTCTGCTGAAAAAACTGTGAGAGGTGTGGTTCTTTATGAATGCCCTGAAAATGCCTGCAAAAACCAGGTTTTATAGCACTTTGTGACTGAATATTTAAATATAGATTAAAATAGAGGATTCCCATGCTATTTGTTCCCATAGAAGTCAATGGCAGTTGGCTTCACGACAGAGGGTCAACTTGTCATCTTATAAAGTCTCTGAAACCTGGAGTAGCTCAAACTACAAGGAGTGATTCTATTACAACTGCATGGTAACTAAGATATCATTATTCTTTCCCTTCTTTCTGGTAGTATAGAAGAGCCTTCAAATAGAACATTTGTAAAAGAAAGCATATTTACAGGATGAGGTCCTAAGATGGCTTCATGAGAAGTTATCTCAAGTTTCAGAGATGTGAGAATTCAGTGATCAAGGGTGCTGGGATATCTTACTGAAGGGAACCAATTAAAGACTACGGCTTGAGTAAGGACTGGAAAGAGATACATACCTAAGACTGAATATTTAAAGCCTGGACTAGTTAAAATTGCTAAAAATCTTTTCAGTATTTCAGTGAGTTGTGAACTTCAGCCTAAAATTAAATAAAACTCTATCTTACCACTAAAGAACAATATGAAATTACAGCTACAAGCATGCCTTACAGAAACATTTTAGGGGGTTAATTTTGTCTCATCCCTGTCTCACTGTTGAATCCTGCAAGTGATCCTCCCTGTTTTGAACCCTGAAGCCAGAAAGGCATGGATTTCCCTGACCTACATGGTGCAGGCAGCTTGGAGCAGCCCCAAGAACTCCAAGAAGGGTTAAGGAAAGCACAGGCTCCTCACCAGAGACAGCAGCTTTAACTCACAGAAGTTTGAACTACCAACAAGTTAAGCAAAAAACCTGAGGTGGGGAGAGAATACCAAACCTCCCTCTGACCTCTGGCAGATGCAATCCCCAGCTACAGAGAGATCCTGGCTGTGAGAAGCTGAGGATTCCCAGACACTTCCAATGGAAAAATCCATAGAGTTGAGAGAGAAATACAACATGCAGTGCAGCCATCTCCTGAGTGAACCCACTCTGCATCACTATGCCATGCAGTCAGCACTGAAACCAGTCCAGGCTTAAGGGCTCATCACAGACGCTGAGCACCCCAGGGAGCTTCCAGCAACTGGCAGGGTCTAGCCTCCACCCTCCTCCTCTCCAGCAGAAATACAAATAAAAAAAATTTTAAAATAATAAAAAAAAAAGGCAGGAAGACAGTTTATGAGGAGCATTTTATCTGAGTTAAAGTTGGAACGGGCTGTAAACTCCCGTGGGACATCTAGGTTTACACACTTCAGATGAAACCGTAAATTGAATATTAAACACACATTTTTATCAAATCATATTTCTCTCAGAGAAGGCTGAGGACTGCCTGTTTATTTTTTTAATCTGATTCACTACATTTACGAGTGCTAGGAAAGCTGGTTATATCAGCCACTCCATCTTTTTAGCTCTATTCAAATGACTTTGATTTTGTTTTTCTAACACTGCTAAGAAAACTATAATGCAAAAAAAAGAAATAAAATCTATAATCTGTGAAAAAGCACTCTGAAATCCATCAACCAAGTTGTATCCATAATTGCTTCCCTGGCTTATCAAAAAAAGGCTCATTTGCATTATCTGTTATCTTTAGATACCCATCCTAGTCTATAAACAGAGTTATCAATCCCGTTCAGAGGCCAGTCCACAAATTGAAGTTTTCTATAGAGGGAATTAGCTATAAACAAGCCTGAGGCAATTTTCTTTGACAGCCAATGGTAAACCATAGGAAGTAACTTCAATAGTGATTTACAGTTCTTCTCTGGTTTCCATCCAACTTTTCCTTCTTGTGCTTCTGTTCCATCCAAAAAGGAATTTTTCAGATGTTCTAATTTCCCATTCAAGATGCAATCAATCCCAAGTCTAGGTGTGTCTAATCCAATTTTTACGGTATGTTCATGGGCCAGCACCAGAGAAAAAGAACTCTCTTTTTATTTTCTTTCAATTGCCTCTGCTGCAATCACAAGACTTGTCATCTCCTGGTGTGAAATGCACAACAGCAAAAGAGAGAGCGAAGGAGATTTGAGAGAGAGAGAGAGGGAGTGCCAACCTACTAAATAGAAAGGGGAAAAGAGATACACAAAAATAACACATTTTTTAATAACCCTACATACTGAAAACTTGTGTTTAGCGGAATAATTAACTCCAACTTCCTAAAGTCTGTGTGGAGTTTTTAAGTCCTCATTCAAATCACAGTATATCGTTAGAAGCAGGATATTTAGGAAAGGACTCCGGCTTTGCACCACCCATCCTCTTCATCTATACCACAGTGAAGTCAGATTCAAGTCCTGTACTGCTTGCTCATGCACACCACTCTTCTGTAGACAAGTAAACCCCATTGTCCAGCCTCCCACACCACTAAGAGTCAGAGGACTGCTACTCTTTTACAAATGAAAGATTTTTTTCTCTTAGCAGCTTAACATACATTTTGGCTAGCTCTGACCTTCTGAAAAAAAAAAACCTCAGGATTTAAAATATTTACTTTTCAATCTGTAATTAAAAAATATCTCTAAGGCACTGACATGCACAGTGGATCTTAATGTGACCTCAGGCATAGAAAAGAAGTAACAAGCAGGGGCATGACTCCTCTCTGGGTAAACTACAGCAAATGAAAGTAAAGCAGTCAAAAACTCGATGTGAGAGAGACCAAGGGATTTAAATCTGTGAGTGAAGTGGCGGAAGAACAGAGAAGAATTACACTCCATGAGTTTAGCAAATAGTGTGCCAATACAGACCAATAAAAACTATTTCCTTTTATATTAAAGGAAAATACATTTATATCTCAGACTACAGAGTTTGTACACTTTCCTCTTCCTTTTCTCTATATATGCATTTGCCTGTGGGACATATATGTATGTGTGTATATATATATGCACAGGTTATTTTTCTCAGGGCTGAAAGCTACCCTAATGGGTGGGCACTAATGGATTTGAAGTGATAAGGTAAAGGCAGACATGCAAAATGCTCCAGAACTTCTGTTCCTAATCAATCACCAGAGATCAGTGACATCATTCAAGCCTTTGATCAGAGCTCCCCTTTCAAGCTTAAAAAGAGGAATAGATTGACCCACACCAGTGGAGGGACTGAAGAAACACCTAGGATACAATTCACAGTGAAATATGAGAAGTCACTGGCATCCCTCTTCAGAAAAACTATCCCTTCCCACCTTCCTCAAGGAATACAGCGTACATTCCAGAGCAACCAAGCACAAACAACAGATTTATCTCTTTCCCCGATAATTAGAAAACAGCCACAGAAACAACACATCACAAAATCCCTTCAGATTTTATTTTTGAAGCCTGCACATATATTCTATCCTGAGCCAGCGGTTTGTTACATTTACTTGCATTTTAAAATCTCTTCAAGTCCATTAATAAAAAAAAAAAAAAAAAGGAAAGAAAAAAGAAAAGGGGAAAAAAGAAAAAAACAACCTTATTTTCCCAGAATATCTGAGCAGCTTTAAGAAATAAAGGCTTTTAAAATCCATTTTTAGAGAAGAAATAATTTTCAGGAGAACCAACATCACGGCAAGCATTCAATAAATTTAGCACCAGCCTTTATCCACATCAGGGCATTCAGAGAGTTTGGATCACTAATCCCACTTCAGCTAAAATTGAGCTCCATTGTTTCTCCTTTCATCTTAGTTTCCATGGCACTTACTAGGACTTAGGTGTTATTTATTTAGTGCAGTTTGTTAAAAACAACAACAACAACAAAAAAGTACATCTTAACCTGAGCATCAGATTTGTTTTACTTTCAATAACCTCAAGCCACAGTCAACATTTTACAGTCTTGGAGATTTCTTCCATGTAAAAAATCTTCAAGAAAAGCAAAGTTGAAAATAGACCTGAAAACACTCACTTCATTGTTTTGGCTTGTTTTCTTCCCCATCTGTATTTTTAAAAATCTAATTGAGCTTCCTGAACTGCAGCAAAAATGTAGTTTATTATCTCCCTCATCAGGTGATCAATGATTTCATTAATAAGACAGATAACAAAACTGTCATATCATCGACACAGTTATGAAAGATGATCCTGGCTTCTTGCTCCATTTTCCAAGGTCTGGGATTCTCTGTGGCAGCTCTGAGTCCATTCAATATTTTCCACAGACAGAGAAAAGTGAAAATCCATTTTGAAACCAATTTCAATTAGGATCCAGAAGCTGTTATCACAGGTGTCGCAGAATGGGCCCGTAAGTGGAAATGTCGCCTATCCATTCTGAAATGAAACCTTATCAGGGGCTACGAAGATGGCTGAGGACAGCCTATCTGTAAATTACTTTTCGTCCTGTGTTAACTCAACCCTAGTTCTGTCATATGGAATTCTTTCCAGCCCCTCGTAATAATCTAATGACTAACCAGGCGCTGTACCAAAACGGCTTTTATTCTGCTCGGGCGTCCCCCGCCAAACGAACAGGGCTGCAAATGCAAATAACCGGAGGCTGCCAGGCGAGCCGGCGTATTTAGTAATATCATTTAAAGCTCTCATAGTTTATTACAAGGAGGTAACGGGCTTGCATTCTGAAGCCTGTCTCCACCCATTGCATTCCTGGTGATTTTTCAATTGCAAACTCCAAGGCCCAGTTATTTCATTAATTCAGCACCCAAGTAGTGAGGCTTTTCTCTCACATCTTTCAGTCTCCTTTTAGCAAATTATCCCATGACGGAGGATTTATTCAGTCAAAGACCTCGGACTTTGAGAGGCAACAAAAGAATCAAGAGACTTTCTGGTCCACCTGCCTGGCGAATGATGAGGCAGGGTAAAGCCTCCCCTAGAGAAACCAATCAAACCATTGTGTGGCACAGTCAGACCTTTTCAACTGTCAAGCCAGGAGAGCAGGAAAAGAGATGAAAGAACTCAGGATGAAGCTACCATTTACAGAACCATGTGGGAATGGTCTCCGAAGATTTAATAATTGGGATGGAACTCAACTTTCTGACAACTAAAGGAAAGGGGGGGGAGGGGTGGGGAGGGAAAGGAAAGAAAAGAGGGAGAAGAAAAAAGAGAGAGAAGAAAAAGAAGAGAAAGAAGGAGAGAAAAGTGAGAGACCAGGAGGAGGGGAAAACACTGCTGGTCAGGCCCAGAAGGAACTTTTCCACACATAAAACCCTCTGTTGTTATGTCCGAAATACTATACTGGAAAAGATGAGAAAAGCAAGCACAGGACAGGGGCACAGAGAGAGCACATGGTCTACAAACCTAACTTCAGTTTCAGCAATTTATCATCACATCTTAGGAAAAACTGCATCAGTACAAACCTGTTCTATTTAACTGAAAAAAAAATCCCTTTAGTTTGGGACATCTGTGTGCATTTTCAAGCTATTGCATTTGTGGGACTTAAGTTTCCACTTGGCTGCATGTGGAACATGCATGAAAAGTCATACCAAATGAATGGAAAACAGCATATTCTAAGTGGCTGGCATGTGCAAAGAATGTGCCTCTCTATACTAAGACTCCAGGTGACTGCAGGCACAAGATGAGGACCTGCTTTTTGATAATCTGACACTTAACACCTTATAAGCCAAATTTTAAAATGGTTTGCACAAAACCCAGTATTTCCTATATACTTATATTTTTCAAAGTGCCTCTGTACACTTGAAGTATGCATTTATCAGTAGGTCCAGATCACATTTACAAGCAAATCTTTTTTTCTGAATTGCCAGCTTTATGAGCAAAAATAGAATCTGCAAATTAAATTGTGACCATTTGCAGTATACATCACAGGCAAACACTTCTAATGGGAAATTAGATAATAACACAGCACTAAAAATCCATCTCGTTCCCTTTAGGTTGGGATGTCAAAAGAATGCATCTTCCTCCCCTTCCACTCTCACCCCAAAATAATGAGATATGGCTTGGAAAGAATACAGAAAATGTAGTTTTAATATGGAACCTTCTTTACATAATCACAGACTATACCCTTAGCTCACTTCTCCCACTTATTGCCATATGTATTTAGTAATAATTTCTATGTAAGCAGAAGCTGAAGTTTTGATTCCTCTGCAAAAGAGGAATAAAAAGAAAGGAGGGGGGAAGTAAATAGAAACATACAGTGCAGAGATATAATCAAATGCAACACTGATTCCTGATTATTTCCTTTTAACTGGAGACAGATATGAAATAGAAAACAACTAGAAGAGAAAAGAAGAATGCCATTTGAAAACCTGTTAAGTAATTTAATTACTTCAACTGCCTTAATTTACACAGTTCAGATCATAAAGCCAAATACTGCACCTGCCAGAAGGGTTGTCTAGCTTTAAGTCAATTAGAAGGATTTTTAAAAATTCTTTTTTATTTACTTTAAGAAGATAATTTGCTCTGCATAGCTCCTTCACTTACAGATTCTCTTTTTTGGGGCCTGGGATCCAGAAGTTTTATGCCTTAATTTTTAAAGTGCCCTTCCAATCCTCCCAACTAGCCTGGCACCCATTTATTCGTTGACACCCATTTCCAGCAGCTGGGAGGAAGATGTCATCACTTGGAGCAGCAGTGCTGCTTCCACACAGCTTCCCTTCAGTGGCATGGGCTGGCACAGCAGTGCAAGGCCTTTAGGAGGACCATTCTCTTTTAGGGAATCTTCCCCTGAGATCAGCAGTTGATGACAGTGAGTTAGCCTTTTCTGGAAGTCTAACAGTAACACTGAAGTTTCAGCTGCCCCCAGCCCTTCTTCTAAAAATCAAACCTCTTGGTTGCTTCTTCCTCATCAGTACTGTAGGCTGTAATGGCTGAATTTTTTGAGTTCTGACTGACATTAGACTCCTGCAAAGCACAAGATACAGAGCATGGTACCATCACCATAGACACAGTTTAAACCTTTTTATTATTGTCACTTCTGTGTCAAAACCCAGGTACAATTTTGATATGGATGTTTGGGTGTTTTAGGGTTGAGTCTTTGTTTTGTTTTGTTTTTCAGGAAAAAAAACCCCCAGTGTAAAATTTCCTGAATTTAGCTTGCGCCTTGAACAGGTGGCAAGCTTCTGCTGCTAACTAATGTTTTCTCCTGATTCCACCTTGTGTTATCCAGCAGGATGTTAAGTCATTACTTACTGATTACAGTGATTGCAGGGATAAGCCACTCAATCATCTCTTTCTGGAACTTGCAAAGGGATACAGGAGGATTGACATTTAATATCCCTTATGCTATTAACCACTGCAGGGAGGGGAGAGAAGGGGGGAAAAAGCGAGGGAAATCTCAGCAGAATTAATGAAGCAATACTGTATTGCACTTGCAGATCACTGGTTTTAGAGTGGGGTATGTGTAGGGCTGGCTCACTGAAGAACAACGTTAGAAAATAGTATCAGGCAGAATGAGTTATTACAGTCTACAGTAAGCCATAACTTGATGACTGAAATTTTATTAGTAAGCATAAAAGACCATGGGTGCATTACTCCAAAAGAACATGCATTTAATCAGCTACTCACATCAGATTACGATACACCAAGACATGCAGTCCCCATTTAATTACAACCTCCAATACTTTCCTTTCCAATACTTCCAAGCATCAAGGTACCCTATTCTCCCCTAGGAAAAGTACCTTCTTTTAAGTTTATCCTCTTACAACCCGGCCACAAATATTAGAACAGAAGACTACAAAAAATCTTACAAGTTCAGGTCTTTGCTCTTATTTTTCTGGGCTACCACATGTGGCCAAGTCTACCCTTAACTTTCATGCTGTTCTATACCACTTGTAGATAGGGATTACTTGCAGTATTTGTCTTGCTGAAAAAGAAATTAGTCAGAAAAACATGTACACTGAAGTTATCATTTCCAGCATCAAAAACTACAGGATGTTGTTTCCTCCTGAAAATGAGAAGTGAAGAGGGCCCTTCCATCCCTTTTGATTTCAGGGGAAGAGGATGGCATCTCCTGATCACTTTATAGAATCAGGTCTCATATAATCAATTCAGGGCTCAATTTGCAAGTCACTAAAATAGTACAGGCAATGTTTCTTGATACCTAACAATGTCTTTGGAACCCTGACCTCTCAACAGGACCCTGAGCACATCAGTCCAACGAGGGGGCCAAGAATGGGTATTATGATTAACACCTATTTTACGGTGAGGCTTGAAAGCACACAACAGGACAAGCAACCAACTGAAAGTTTAAACAGGAAATGTGATTCCTACGGGGTTGCAGACTGCTGAGTACTTCCCTCAATCAACCCTGGAAGTACTAGAAGGGAAAAAAAAAGAGGCCTAGATGAATCTGGCTCTTCTTCTGAAACAATCAAAGTGAACGCATGAACTTCCTCTCATTTATTCATCTATCAAGCTTAGTTTTAAGTTACATCATCATTAACATAATAATTTCTGCTTTCTATCACTTTAAAGTATGTTCTCAATAACTATCTGATTCTGATAAAGGTAGTCAAGTCCACAACCTACATACGTTTATAATTAGCTTTTTTTTAAGGCAGAGTAATAGGTTAATAAGAAATATCAGATTACACTGGAACAAGCTCATGGGTCAAAAACTAGACAAAATATATCAAACTGAAAATAAGTGCTTGCCTGTCAGACACTGAAGGAGTTCCTATACAATAACTGCATTGTTTTAAAAACATCCGTTTTGAGCCAAAATGTTCAAGGAAGGAAAGCTTGAAGTCACCAAAAAAGTTCACAAGCCAAACAGTAAATAAATCAGGTTTGAATACAGCATCATAATTTCCTAATGTTCTCCAAGCAGTGCTGTGAAGTGCAGTCTTGCCTTGTACAAGCATCAGTTCAGTCATTACAGAAATTCTCTCTACTTTTCTGAAATTAAGGTAAAAAATTTAATTATCTCTATGGTACAGATTAAGTGAAAAAAAAAACAAATTATATTGAGTTGAGGGCTGTGTTAAGTTAGTATGGGTTTTTTTAAACAACGCCTCTAAGGAAGCACCCTAACAATAAATCCTAATCGCCTACAAAACAGAACTCAGAGTCAAAGCAGCCAGCCTGGTAAAGCATTAAAGCCACTGCCTAATTGTAAGCATGCAAATACCCACATTATTAGGGCAAACAGAATTAGTCCCATGGCTAAAGCAAGGCATTTGCTTAAGTTCACCAGACTGGAGTTCATGACTTTACTGCAATGCTCAGGAAGGCTGGCAGCTCCTGGTGCTGGGGCAGCAGGATGGCACTGCAGCAGTGCAGGCAGCACAGCTGCACAGGCAGGGAGGGCATGGCAGCAAGCAGTTTTCTGCTCCAGCACTGCAGCACTCAGCCTGACATACGGACTTGGCGTGCTGCTGGTCTCAGCTTGCCCGTCAGGCTGCGAGGCACAGGGGCCAAGGAGCAGCACGGAGGAGCAGTGGAGAACAAGGCTCCACACAGGCATTCATCACAATGCAGCAAGACAAGCCACTGGGTAGACTCCTGCAACATTTCCAGCATTCACCTGATGATTTCTTTCTAACCCTGGAATTACTTGAAATTACAGGAGGTACTGTATTATCTACCAAAGGTCTGGTAAGTCAGGTTTTGTGACGTGCAACACCAAACAAAGGCTCTCCAATGGGAGCACAGGACGAATGTTAATGAGTCTATCAATGGATACCATCCATAAGAAAGCCATTCTTTGCACAACTTGATAGAAACCCGTTTGTGCATGCAGCAACCTTCAGAACGACCTAAATCCATGCTCTGACATGGTAAGGAACAGGGTGGTTTCCAGAAAAGTGGCACAAATGTGCATATGAGAAGACAAGACTCAAAAACACAGCCCCGTGTTAGTGAGGATCCACTGGCCTCTACTCCAGTGTGAGTGGCACAGCCAGTACATAAACGTGATTTATTTGTTGTTATTACCTTGCCAAAGCACATCAGCCTGAGGTTATCCAATCCCATCATACACAAAACTAAACTTACTTTATGTGCTAGCACAAACTTTTTTATTCATACAGCCTTTATGAATAAACATCTCTATTAGCAGTTTTCTTTAGCAGTTTTTGTCCCCCTGGATATTAGCCTAGCAGAAATATAGCAGTCAAATAACGGATGAAAAGGAACAACTTGCAAAGGAATGTATCCCTAGTAAACTACATGCAGTTTGAGACACACAAAATGAAACACAAGAAAAAATCCCAAAACTTGCAAAAATTAATTCGAAACAAAGCAAAAGTGGTTCCACTGGTAACTAAAGTACACCAAAGATTCTTCTTATTACATTTCCTTATTACATTGTAGTTATTACAAATTATGATAATTTTTTTAAATTTTTTGATCATAAGTATTTTAAAAGAAGTTTTAATTTGCTCCAGTGCATGTTTTGTCCTGGATCAAATTATAATGGCTTAGTTATAAATCCTGAAATTTAGGGGTTTGTAATGGAAATTATGGCAGGTCCATGCAGTGCAAGTATCTCAGCAATACAGAGTTTGTATTCAGGTGAATGCAGGAGAAATCTTTATGGCATTAAGTAATAACAGGAACTCAGCAGAAGTGGCTAATGTGTAAACTGTGGCCCATGTCTGCTCGGTGCTTGAGACCACAGTGCAGCTGATACCTTCCAAAGGGCACCCTTAGTCTGAGCCTCAGAACTTCTACTGCATTGTTCAGGTTAACATGTGAGCTCCCCTTCCAGGTCACCTTTCCCACTTACTTTCCCTTGCATCTAGATTTACACCAGAATCTTCAATACACAGCCCGCACAACATATGATTTAAAAGTTTTCCATACTCAATAGCCATATTAATATAGATCCTGCTCCTGGGTGTTTCACTTATTTCTGGGAGCTGTTGAAATAATGGCATTTTCTTTGTTTCTTCATGACTGTATGCTGTGCATAAAAGCTATAACCAGCAGTTTTCCATCTGTTTATGATCCAAGTTCTGACTCTTTCAGAACACAGCAGAGCTACTGAGAGAACATAGCAGAGCTACTTAGAAAACACTAGTCTGTACATCACACCTCAGACAGGTATCAATAAACTTTACCCTGCAAACTTTGTTAATTCATGAGTTGTCCAGAAGGACAGAAGCACTGATAATAGACATGATTATGAGGTGACATTGGTATGACACAGGCAGATGTTGCTCTGCAGTGACATCAGTCTTCTGAGAAAAATAGCAGGGATCATTCTGTCCTTTTGTTATTTTTAAGAGTACCTTACCTTGTTTAACAGAGCATTCAAATGCAAATCACAACATTTAACATTACCACAGCCCTTTACAAAAAAAGGAGGCACTGAATCGACAAAAGCTGCATGTTTTGCAGGAGTGGTGTCTTACAGCAATTGATGATGTTCCTGTAGTAATACTCATTCCAGCATTAAAGAACAAAAGATGCAAATGTGATGCAAGCTCCAGCTTTCATGTAAATTGTCCCTGTAACCAAAATTCATTATCATGACAATCACATCTGCAAGAAGAAAACTTTTAAAACACTGCAAGAGTAAAACTTCCATTTAAGTTCCTAAAGTTTTAGTGCTAGTTTTTGTTTTGGTACATGCTCCACTAAGTCTCTAAACTAAGAAAAAATTTTTCATATCAAAGAAGGAATCAAATTTTTTTATCCCTTTGAAGCCCAGCTCTGCATCTCTGGAAAGCCCTTGTGTCTCTGTTATTCAGGAAAGTAGATTAGAAACCCAAACCTTGGAGTTCTTAGTGACTTCCTTAAATACAAAGACTAACAAGGCCAACACTTACCCACTGAAAACAAAGTTAACTGTCATTGTCTTAAGAAAAGGAAGCCTTCGGCCCCAGGGTGTGTACTACATTAGCATCTTCTTCCATTAGTAGGAGATAATTCCAGTGACACAACTTTGCAGTCATCCATTAGACTTTAAGTCTTTCCAGATCTTGGAAGTTTGATGACCCTGCCACCCAGTAATACTCCCCATAGATGAAGCATGTAGTTAAGAACTAATACTATCAAATAAAGAAAGAAAATTACTTGACCACAAGGTAGATCAGTGTCAGAATTAGGCAAAAAAATCTTCAAGGCTTTCATTTTAACCCTCTAAATCTGAATGTTTACCAATAATATTCAAGCTAGCCCAAACAGTCAGAGATGAATGTTTGAGTACAAACCCCTGACACATCAAAGAATATGCATATGTGTTTAAATATGCATCTGTTTGAAAAGTTGGGCCGATGTGGAAAATCCTATTATCGATTAAAAAAAAATACAATGGGGACCTCTTCAGCTAATGTGAACCACTGTAATTCTATTGACAGCAACGGATCTCTGCTGACTTACACCAGCTGAGGATCTAATTTCAAATGCCTTAGAAAACTGCTGCAACACTTTCCATAGTGGCTCAAGGGTTTTTGTACTTTCATGGGATCAATTCCTTCCAGTAGGTCAGCAGGTGTTGAATTTGCTTTGAATCTGAAGTCCAGTCACAGAGAAGGATACTGGACATGTGCCATCTAATTTTTACTGACCCATGGAGATTCCCCTCTAGTATGGCTGTAGGATTCATGTATTTTCTCCTCCAGTCTAGCAGGACATAACCTGTTTCTTTGAGAAATCAGAAGCCTTTATTCAGGATATCAAAGTGAGAACCTGACCTGGACCACAAGCCCAGATACGTGAGCATGATGGAAGCAGAAACTGTGAACAGAAAATGTTTTGCCAGAAATACACCAGGACCACAAAATATACAGAAAGGCATTTTCTGTTTTAGCCACTACTAGAATGATTTTTAAGAAAACAGCAGTTAATCTGCAACTATCCAAAATCCATAGGTTAAACTCTCACCACACCATTTCAAGCAATTTTCTTTCCTAATGCAACAGGAGTTTTGCACTAGTAGGAACAATATGCTCAGCCCTCTTACACCAAACAATGAAAAGGTCTAGGGCTGGGATTAGCTCACACTCTTCTGAGAGGCAGGGAAAATATGTAAAATTGTCAATTGAGATATAATCTCTGGGGAGAATTAAGCAAACTACTACAATTTTGCAAATCTACAAGCTGTACATTCACAACTTTGAAATGAATCCACAAGAGGATAAACACTTAGCTTGATGCTTTGTTCCAGGCATTAAGGAACTTTGGGGAGGCAGAGCAGCCCTTTGTGAGAAGGAAGTTTATTTGTAAAAGAACAGAAAAAAACCCCTTTGCCATTAATGTTGACAGACCTACTTCTGCCTCTATAGTAATAACTAATTACCTAACTAGTGTAAGAGATTTCAATGGCCAAATGCAAAGCACTTGCAGGCCCTGCCGGGCTAATCAAGACAATTTCCAAAACGCCAAAATCAGGAACTTCCTATAATAAATAAGTTAGCACGTTTACATCTCAAATTAGAACACCTGGAAGAAAGAGACTATACCTGATACCAAAACAGGCCTTATTGTATCCGACCACTTTCCACCACCACCCCTCCTGCATTTGTTTTCTTTAGCCTTTCTGTAGAACAAACACCGATCCAGGTGCAAATGCTCAATTCACAAAGAATGCAGTGAACATAAAATTACTGTAGGTTTGGCTGCTAGTAAATCCCTGCTGTTACTCACCATTGGAAGTTGTGCTGGAGGCAACAGCTTTCTCACTGACATCTGTTCGACTGGAGCATTTCACGATGGAATTCTCCACTTTTTTCTTCTCAGTTGTGGTAGAGCTATGGGACTGCGCCTCCATGATGACTTCTCATTACTTCAGCTATCCTTGCACTAATACCTGAATGAAACAAGAGAGTCATAAACTCTAAAGACTGTTTGAAAGCTTAGCCCAAATCTTCTCTCCCCTCTCACCTGAAGAAGAGCCTGGAGCACAACTGAATTAGCAGTTCACAGTTCTGTAAGCTCATCAAATCATGTTTGCATGCATGAATTCCTGAGGAATTTAAAGAAATAGTAACTCCAAAACTAAACATGCTTGCCTTTAAAGAAAATCACTACCACAAGCCATTATGCTTTTTGAGAGGTATGTCCATTTTTTTTCAGTTCTGTGGGGCTTTAATGGATCCAAGGGAAAAAAGGCCAGTATTTTTCTCTCATGCCCGAGCACTTTGGAACAAAGCAAAAAAAAAAAAAAAATCAAGACAGACTTTCATGTTGACTCTAGAAGCCAAATATTTAAATTTCAACATTCATGGTGCTGGAATACACTGCAGCAGGAATTATCCTGTCTATCTCTACACCTTGCTACTCATGTAAACATCTCTCACTTTGTTTGTTCAGAAATCTAACTCAAACAAAATTGTATTGGCAAAACACCCCGGAAACCACAGGGAAAGACAAATATTATTGCTGGTGGCAGATAATGAGATCACTTTCCTCTGCATGAAAACACTGGAAATAGAAAGCTCTGTAGAGGTGTGTATCTGGTTATTTTGCCTTTCCTGGATGTTCACAGTGTCATCTCCAGTGATACATTCATTTTATACTCCACAAATAATTTCTCACTATTCTCAGATATTTTACATTCCTGATGGAAACATGAGAAGCCCAAAAACTTCCAAAAGGTATTGCTGCTTGTGCAGCAG
Organism: Toxostoma redivivum; assembly: GCA_013397375.1. NCBI lineage: Eukaryota > Metazoa > Chordata > Aves > Passeriformes > Mimidae > Toxostoma > Toxostoma redivivum. Next base: position 408,315 of record VXBI01008499.1, on the reverse strand, counting down.
TGCAGGCACACCAGGCCCCAAGACTTCAGGGATCTCAGGCTATGAAGGACACAAACATTAAGCACTAGTCTGCAGCTTAACTTGATACACATCTGTCTGTCCAAGTAAGCTTTACAGAAATCATCAGTATTCCGCACACATCATGCTATCTTGGTACTTTTGTAGTTTGAACATGAATCTATGCAACAACAACAAAAAATAATAAGTTTTCTGCTCTGAGCAACACTGCCTGGTAGTCAAATGGGTCTAAAATGGAAGGAAGTCATACTCTTCTAGGACAGCATTTAAATAAAATTTTTAAAAGGCTTCAAAAAGCCACAAAGTATAATGAAGTGCAATTATACTAGCAACTGGTTTTTCAAATTCCAACGGTCAAAAAAAAGAAAAAAAAGAAGAAACAACACCAGACAAACAAAAAAAAAAAAAGCCTACAAAGCCAATTCATCACAAACACAGCTGTCTAGTAAACCTTCCCCTTCCCACCTTCCTAGTAGGAGTTCTTCTTAATAGTACAATAAAACACTCCAAAGCCTCATTGTTATACAGTAGGGATCAAAGTAGAGCCCAATCACTAAATGAATCATTATTTAGCTAGGCAGCACAGCCAAGGAACTGGGCTGGATATCAGAGACACTCTGCCACTGACCTACTGTCTAAGTTTTGGCAAGGCGTTTTTCTTCCCTTGAGTTTCTTGCTTGCTAAAAACAGGAATAACAAAGCTCTGCCTGCCACAGAAGAGGACTTCTAAGGCTGCTCTCAAGATCTACCTGTGCAAGTGCTATAAATATTATAGGGATCTCTGAAACAACTTCCTACCACAGCACTAAGGAGAATGTCAGATGTCTTCAAACAGAGAGTAGGAGATCTAACAATACTCTACTTGCAACAGCCCTGATTTTTACCCAGTAATGCACAAGTCTCCATGAGGAGAGATCTCACATGAGCTTTGTAAACAGCACCTTCTCAAATTTCTCATATGCCTTCTCCCTCTTTCCTTTTGCATACTGCATGCAAGGGCATCCCCAGTTTAGTCAGTGAACTGAAATATCTTGCTTTTCAGTCTCTTGCATTAGTAGAGAGGAGGGAGGCTGGCACTGCTACCAAGCTGTTCACCCCACACTAGAGGAACGTGTTTGTTTTCTCTATACAGCCCTGGCCACATAAACACCAAAACCTGCCTCTACTCAGCCTCCAACTACTGCATGAGTCCTAAATGTACCCTCTTTTCCTCTGACTAACCACCTTTGAGTTATTTAACATTCTCTGAAATTAATCATGTTCCATCCATCTCTGAAGGAACTAAAAGAGCTATACATCTTCAGTTGTGGTTATTTTTCTTCCATTTCCTTCTAAGGGCCAAGACTGCTATTTACATTTACATCAAAGAGTGTGACTTTGAAAACTTGTAAGACAAAGCTGCAGAACTCATCCCCCTTTTTGTTTGGTCCTTGGTTCACAAGCATGTTGATTTTGACTTAGTCATGAAAGGAAGCAATAATACTCCCTATTGAACTAGAAAGGAAGAAGCCACATACTCTGCCTCCACAAAGCCAGTGGAGTGGCATGAAACATTTGGGAAGAGGTCACGAAGATGTTAACAGGTGTCTAAAGTGGTTCTACTGCCTCCTGCCACACAGATATTTATGCAGGTATGTGCAAGGAGACTTCACTTATCTCCATCTCCTTCCCCTCTCCACCATGACAGGACCTCCATTGCAAACTGTTCCTACCACTTCTCAGACAAGGAAGATAATGCAGGTACTTTAAGGAGTTAATGCCTTAATCTCATAAAAAGCATCTTTGGGTCATCTTTGGGCCAGTCAGACTGACATCATCCATTCTCTTGGCTACTTTATTTATTTCCCAACAGCCAGCCAATGAGATTTTTCTGAGGCTTTGGGGTCATCTTCTTTACTGGAAGAAAGAATAGCAGACATAATTCCATATTCTTCAGCACTCTCTAACAGAACAGAGGTCTAAAGCAGCACTTAAATTTTTGGACAGAAAATTACAGAACTGGCCAAGACCTAATATAAACATCTGCTCTTGGTATACCTGCTCTGTTACATGTCTACTCAGTATACATACAGAAGGCTGCTTTTATTCACGTCAGCATGAAAGAGGGAACACCAATAGAGAAAACTTTCTTACTCAGCTCTACACCCTTCACCACAAGCCAATAGCCCTGGCACTGCAGGCTTTTCCTCCTGTGCCTTCCTTCCTCTGCTCCCAAACCCACACACATGTGGCACGGACACTTGCAAGAATCCCTGCAGATCCAGCAAGGCCCCAGTGGTGCATCAACAGTGGTATGCACGGTTGGGAAGGTAAGGAAGGCCAGAAGAGATGGCAGGACTAATAATTAGAGGGATGTGGTCTGCTGTGTTTTGCCAAGCATGCCCCTCAAGGAAGCAGTCATCAGGAGATCAATATGGTGCCCCAAAAATCTTTTTTTTTCCCTGAAGACTGCCTTAAGACTAAGGTGAACACACAAGCCGGACACATGTTCTCTAGAATCATTCTCCTTAAATTTGGCTGATTTTTATTTTCTCTCGGAAATCATACTGAAATATGGGAGCTGCAGCTAACCAAAAAAAAAAAAAAAGCCTAAGGTTATGTAAAGATTTCTTCCCACTGGTTGTTAACTCCTATCAAAAAGCATTCTAAAAATCAGTCAGCCTGACATTATCTCCAAATTAAAATATAAAGTGGCTTATATTAGGGTGTATGTGTCTCTCTCCAGCATGTGGGTCAGTGACTTTCCTTTTCCTGCCTCCAGGCCTGAGACAATCTGTATGTATTTGCAGCAAGGAGTCCCACTTTCAAAAAACCTGAAAGCTAGATTCATTGGCTGTCCAGCATCTCCATGTGCACATGAATGGCAAGAAAATGCTATAACAGTATACGGGCAAAAGCCTGAACTTCCATAGGTAAATAGAGGGATAAACATTCCTTCCTGAAAGCAAACATTCATGGCTTTTTCCCATTCAGCCATGCTTGAACCTTTTGTAATTTCCCTGAAGCCTGAACTCACTGCACAATTAATTCCAGATCCCCATTTTAAAACTAATCCCTCTCAAAAGAGTAACCTGCCTGCAGGTGTGTCTCTTCTTTTTAAAATACAAATGTAAACCTTCCCCAGTTGCATATTATATTGGAGGAATTTTAGGAACAAGCTACTGGAATGAACCTGTTAAATGAGGAAAACTGTCTCTTTAAAAGAAGTGTCAACAAATCAACAATATGTTGGAAACTTATTAAAAAAAAATCTTTCAAACAACTTAATATTTTGTAATTTCCAGTCCTTATGTATGTTGGCTATAAAACTCTGCCTTACAGTAGTAAAAATGATCATATTAATATATTGGGGAGGAAAAAACTCACATCTTCTTGTTCATTTACTCACAGTCCAAACTAACCAAAACCAGTGGAATAGCCCTGTGCTTAGAAGAACAAGAAACTTGATCCTTTCTGAACATATGTTTCAATTTTCCAAGAAATCTTCACTCTGTATCACTTCTCATCTCTGAATTATTTTTTAAATAATTTTATTTATATTGCACTCATTAGCTTTAAAGACCAGACCATGCAAATAATTATTGCTAGGAATAGGCTCACTGACTTCAAGAAGACTGCTTGCTTTGGTCAAAGTGCTGAAGTGTAAGCATTTAAAATTCTCAATTTGCATGTTAAGACTGGTTTATGTTTCCTGTGAATTTAAACCTTCTGCCTTTCTTTGGTTTATTTTTATTTTTTGAGGAGTATCTTTTAACACATTGAATCCAAAAAATAAAAAAGAAACAAGTTTTTTTCCCCTGTTTTACTTGATGCTGCTATAGTTGTATTCAATTCATTAACAAGTGGTTTGCATCCGCTGAGAAGAGCTGTCTGAAATAGCAGTGTCACAGCATTCATCATCATTACATCAGCAGTAGGGAAGTTCATACTGATTGCTATCAGCAACCAGAGTGCCCCAATCAGCGTGCAAGCAAACATAGCATGTTTAATTTTTCAGAAATGACTCTGGGTAGTTAGGGTGTTCATAGGTACTACTTTGATCCACGCTACTGGAAGCAGTCTTTGGGGATACAATGCATCTTGAACAGCAGAACTGTATGAAAGTGAAAAACACAAGGGGAGGCATGAAGAACAATCAGGAAATTACAGTCTCTCTCAACCATAAAGGACCCTTTATCAATTTTATCAACATGGGTTACACCGTTCCTTGGGATTATTTAAGGACAAAAAAAAAATGCATCTTTTTCAGCTACATTCAAATGCAAAATTTATATGAGACAATCTTAAGCTATTACACGGGAGCTATTTCATACTGATTTATACAGGCTTGATTCAGGTACATTTAACTTCCAAAACCTGCCTAGATTTCAGCATTGCTTTCGATCAAACCTGCTGGCAAAGCTGCACTGACAAAGTTACTCCTGACAGAACCTGATGAAAAATGTTCCAGCACTCAGACATTTTAAGAAATGTCTTCCAAATGTAACATTAACCTCTTGGTATATCTCACCATTTTTGTAATAGCTATAGGAACTAACCTGTGTCTTTTTAGAACAGTTTTATCCTTTCCCAATACTTTGTAAGGTAAACCAGAATTCTGTAACCCTCATCAACTACTCCAGGGTAAACTTTATTTGGGTTCCTCCCTGTTGAGACAACTACTCACATTAAGACTAAGACCAATATAAACAGCACAAAGAGTCTTATATCCACTTTATATAAAACCACAATAAACAATAAGTTGAGGGTGAGGGGCAAGGTATCTTATATCTCAAATACTTGTCTCCATTTCAGTTACATGCATGATCTATAAATGCACTAGTTGCTATCTATGTATGTCTAAACCTGTCTGAAAGAAAAAGAGAGTGAATGAGAGAGAAAGAGAGAGAAAGAGAGAGAAAGAGAGAGAAAGAGAGAGAAAGAGAGAGAAAGAGAGAGAAAGAGAGAGAGAGAAAGAAAGAAAGAAAGAAAGAAAGAAAGAAAGAAAGAAAGAAAGAAAGAAAGAAAGAAAGCAAGCTTGACAGAATCAAATAGGTGGATTTGTAGCTTGAAATTGAAAAATACCCCAAGTTAAGAGACACAACATGTATTAATACAATCTTTCCAAACTCATTACTATCTGCTGTCTTTTCCTTGTTACTTTCCTTTGATTTCTTTCTCCCCCTAAAGAATGAAAAACCACGAGACCTAAAGCCTGGTTAATGATGATCTGATCTGTTCCTGATAGGTTAAATAGCTTGTGGCAACAATAACGGAGGATCACTAACACAAAGGCAATCAGCTAGGCAAACCACTGCTATTAGCATCCTCATGATTAAGATCCTAAGTGAGAAAATATTCTATGGCATACACTGAACTACTGATTGATTGTAATATTTGCTCGACTGCAGGGAAATTATATATTTGCTTATGTATTTCTGCTACAGATAAACTCAGCTACCTAAAAGTTCCGAAAATATTTTAAACATACACATACAATAGTATCAATAAGTGGCACTTTCTACTGAGGCAACACCTCAGTTGCTTTAAATACACATCAGCCGCACAGTTTTACAAGTAGATTATATCTACTTTTGTTTTTGGATTTAAAGAGCTGATAAGTATAACCCCAATTAAATGTTTTTACTATTACTTCAACTGATTAAACTCTGTGTCTAAATAGAACAGATCTCTGCCAAGAAAGAGATGATTAATTTTCATATTCAGTAAACAGAACTTAATGGATAACAACACTGAAGGATTCAGGTCAAACTGTCCATCTCCAGTCTATCCCTCACAGAAGCTGCTGTTTGGGAATATGCAACACAAAGCTGAGGGAGACAGATCCCAGACTAAGTGGTTTTACAATTCAGATCCTCTGAGGTAAAATTTTATAATCAATTCACTGCCTGAGAGTCTTTACAATAAAGAACTGAAATTTAAAATTAAGAAAAACAAACAAACAAACAATCCCACAACAAAACAAAACTAATCACGTCATTACCTCTGCATTTAACCATTTGTTATTTTAGTTACATGGTCTTGGGATTCCTTATTCCTTTTTTGACTCTCTGACAAACTATCTAAATACAACAGAAACAATAAAGCTTATTTCTTAAAAAATAGGAAGTTCTTCATATCTTTCAAGTCTCCAAATACTTTAATATATTTGGGGAGGGGGGTGTGTCCAAAACTAGTAATGCACTTACTCTGGAGAAATCAGAACTCCTTTCAATTAAACTACCTAATATTGCTCAAAAATTCAGAATAAGCTGGTACTGCTTGTTTTGCAATCCTACTTGTTCTTGTGCTTCAAATTCTGCAGCAGGAAAACCTCTAATAATTATGTCAAAGTAAGATTAGCTGCAAAAGAATTAGCACAGGGGGGTAGGAAAAAAACTCCTGTGGACTGTACTGTTTGTAGTAATAGGTTACAATGAGGGGTGACACTTCAAACTTCCTTACCAAGGAAACACTACACTCTGATTTTGCCCTGTCTTTCTTCAGGAATTCAGCAGCCCTAAATCCAAAACAAACTTAAGTAACAGTGCAGTCACTTCCTTTGGCAACACATTTGTTTTATGAAATCTGGATTTTGGTTCATTCATATGCTCAAGATCTGAAAGGCCAGGAATATTCTGAGAGAACAGTAAGGGGGACTACAGCAAGGTTTGCCGTGTGGATAACACACTCTGACTTCCTCTGCTGATACTGTTCATAGGATACTTATGGAGACAATACAGGCTGACTTTTTTCTTTGCCTTCTTGTCTTTGCCTTCTTAGCTTGGTAAAGCAAATTACAAACATCTGTAATGGATGTGCTTTGCACCACTTAGTCAAGTAAGAAGTCACTACAATTTCAACAGAAAAATGCAGAAATACTCTAATTTCAAGTACTGGAGTTCAACATTCCAGTCAAATGACCACTTTCTTCACACATTTTGTTTTATCTCATCAATCCCAACAGATGAAAGATTCTTTAGAAACAAAACTAGATCTATATATCAATGTCAATCTATACAGGAACTAAGCTCAAGGAAGAATGCATTTAATGTCCATCTATTGCAAAGATGTGCCTTCTGTTCCCAACTTATGATATGCAAATGAAGGAAGAAAAGATTCTATCCCATATTTTACAATTAGCATTTTAAAACAAGATCAAAGGAATCAAGTAGAATGTTTTTGAAAGTGCCATGTTTTGATCACAATCCCACTCCTGGAAGCCTGTTTATCTCCTCAGCATACTCTCTGGTTAAGGGATGCCTTCATCCAGAATTTCACGTTCTAACCCAACACAGATGTTTTAACATGTAAAAGAGCTAGGAAATCTCCATATAACCAGGAAGAACTTCAAGTGTGAAAGGTACTTTATAAAACTTTATCTTCAGTTTTTACAGTTTACTTTAGGTTTTACACCTGTCTCATAACAGCAGAAAAACTGCATCTTGATCCCTTCGTGTTTTTGTAACTTGACAAAACACAACGGCACAACTCTGAACTGCTGCATTACAAATGCACAATCCATTTCACAATTCACTATCCTTGTTAAAATAGTGTAATCACAGAATTATACAGCTGTATTATTTTCCTAGAAAATACATCCCCAGTGAACTGAAGAGCCAAGCAAAACCCCACCAAACTACATCCTGATAGTTAGGAATCGGTAGTGCTAGGATTTCATTTTAATATATACAGATCAGAACAGCGTACTGAACTGACACTAACTTGATCTGTGTTTCTGACTCTTCAGTTTCAGGTATTCATACATCTTATCTAACGAAGGCTTCATTCTCTGGGCAGCTGGATGATGTATTCTTTACACGCAGTTGATTTTCTTGACGTTAACAGATTTGTATGCAGAGAAAACTGAGTCTCATACAAAGCAGCAAACACTACTGTGGGAAGTTCAGCTCTAAACCACCAAAAGGTCTGTTGCATACATTACCCTGAACTAAATATCAGCAAACAAAAAAAAAATGCAGCAATATTTTGAGCATCAATAAAAATAAAGAAAGATTAAATTTTTAAAAAGGCCTAATCATCTTGATAATCAGTTTAAAAAATAACTTGACATTTGAGTGGCAACTTCAGCTAAGAAAATTATTCAATCAGATCTCCTTGTAGTGGATTCTGATATTATCAGTTCTGACACCCAGCAACTATTTAGAGACAAACACATTCTACCCCAATTACTTTGTCCCTTGTTGTAATCTAAATATCCTTCCAGGGGTTTTTAACATCAGTGTATTGTCTCATTTCTTATTTTGTTCTTAAAGAGAGAGAAACCAACTCCTCAGATCAGCAGCCAATTTAATACACTTTCAAGGTAAGGCAGGTACAATTTACATGTGCAGAGTATACCACAACAAAACCACAGTATGATGCCAGCACAATCTTTAAGAAACTTTTTCCCTAAATCTCTGCAGAAAGCAGCCTTAAAAGAAAGCGAGGATTAGACTGAGCTGGAAGGTAGGGAGGGGACTTACCTCAAAACCAGCCAAGTGGAAATCAGAGCAGTAATTCTACCAGTCGGCAGAGAACACTTTTAGAGCTATAATGGTGCGAAGAAGTGCTGGGCAGCATTGCCTGAAGGCAGCACTAATACACTGCTGACTAATGACTGGGCCATGCGGACAATGAATTTGGGGGTTGAAAACTAACAGAAACCATGCAGTACCTTGACAAATGGGCTTTCAAAATTTCATTCAATGAATAACCTTTAAGCACAAAATTGGCTCAAGTTCTCTCGGGAATAATATGACACATGTTGTTGGACAATAAGTATTTTCCTTTTTAATTAAAACTATTACACCGAATACATAAACACGATTACAGTGAATAAAATATAAGAGTTAACTATTAGCACCTAGAAAAGACCAGACTCTGAACATGAGGGGCAATGCCCTATGTTCAGAAGGGTCAACAAATCTCAGGGTTAACCACCTGATTCACTGAAATTCATTCTTGGCAGAATATATTTTCTTTTCTTGGAGGAAAAGGAGAACAAGAACTTCAAAGGTATGGTTAATGAGCTGCTACAAACACAATTGGTTAAAAGAGGCTCAGAAATTATGTACTAAAAGCTGCATTGCGCTTAGAATTACAACTGAAAAAGTCTCGTTTTAAAGAGCCTGGTCAAAGTCAAGCCCCATAAAACAAATCAAGCCTCGTATAAACTCTGTCACCTTATGTACTGACAAACACATTAAAACAACAGAATCCCTCTTTAAAGGAGTTCCCTTTTTTTGGTGCAACTCAACTTCTAATTTGAAAATAGCAACTTTGGCTCTTTTTTACAGACAGAATGAAATACCTAAAGTGTCCCTAAATTAACAAGTACCACTTGCCATAGACAGCATCGCCCTTAGCAGCTCCTAAAAACTTCAGAAAATGATCTTAAAACAGGAAGCTTAGTGAGCTCATAAAACTGTTGTTGGAGCCAGGAACACATAGCATATTTAATCTGCAAACTGTGAGAGTCTACAATGATTTCAGCAAGATCTGAGGCATGCCCTCAAGGTTTGCTGGGATCTGGGATTAGGGAGTTGATAAGAACCCTCTACTGCCCATGGACATGTTTTTCTTCTGCAGTTAAACACAAATGCATAGAGACGTTTGACTGCTGCTTGGCGTTACTGCTCAAGTTATATAAAAGCTTTGCAGCTCCTTTTGCTGTCAATATATCAAAGTTTAAAAAAAAATCATCAAAGTGTGAAATTTCATTTAAAGTCTGCCAGTCTACAGCTCTATTTCACAGACCTATCAAATAAAAGTAAAGATGAAAAATGCACTGAAAGAACTTGAAAAGTTTGCAGCAGCACCCATGCCCTATTTTTGTTTATTCTGTCTCATTTTATTTGATTTTAAAGTATAACAAATCAATTCCCTTATAAAAATGACAAAGTCTAAAGGGAGGATATCTATAAAACCTGTGGTTAAAAGACAACTTGAAATCATTATTACAGCTGAACCTTTTGTTGAACAAAAAGCAACCTCTGTAGCCATTTTAGCATTTTAATTGCCCAACTGCAAGTTGGCAGAAAATATCTTGAATCTTCCAAAACAACCAGAATTACTACAGAATATGAGTGCCAGAAAAACTAAAGCTTTCTTCAAAGTATTCTTTAGCTAGGGATTTACAATTGCATAAAGAAGAAAAGCCTGACTTTTAAGGTAATCTACTATAGTCTAAAAGCATTAACATTCCATTACTAAGGTTTTCCTGAGGATTTCATGACTCGTTGATTCACTTTTCCTTCAAGTCTGCTTTTTCTTTGTACATTTCTGTCTCCATATAGTTGAACACATGCAACACTGATCATTAAAATGCCTTCTTCCATAACTCCAAATAAACCCTGCTTTAATAACCTTCAAATTCCTTATTTATCAGGCAAAGAAAACTAACTTTTCATAACATTCTGCAAGATCAAAATATGCCATTCCTTCTTCTAATATGGAGAATAAGATTCAAATACACTACAGGAGTGCAGGTAATTCAATAGTTTTCCCCAAAATGAGGCAGGAAGTGTAACTGAAACTTTCATGGGTCAATATCAGTGCACACATTTATCTTGTTAAAAATTCAAGTAATCTGCAAGATGAACAAATTATAATGATATCTCCAAACTCGAGTATTTTGGTTTTTCCAACAATATTCAGAAAAAAAATAATTTGTAACCACTGATATTTTAATTTCTTGGCTACAAACTGGTTTTGTGTTTGAAAATTAAAATCTCACAACTGATGATTACGTATAACAGTAAAACACTTTCTTGGCCACTGCACACCTTCTCAACCCAAAAATGTTACTCCACTAACACAGGAAAATGCAGGTGGTGTCTTTGTTTTGCAGTACTTCTACATAAAAGCTTTGGGAAAAAGCATGTCCTGCTGAAAACCATATGCTGTTATCAGAATGCAAGAGGGCATTAATTCGGGCACCTTAAGCCATAGTTTTGCTTCCACTGCTGCTTAAAAGAATACACATACACTGAGAAAGTCCTTTTCTTACTCATTCTTCCTACTCATTCAAAATCACATAATCCTGCTTTTAAAGAAATAATCCCCTGTCCTTAAAATAGCCTTCTCTCATAGTTACTATTATTTATGCTTTTAGAATTGGGCTATACACAAAACTGAAAGTATTTACATACTAGCTAGTTATACCCAAACCTTCATTATATAAACAAACTCTCAAGAGGCTGCCTACAGTTTACATTGCTAAATTCATTCACCATTACTTTTAATATGTATTTCCATGACTGAAATACAGTGGTGTGCACATGGCAATTTTTACATTTTAAGGTTACTTTACTTTTAAAACACTGCATTCGTCTTCCTTCAAAATAATCATGACATATATAATTAAGAAACTGTCAGATCATTATCAATTTTTAATAAAGGGCCTAAATGAAATAATTATAGGAATCAATCAGTGAGGCATCTTTGCAAATTACAATGCAATTGCACAAATATTCAAACTACTTAAGGCCAGTTCTGACACATTTCAATCCATAATCTCGTTGAACACCACACCAAAAACAATTTTGGAAGACTAAGAAACAGTGATTTCTCACTATTCCAGTGACTTAAAAGATTTCAAAACAGATACCTACAGCACAGAGAGGCAGAGAGGCAGCCGTGCCCTTCTAAAAATGTTTGTTGGTTTAATCAGCCACATATCTCAAGGCCTCCAGAAAATTTCGCTTCCAAGTTTTTCTGCAGCATGCACACAAAAGAAACAAAGTCTGCACGCTGAAGCTTAAAAAAAATCATGTTTATTGAGCCTTGGAAATGAAGCGGGAAGTAGCGGGGGCGCGACGAAGAGGAGCATTTTGCAGTGGGTTGCTACTTAATGCTCCTTTAGTGAAGTAGCCTCTAAAACGTGACACTGTATCAAACAGACAGCTATCCGTACCTCCGACTAAAAGGCTCTTTGAGATCCGTACAGTCCATCATTTCAAACTGAAGTGGCAGCTGGAAAATGTGGAACAGCTGGCAAGGAGCTGGGAGAAAATGTTTTACATAAATATATCTACATACAAACTGGCAGAAGGCCACGGATACCGTACCCGCAGGACCGGATAAAAACTACGCACCAGAGGGTTAAAAACAAAACTGGGGAGTGAGATGCGGGGAGCGGGGGGCGTGTGTTTCCTTTTACCTTTTTTCTTCACGTGGTGCGCGGGCTGGGGAGCGGGCGCTAGCAGCTGCGAGCCGGCGGGCCCGTCCGAAGGCGCGGGAATTGCTCCAGCACCCCACCGACTTCACGGGACAATCGGAACCGCGGCGGACGCGCACTGCTCCCACCCTCCAAAGCTGGGCGGTGCACGGTCGGGCCGCGGTGCCGTAAGGGTCCGAGGAGTTCCCGT